>JAHXZK010000015.1:1285152-1857743 GCA_020975415.1 Calonectria hawksworthii | reverse complement strand
TTTGTTTTATATTACGTTAATTACATTCATTTGAACTATCTGTTCAGCTGAACAGCTATCTTCACATCCAATTTTTACCTCCTCTTCTCATCTTTCCAAGTCTCTAACAGCTTGACTACGTCTAAGCGCCCCTATAGGGTAGCGGCTTGGGTGTTGGTGTCATTTCCCTCCGCCAAACTAATAACTAAGGTAATTACCTTTATTAAGTCCAAATAGTATATAACTTATAAAAAACTATCTTAAGCTATATAATTAAATAATAGCTTAATTATTTAAATAAAAGGCATATTAAGGATAAACTATATAAAGATAAAAGACTTAGATATAATATATACTTAAATAAAAATATTAATATTCCTAAAGTATATTTAAAAGACTATTTCTCCTAATAAACTAATTTTATTATTTATATAGAATATAATTAAAGCTTTAATAGACTTAATATTAAGCTTTAATTTCTCTACTATCTAATTAAATACAATATTCCCTTTAAAATTAAAGTTAATAAGCACTTTCCAAATAAGACTATTAAGATTACTTAGTTAAATATAAATCCTTAGTAACTTTTACCATAGTCCTAAGGATTTCTAAAGGATAAATTATAGTATAATAATAGATATTTATAATATAGATTATCTTTAAATAATTAATAGATTAAAATCCTTATATATTAGGTTCTTAGCTATTCCTATAAAAACCTTTATAACTTTATAATCATTATTAATAAGGTATTTACTTTCCTTAATATTACTACTTATTTTTACATTTTCTAATAAATCCCCTTTATTAGGTTCTAAAATATCCTTATTATCTTACCTAAGACCTAGAAAGCTATTAAAAAATACCTCTAAATAAAATTTTAAAATCTTATCCCTAAAGATTAGATTAATAAAAATCCTACCAATATTAAATTTAGCTATTAATTTCTAATCAACCTATTACAAGTAATTAATTCTAAGGGCCTTATTTAAAAGCACCTCCCTAATTACTTTGCCTAAAATAAACTATAATCTAATTACTTCTTCAAAAAAGTAGAGCTTAGCATTAAGGGTCTTTACTACAAGAGACTATATAATCTTAATCTACCTTAGTTTTAACTTACCCATATTAAGATCCTTAAGGATAGCTTTAGTAAGCTCTTAATCTCTTAGTAAATCTCTACTTAAGATCCTAGGGATTAGTTTTAGTCTTCTCTTTTCCTCTCTTTCTTCCTATTTATTTAATTCTACCCTTTACCTTTTATTAATATTTATATTAATATTAGTATATATAATACCTAATAACATTAATTAGTCTATTTAATTATAAGATACTAGGTCTCTAAAGACTTTTATAGGAATAATATAAAATCCTAGGCTTTTTAAGTACCTTTAACCTTAAGGATCTTAGTTAAGGCTAATACTTTTAAATATAGGATTAATATTATATTTAATAAAGTTATTAATAGCTTAAGCTTTCTCTTTAGTAGGCTTAGCTAAATATTTAAACTTTAAATAATTCTTAAGCTTCTTAGCCATTTAAATAGCCTTTAAATCTAGAAACCTTTTAATTTATAAGACTATTATCCTTATAATATTAAAGTAGATCCTTGTAAATATAGAATTTAGCCTTAAAGGCAAAGAATATTTATATTTTCCTAGCTATAGAAGTCTAAAGTAAGGTAGATAATTATAAATGCCTTCCTTTTAGTAATCTATTAATATAAAGTATTTATTTAGAAAATAACCAAAATCTCCATAAAACTAATAAAAAATATCCTTCTTTATTATATTTATTACTAGGATTTTATTTTTAGTATAATTAATATAATCTTTAAATTTAGCTTTATAAATTATATTAATCCTTAATATTACCTTTCTAAAAAAGCTTTACTTTTTTTAACTTATTTTAAGCTATTAAAGCCTTTAATCTTGGTTTTAAATAGCTTAGGTAATAGCAATAGTAAGCTTGCTAATCTAGTCTATTAACATAGATATACTATTATCTATTATAGAGCTTTCTTTATTTTAGTAGTAATTATATTAGGAGCTAGGCTAAGGCTTATTATTCTATCTAACTATTTATTTACTCTAGTATATTAGTAGTTATAATTAGTTCTTACTAAATTTCTAGATATATAATTCTATATCTAAATACTTTTTAATTAATACTATAAGTATTAAATACTCTATTTTAAGTAATTCTTTTAGATTTTTTTTTAATTATTAGTAAATAAATATAATAATATCTATAGATAGGATATTTATTAGAGTAATTAACTAGGCTTTTAATACTTTTTATTCTATAAGATTAACCTCTTAATTAAGAAATATATATTTAAATAGCTCTTTAAATATATAATCTATATTATTACTTTAAATAAATATAAAGTTTATTATCTATAGCTATTAGGCTAGATCCTTATCCTTATATCTATCTTAGTCTTAGAAGATTTTAATTAAAGACTTTTTACCTTCCTTTTAGTCCTTTATATTTAATACTTACTTTATTTATTAAAAAATATCTAAATATATATTAAAGAAAATTAGCCTTTTAATCTTCTTATAATCTATTTTTTTATTATTAATATACTAATCTAATATAATTATATAAAAAGACATATCCTTACTAATAAAGACCTAATTAAAGATTAATATAATAGCTAGCTTTACTATTAGGGCTTTTAGCTTTTCTTATTTAGGTAAAATTAATATTTTAATATTTATTAGGATATTTATATTTATAATTAATAGATTTTTTAAGTAAATTCCTTATCTTAAACTTAATTAAAAAGGGATTAAGTTTTTCCTTATAAATTATTATTAGATAATAATAATACCTACTAATTAATTATTATACTAAGAATTAAAAGTTATTTATTATTAAGGTACTTAAAAGGAAATTAAAGATCTATCTATATACTATAAAAATTAAGTATAATTTAATTAAATATACTTTAAAAATCTAAATATAAATCTTTATCTATTAAAAACTCTTTTAGGTATACAAGATTCTAAATCTTAGCCTTAGCAATTCTAGGCTATAAAAGCTACTCCTAGTAAAATTATATAGTTTTTAGTAAAAAACCAAACTAATATTACTAAGATTCCTATTAATTAATTATTTAATTAATTACTATTATATTTAGGATTCTTAATTAAATTATTAAAGCTTTCTCTATCCCTTTTATAAATAAAAATAAATAATTACTTTAAATTTTTATAACTAAATCTTTCTAACTTTACTAAAACCCTTATTATCTAGTATTTTACTAGAGCTAGGTAGAATCTTTTTATATTACTAAGGGTAATTCCTCTATAATATATAAATAGCTTTATTATCCCATTCTTAGCACTTAAATTAATACCTTTTTTTCTTTTTCTTAGAAATTTTCTCATTTTTAATACTTATTTTAGTAAGGTAATTCTTTTATTTAGGATTTTTAAAAGCCCTATTTAAAAATAATATTTATATTCCCTTTTTTCTTAGGTTTTTATTTTTAATAGCTAAATAATATTAATTTAGTTTTTAATTAGTTAGATTAGCTAGACTAGACTTTTATTTTCCTATTATAATCTTTAAATTTAGCAAAGGAAAATAATACTAATACCTAAATTACTACCCTATAAGAATACTTAAATATAATTAAGCTATTAAAAACTTAGAAAAATAAAAAAAGAAAATAAAAATTAAATATAAAGATAGCTATTTAACTAAATAAATAGTTCAAATAAATATAATTAATATAATATAAAATAAAAATTAAAAATTTATAATAAGACTAATACTCTTAAAACTTAGGATATAAGTTAAAGGAAAAGGGAATCCTTAATTATTTACCTAAGTGAACAGAATATCTCTTTTTATATTACTAACTCCTTTACTGGCAGGCACAGCCTCCCAGCCACTAACATCCCTCCAGCCACCACCACATTATTTATCTAAGATTATTATATTAATCCCTATTACTAAAGCTATTTTTATAAAATAAAAGTATAAATACTAATATAAAGATAAAATAAGTTCTTAAGGTTTATAGAGATATTATATATAAAGAGCTCTTAAAGCTATTCTTTAATAATCTTTTTTCTTTAATATATTAAAAAAATAATATTTAAAAATAAAAAATATACTCTTATATTATTTATAATTTTTTAGGGTAATAATTCCTATTATATAAGGCAAAATATATAAATTAATAGTCTTTATTAAAAACTAAAAATAATAGCTAAAGTTATTATAATAAGCTAATAGTTATATATATAGATTAATAATCTAGGATTTTATTAATTTAGTAAAAATTTATAATTAGTAATTATCTAAAATATACTAAAAAATACTAAATCTAAGGTAAATAGCAAATTAAAAAAATAAAAATAAATATACTAAATAAATTAAATAAATTAATTTAATCCAAAGATTAAAATTAAATTACTTAAATTAATGAAATTACCGAGTTAATTTGACTTGAATTGAATTAAGTTGATTGTGATTGAGTTGATCGGAGCGCTGGCCTGAAGTGATGCCGGTGCCAGCTCAGCCAATTCCACATTGACTTGTCGCCATTTGTGTTGAGAGTTAGTCGCAGTGCGTACTGTCACATGAGCGTGGTTCATACTTTGTCGGTCGTTCTAGTGTTTGGTCTCAAGTGTATCCCCTCTGGACGTGATATCTACATGCCACCTCATTTAATGTTACATCCCCACCAAACCATGAGCTTTCACGAGAAGATTGAAATTAAAATTATTATCTTCTCCATACATCATAGACGAATTTCCTTCAAAGCCTTCTAAACAAAACCTTCCCTCCATTGGCTCTTTCTCGATCCGGCAAGGTAAGTTCCAGTCCCGAAGGCTTTCCATCAACACCGTATCTGAACTCTGCCGCGAGGAAAGTCTCAGGAAGCCTACCAGCGTCTAGCATGGTAACATAAAAAACCCAATAGTCCCCAGAAACGTGGCGCAGGGTGAAGCGAGCCCTCCATAACAAGTCAGTTCGGTCAGCAAACAGCTCTCCGCCGGCGAACCCTTCACCACCAGATGCCTGCACGAAATGATAGGTGCCAAATCCAAGAGCATGGTATTTGCCCGATAATTCTTCAAGTCCCAGTGATGGGGGATGGGCGTGCTTTGGCAAGTTTGGGAACAGAATTTCGCCAGCATTTGCCGCGTCCCGTTCGGCATTACGTTGCGCCTTTCTAGATCTGCACAAAGTTGTTAGCCCACCATCAACTGGATCCGAATTCGGATACTCACTCCTCTGCTATGTCATATCGACAATTGAGCGGGACCCCGAGCTTGTCCTCTACAAGCTTTCTCATGATGATTTGCCGAGCAGCGTTTGGGTAGTTGGTCATCATCACGACACCATAGTCCAACTCGGGAAACCAGTATACCAAGGCACCATGCGCCACGGTTGACCCAGAATGCCAGTAAAGCACACGGCCGTGAATGCTCGTGCGCCACCAGGAGAGGCCGTACAGGGATACATCCATGCCATCTGCAGGGTCAGGGTTGTCGACAAACAGAGGCCTGCGAAGTTGCTTGTGCACATCCTTCGAGAGCGGCTTTTCTTGACGAAGAAGACATCTAATCCATTTCGTGTAATCTAGAACGTTCGAAATTATGGCACCTGCGCCGCTCAGGATGCCTGTTGGTGGGAAAGGAATGGGTTTGAAACAGCCCTCGTCTTTATCCCAATAGTTACCCGTGGACAAATGGTTTGGGGAGTCTTTGGCCTCTTGCAAGTCAAGATAGGTTGAGTTCATTCCCAGCGGCCCCCATACCGTCTCCTTAATCACGTCCTTCAAAGGCCTATCCGTAAGGGTCTCTATGACATGGGAAAGCGTGGCGTATGCCTCGTTGTTGTAGCTGAATTCCGTGCGAGGCTGCGCGCCGAGGGGGAAATGGCGCAGGTTCCTCACGATATCCTTTGCTGTCCACTCCTTTCCATCTTGCACAGCGTGGATCGCTGTATCGTTGTTACTCAGGCCCGAGCGATGACAAGCCAGATCCTCCAGAGTCAGGTTTTCGGTGGCCCAAGTGTCTTGCGTCACAAAATCGTCCCGGATGATGGACGAGACGGTGGTTTGCCACCCGCTGGACAGGGCAGGGTACTTTTTAGTCTCCATCATGTGTGCTAGAGAGACCGTGACAAAGGCCTTTGTCGTCGAGCCAGCATACCAGAGGGTTTCTGGCGTCGCTGGGTTATCTGGGAGAGTCGCATACCCGAAGCCCTGTAAATTTATTAGGACTGGAGCGAAATGGAATTAAGAGGGTCTTGTAGAGGGTGCAGACCTTTGCAAAGACGTCATCGCCGTCAACGACGGCGATGGATAAACCTGCAAGCTTCCATTCATCCAAAGTGTCGGTGACAAACTTGTCAAAGTCAGGTGTGAATGGATTGGTGTGCTTGGCGCCGCCCATTTTGGTGTGCTGAACAAAACTCTTTCGCTGTTGGTCAATGGCTGATAAACTGTTCAAGAGCGAATTGCTGATGCGATCAATTGGTGCAGTCTTGGCAATAGTGTATGTCGCAGCGTCAATCAGCTCATTGTGCGGGGTGGGCAAATGGCTGACGCAATAACACACGATAACAAAAGCGGAAGGTCTTTTGACATGGGCTTGTTATCCGACGTTAACTTATCTAATTATCCAAACTGCCTATCCGGACCAGGGCGCTTACCGCATCCGGCATTATCGTGCCCATTCTGAGCGATATGGAGATTAGAAGATGTCCGACAGAAACAACCAATATATGCAATGAAATGATCCATAAGTAAAGGGGATAATTATGCCCCATTTCACTAGGAAGGGATGCGAATACCGGACTCAATCCGGAAGTGCTCAGTTTCGCTACCAGTGCAGGTGATATCATTCTGCACAAAGTTATGCCACTTGGTTTCACGGTAGCGGCCTTACCAGACAGAAGGCTGAAGATCGCTAGCAGAAAACAGAAAGCCAGAAAATTTCCAATTGGGAAAAACTAGTTTGCAAAATGAGGCTTGTACAGAGAGATTTATCTTCCTTTTTATGATCGCTCCCTCTAGCTTCGAATTGATAGATTTCAATATGGAACGGCTTTTAGACAAGGGAAAAATAAAACCCAAATGATACAGCACCAACACATAAGTGCGCATGAATTGAATGCTGCGTTTAGCAAGTAATTCAGACGCAATGCCGCGGATATGGTCGGCACCCACTTCCCCTTTTGTATCTAGTTTGGGTTTACAACAACATGTTAAGTGACCTGAGAAGACAAGCGGCTTGGTACATTTTGTTGACAAGGGTCTGCTGAGCCCGCATGGACCTTCCGCATATGGCTAACACGATGAGTACATGCGACAACAAATTCGTCGCAATGTCAACTTTTGTCGGGTATTATAGACACACGTTGATCATAGAGGAATGGATTAGCAGCAATTTCTGCAGCTATAAAGGTGGCAGCATTTCCTAAATCTCACCCTCAATTCAGTCATTATCATTATTTTATCACTTACATCACCGCCATCATGCCTCCCCAAACACCAACAGGTACGACACTGATTGAGATATCATCTTTGGGCAAGATCAAAGGCCTTTCTTTCAATGACGAAATTCATCAATTCTGTGGCATTCCATACGGCCATCTCTCCAAGCGCTGGTCTCGGTCCGTACTGAAAACAAGCTTGCCTGAAAATTATCATGACGGAACCCAGCATGGGTATGCATGGCCTTGCTTGATCATTTGTTATAGAATGCATGAACTAAAATATCACAGGCCAATTTTCCCTCAGCCCCCCGAGTTCATGGGCGAGGACCCCATGGTTCCTGTCCCGCCATTTCCTCACTTCAAAGTGGCTCCTCAAATGGAGTTTGCAGGTCTAAACTTGAACGTCGTCAAGCCCGCGAAACTCGAAGCTGGCCCATATCCTGTCATGGTTTGGATTCACGGCGGATCGTTCACGTTTGGTAGCTCAACCCACCCGACATACGACATGGTGAACCTGGTTTCGCATTCTATGAAGCGTGGGACCCCGGTCATTGGAGTGAGCATCAACTACCGTGTCGGTCTCTTTGGGTTCCTTGCCTCAAAGGCTATCAAAGAAGACCTGGCTCGCGATGGCTTCCAAGGTGTCGGTAACTTCGGCCTCACAGACCAACAAACAGCTTTGGAGTGGGTTCAGCGGTACATCTCATATTTTGGAGGTAAAAGTGACGATGTTACCATCTTTGGAGAATCTGCCGGTGGCATGAGTGTCGCGCACCAAATCCAGGCAGCAAGGCCCGCTGTCTTCCACCGCGGAATCAGCATGTCTGGTTCCATCAATAGCATCCGCGCCTGGACCCTTGAAGAGCATGAAAATCGCTGGAACGCACTTCTCAAGTACTTTGACATTGACCCATCAGCCGCAGATGCTTTGGAAAAGATCCGTGCCGTTCCACAGGAAGAACTTGTGGCGGCCACCTGCCCGGTTGAGGGGATAGATAACGCAATGAGCAATACGTGCGATGACGGATGGTTCCATCGCGTACCCCCCTCATCAGAGTTTATATCACCTACCCCGGACTGGCTCAAAGGATACATGGTTGGAGACACGAAGGATGAAGGTATGGTATTTCGTCTCGACCTCTTGGAACAGACTTATTCTTCCATCAGGGAAAAGATGATGGAGTTTCTCAGCGAGGAAGAAACCGACGGGTATTTGAGAAAGTTCGACATGTACCCTGATACACCCGTTGAAAAAATTCGGCTTCAGTTTGAGGAAATGATCGGAGACGGGATTCTCAAGATGCAGGATCGAATGCAACTGCAGCGCTCCACCGTGCCGCGAACGTATGGCTATCACATTGATCAGGTGTCAACCTTGGAGAACCCGCTCAAGGGTTTGGCATATCATGCGATTGACCTTCTCTACGTGTTTTTAAACTTCAAGGAGGGGATGACGGAGGGCCAGCAGAAACTGGCACTGAAAATGTCTGGCGACTTCATCGACTTTGCTCACGCAAAGGACCCCTGGGAGCGGTATAGCGTCGCTAATCGCTGGATGGTATACGGCCCGAATGACAGCTGGGGTGCTAAAACCGAAGATGAAGACGAGGGAGTGAGACATTATAAGAGAATGGATGCCATTTTGCAAACTGGTACATATACTGCGTGGACTTTGGCGCTGGATCACATTGCTCTCAGAAGGTGGCTGATGGGCACTAAACAACGAGGGTAGGACAATGATGCAAGCATTTATCTGATACATAGCTTAGTTCTTTAATCTATCATTGGATAAGCTGCCGATATATTCATATTTGAAAATTTCGCGTCCTATTGAGCACGTATGACCACCATAATATGACGGAAGAAACCCCGGGCGAGGAATTGAGGTCAATTATGCGAGAAAAAGACCAAGCTCAATAGACGCCATATACTATTTCGGCAACCTTACTTGAACCATGTCATGGTGAGCCATGTGAATGGTGGCGAAGGAATAGTAGCCAACAGTGTTGTCAAGTGAGGTGGTCCACGCCGGAGCCCGCGGGACCCGTCAACCGGGAGCGAGAATGCAAAATGCCCGACGCTTATCTGCGGGGTTCGGTACCCCGGACGCGCGGCGATGGATGCTACCCAAAACCCCAGACTCCAAGATGGGGCCCTAAGCTTTAAAAGGGAAGCTCTATCCGCCTGGAAGAGCAGGGCTTGGCCAATTGCCGAGATGTCTCGATGCGCTCTCCGCCATGGCACGCAAAACTCGGTCCCGCGGCGGCTGTGCAACCTGCAAAAAGCGGAAGCGTAAGTGCGATGAGGCCCGCCCCAGTTGTGTGGCCTGCACAGCCCGTGGCAATGTCTGTGAAGGGTACCAGCTCAAGGTGCAATGGGGATGGGGAGTGGCTTCACGTGGGTACTTGGCGCGGTCAACGTTACCAGTACCAGTCAGGAGCCCTAAGACGCCCGACAACAAGCTCGCCAGTGAAGATAATTCGCCCGCTTCCTCTAGCAGCAATGATTCAGTACCACCTCCTGTCGCTGACAGCTTAGACGAAGATGGCCATCTATTCTCCGAATGTCCGTTGCGTCCATATCAAACCAGATGCATCTTAGTCACGAGTAAAGTGCTGACGAAGTAATGTGAGCGCTAGTCCTCCAGGCTGGGGTCCAGATGCTTTTTGCCAACCCGACGGAAAATGACGTGCAAATGATGTGCAAATTCTCAAGAGAATCGCGTGCCTTTTTCATTGCGTATTTGGCGCTGGCGCTGAGTTCAAAGGCGGTACATCTCGAAAGGTTCCACATCTACTTCGAAAAAACTCTTCAAATCCTTCTCGCAGAACTCGGTGAGAGCCAGGGCACGATGAACACAGGCACAGTTTGCGCTGGCTTAGTTGTCTGCACGTTATCCGTACGACCCACTTGCCTTGAGACCAACATCTTCTGTGAAGACTGACAATTGTCCAGATTATTCAGGGGTTACCATGGACGCAGCACCTGAACTGTATGGCAAACCTTTCCCGGTGCCTTGACGATATCTGGATGATGAATCTGTTTCCGGACCCGTTCTACGTTCGCGTGATAGAGGCAATGGCAATCATGGACCTGCCTACTTTCGTTCTGGGCCGCACCACTCCGCACATGGGGCTATGGAAGCAGATACGCCAGGCCCAAGGTGATGATACTGACGGGATCGAATCTGTGACTGGTTTACCACGCACGCTGCTTGACATATTTGCCCGCGCTGACGAGCCAACGGCACAACAAGAATTATGGAATTGGCACGGGCAAACTAGCACACTGATATATAATTACTTTTGGGACTCGTGGCGATTCAGCGGCATATTGCTGCTGCGACGTAGCGAATCCAGTGCTGGGCAGCAGACTTGCCCGTCAGCCACCGCTCCCTCTACCGAGCACGTCTTGTGGAAACTTGTCGCATCGCTTGATGCGCTGCGGCTGAATTTTGCAACACCCGAAATGCGAAACCTGCTTGCGGCTTGCTCGCTTCTGCAACCTTACATTGGGGCTAGATCCGAGTTTGAGCTGCTGCGGGCGCATCCGGAGTGGCTCGTATCGCTTGAAAGGTTTCGCTGCGAAATGTGCCAAGATTCTTTGTCCGAAAATGAAAGAATTGCATTTCATATGATTGATGAAGCATGGGAGAGCGGCGCTGAGGAATTTGATATGAACAAAGCGGCGTTGGAACGTGGTGTGGAGTTGGCTTTATTTTGACTACTCCTAGAATTGGGTTGGGAAACGCGTAGTAAACACATTTCTGTGTAAGAATATTCTTGGCCATGATTTCAAATTTTGTCCCAGGTCTAGCTCATTCTGATTTACCAACGGAGAATACACGTGCATCACACGACAAACGCAATGTGCCTTTACAATATGCCACAGTCATGATCCGCAGTAGGATATCGTGAATTAAACGTAGAAGAGATATGTACTTTTGCTCATTGAGCTCACCAATACTCCTCCTCTTTTTCTAACCTCGACAATTTTGTCTGTTGTCTACTCCTCCCGTAGTCCATTTCTAAAGACCTTGCCGATGTGGCGCCAACAAGAACTCTCTTCTTCCACATCTCCTCAATCCCAGTGTCAACAGTTTGCTCCTCCATTTCAGGAGTCGAAGGCGAGCACCACGCCAAATGTATCAGGTCTTGCACGTCATCAAACGCACCGACAGTCTTCGCTTGACAGCAGGCCAGGAATAGCCAATTGCCCACAACTACCACGGCATACATACAAACGGTGGCAATGGCGAATGACATGGCGTGTCCAGGCGCTCCGTACCCGTATCCGAAGCGCTTGGGATCAAAGTCAAAATTTATGACACTGTCCCTCCAGTATTTCATGTTGTCTTCAAGGGACACGGTGAACTGAACGTCTCCTCCTTGAGAGCGCATGGTACCATTGGGGAACAAATTGTATGACTGCTTCATGATACCCTCTGAATACCGCAGGTCTAAAATTTCAATGCTTCCATTGCCGCTGTCGCCAGGCTTCACGAGAAGCGGGGAAATCTGCGATGAAGCCCTGGCAATTGAGTCCGTAAGGATGGCCCCGGTGACTTTTTCCATAGTCACCCGCGCCGCAAGGTCGGACTTTTCTTCTTCATAGGTACCAAAGGTACTTCCTGGACCGAAGAAGAATGAGTCATTACTTATTCTCGGCGCGTTTAAATATAAATGCAAGCCATTCAATATTGCTTGAATATTATCGGCAGCGCTTTCGCCACTTTCGGACTCATTCCTTTTGCTACTTAGTACCAAATCGACATACAGCAGCCATTCACTCTGAATGTCAATGACGGGACCGACAACGGCATCCGAGGGATTTTGTCTCCAGGTTGACTCGTTGAAAAATACCCCCAAGTCAGTTATGTTGCTCTCGATGGACCTGTGGTTTGTGGGGTCGAGGAACGCGACAGACGGGATCCAGTGAGCCATGTAAGTGCACGCAAATACGCGCATGTCCCGGTCACCATTACGCAAGTATGGTGACGAGGCCGCGAACGTCAAAGTAGACACAGGATTCTCTGTATCGTTATTGCCGCCTAGTACATCGAACTCGTAGCTAACATTCTCGGATGCCCAGATGCGTTGGGAAAGACGTTTTCTCTTGGCTTGTTCTCGCATCCGGTGGCATTTGGTATCGGTCGACTCAGTCGAGTAACAGTTCAGCTCTGTAGATGGGTAGTACAGCTCCGGGACATGCGAGACATTGCCGTAATCTTCTCGAGTCCAGACGTTGCACTTGGCGTTGACAAGTGGTTGGTAATCAATGGATGCGGGGTTGAGGGAAACCTTGTAGGTTTCAGTGGAAGAGATGGCCCCGACGTCGTATGACTTGAAGTAAGTTTGAAGAAGGCCAAACGTGCTCGTGGTCAGTACATTGAGGCTGGTGACAAAGGTCCCTGACGAGTTGTCCGATTGCATATGCAATCGGCGGCTTACCGTGTTCCACGGATCTTCAAAGGTGATGTTGTTGGGTAGTCCCAAATGGCTCCATCCAAGAGCCCAAGAGGCCAGCTGAGAAAACCCACTGGCAGGACAGACGGATACAAAACCTCCTTGCTCTCCAAGACAGTTTTCCCTAAAGACTAGGGTTCGGTTCAGCCGTTCCGGCCACATTTCACTCGGGGTTGAAATGAGGAGAGGCAAATTGATGTTAGAGAAGGCCCCTGTCAGAGGGTACCACCCGGTCTTGGGTACGAGAAGAATAGCCGAGGCAGGCCCCATGAGGGTGCAAAGTGCGACACATACGGATAGCAGAACAGCCAAACGTATGCTTTGCGGGGCAGCAGCCCAAAATCTTTTCCTCAAGATATATTTAACGTCTGAGACACGGTATGGGCCCGTGAGAAGGCCCAAAGGAATACCATCGTTCACGAGCTGTCGCTTGAAGGCATCGAGGGTGATGGTCCCAAGAGACGCAACGACCAATATTTCGTATATCTTTGCAGCCACCTGCAGCGTGTTTAGGATGTCATTTGCCGAGAAGTGGATCTTGCCAGCTTGGATGCCGCTCTCCGGAAACCAATAGAGCTTGCAAAGGTTGACATAGAGCATAACAACTGTAAGGGCGAGTGGAATGAGATGGAAAGAAGATTTCAGTCCCGCATTGACACCACCACGAATAACCTTTTTCGGCTTCACTAGGCGGAAACTGCCCATGATTCTTGGCTGCACGGACTCATCGGCTCGTGGGCGATAATACTAGGCCGGACGCAGCCAAGACGGCTTTGACGTGCAGCAATTATAGGATGAAAGCCATCAAGTTCATTTGTTTGTCAAAGACACAGATCGGCACTGCAAAAAGTGTTGGTTCTTCTATTGCATTTATTCTACATGCAGTCGATGGCTCAGACCTCAAGTTGTTGATTCTTGACGCGTCGAGGTCCAGCGTCTTGGCTGGTTTTCAAGGGTATGATTGGCGGCTGTGCGTGTACTACTGTGGCCAAGGCGTCCTTTGGTGGGGCTGCGCTACTGAGTTGGTGGTCTCGTTGGTGGGCGTAGATTAGAAGGGGTCGCCTACGCCACAGTCTGACAGGGCTGAAAATCCTTTCCGTTTCTTGTGGGAGTGGTTGAAACCGCCACAAAGGGAGCTGAAGCCCTGCAACGGATAAAGGTGGGAAGGCATCAATTAAAGATGAATCGGAAGAGACCACGGCACAAATACATGAGTCGCGCATACCTCTTTGATGGGTGTTAGAACATTCTCTGCGAAATTTATCCTCTCCAACGGCATCCGAAATCCAGTCTCATTGGATTCTTGTCCGTCTTTTACCACTTTCTGATCAGCAACTATCACTAGGTGGCCTCCGTTGGGTAGAATAATGATGCACAAGAGTGTTAGAAAATCCAATGCGATTCTTGGTCATATTTAAACCTACTCAACTTCGTACTACAATCTTGATTTGAACGCATCGAAGTGAAAAGCG
Organism: Calonectria hawksworthii; assembly: GCA_020975415.1. Classification (NCBI taxonomy): domain Eukaryota; kingdom Fungi; phylum Ascomycota; class Sordariomycetes; order Hypocreales; family Nectriaceae; genus Calonectria; species Calonectria hawksworthii. The sequence continues at coordinate 1,843,357 of JAHXZK010000015.1, read as the reverse complement.
CTCCCCTCCATAGTCATTGAACTCTTCCAAGATTATGGGAATTGGGCATGGAATCTAAATCCATGTCCACATCGATGTTGACCACCCCATTCATTTCAATATCCTTGATAATCTCACATTCCTCTCTCATGCTTGCCAACTCATACATGACAACAAATCGGCAAATCACAGTACCTGCAACAAACCTACCCAAAATCAGGAGCGCATCCTTGGGTCCAATAAATAAAAGACTTGAGAATACAAATGTCCCAAAAACTAAATACATGATAGTCAGTGTTGATTGCCACCATGCTGCAAACAAAAAGAATCTGGTTTCCTGAAATGGTACGATATGCATCTTGTACGAAGGAAATGCGCACGGGATCCATTCAATGAAGAAAGTGCCCTTGAATCTTTGCACCAGTTCATCCATCCAAGCAGGGATCGATTCGTTTAATTTCTCTTTCCATCTGCCCTGAGCTTTCAGCATCATCTTTTTGTTGATGAGGTACTGGAATTCTTGGACTCTTTTCTCGCAGTCTTTTTCATTGTCTCTCCAACCCCACAGTCGAAGTCGGAAGACGTAGCACCCCAACAGATGGACAAATACACCAAGCCCTAGCCACAGTCCCGGGAGAAAGTCGCTATCTGTCGAGACAGAAGCGACGGCCCTTAGATCTAGTTGTCGAGTATTATCAACAACGTTATAACAAACCGCTCCAACAAGAAGGTATTCAATCGCTGATATTATCATGTAAAAGAACTTGTTCTTTGAGCGTGATTGCTTGAATCGAGTCGCATGGATGCTAAGAATGGCATCTGGATCAGAGTACTCAAATGCTCTTGTAAAATAAGCGCACGGTGTACCCAATGCTATTCCACTTGCTAATAGTGGCCGCCTTCCGACTACTGCCAGCGCAGATGTCTCCTCATAGGAGGGACTTAAGAGCGCCAAGATGGTGGGCATGATACCCAACAGTACTTGGGAACCGGTCATGCTGCTTTTGAGAAACTCGGACGTGCTGTTGAGAATACAATCGATAAGAGGCTGGGTAAGCACAGTGTAGCGATCACCGCCGCCCAGGTAGTCAATGGACGAATGACTCTTATTCTTGGTTAAGTACCTTTCGTACTCTGGAAGGCATATGCCTTGCGTGATGTTCTCAAAGATATACCCATATTGAGGATACCAATATTTAAATTGGCTTGTAGAAGTAAAGGCTTGAGCAGTAGAAAAATACGTCCAGATGATAAAAAGACCGAGTGCGAAGCGTTCCAACCCCGAACGCATGATTGGGTTAGATGTCCTGATGTGGGATTGTGGAAAACGTACTATGTCAGAGTATGAGGGAAGTCAAAAAGAAAAGCGGATGGAGGCGGAGAATATAACTCATTTGTCTGATGCCATGGGTATTCTAGCCTGCTTATCAGCCCCGCGAACACAACCAAATCCAACTGATGGAGTGCCAGCTTACGTTGAGCTAATTGCACATGCTATTGGTACAAGATAAATTGAGAGAGGTATGTGCGCATTATCGTTTCGCTTGCATCCGTTTCTGACATGTTTGGCACCCTAAAAACGCCAGGCTGGAAACTTGGGGGCCAACGCGACTGTATGACCAGTGGTATTACCGCCAAAGAAATACAACCCTTATCCCGTGCAACATCACGTAAGACTTACAAATATTCTTTTTGGGTTAGGAATACACTTAATTGGACATTTAATACCCTCTACCACTCAGCTTATCATGTGCATAATATCTTAGCGTCCACCATGAATGCGAAGAACTTGAAGGCCGCGTGCCAACACGCAATCCAAGTGTTGAAGGGCAATGCGAGCTTCAATGGGTCCCGGAATCAGGTATTCGTTTTCTCCAGAATAACTGCTTCCGTTGATGTTATGTTGGTTCCTGATCCCAAATAACCATGCAGTTAGTGGCAGTTTTGTCAAGGCTGTAGTCAGCGCAAGCCAGGTGGTTTGCTAACAAGCTTTGCAAATTCAGGTACATTTAGTTATGAACGGACACTGCCACAGAATGAATTCGTTTCTGAATCTAAAAAGCCACCATATAGTATGTATTTCTTTAATGCATCTGCAGTTGCACGTAGGCATGAGAAGGCAACTACAGGGTAGGCACAGACAGGAGGTACATTGAGAGCCTTGCAGTCCCATACCAAGATCCACATCTAGGCCCACACACTTGGACCATGACCAAGAAACGGATGATCTCACGGGAATCATAAATTCGAGACTAGAGAAAACCAATTACTACAGTCCGAAAGCGTTTGTGCGATGATAAGAACGGTGGAAGACAACCAATTATCTTGGCATTTGGTTGGTGGGGCTCTTCAAGTTCTCTCAACTGCATGCTCTCCCCAGTGGATTAGTGATTTAGTTGTGATGGCATCTACAGCATACCTTCCGAAGTTGCTACTTTTGACGGATTGCTGTCCAGTTGGAGGCTAGACTCCATTTACTCCCGACTACTGGTAATGCTTCACGCCTGTGCGTTGCCTTCAACTACCCTCCAACAATTTCGCTGCGTTCAATAGCAGACGTACCTGTCAGATTTAAATAAATGTCTCTTGGCTTTCATCCAGGGCCACTCACCTTGTGCAAATCTCTCACACAGTTGCAAACTTAGGTTTCCTCACGAGCCAGCTCTGCCACATACGACCATACCTACCAGAGAATTCGGGATCCCGTCCGCTCTCCCATAGACAAGCTGGTAAGGGGCCGATTAGTAGTTGGGTCGGTGACGACCAGCGAATCCCGGCTGTTGTATGTCTTTTTGTGCTTTTTGTCTTCACAAGTGAGACTACCAAGAGTTGATTGATGCTACAAGGTCAACCCATTTGAGGTTTGCCCTGGGCTTTGGCCCCATGCTCCTCGGACTTCTTGTTCGCGCATGCCAAATGAAATTCACCTTGCGTTTTAAGCATCCTTCATCTGCTGCATTCAACCTAGATCAGTTTAGACATCGCTTACTTGCTCCCTGCACGTTTTATTATGTGAGTTGTAGACAATCAATCAGTGACTTTGATCGGTTATGGGGTGGGGGTCTGGGACAAAGCTAGCATCAGCACTGACCGATGAGGAAACGTGAGGTGCCAATTTTGCAGAGCTGATTGATGGAAACTTCTCTTTGGGTATGGTAACACGTTGTGCCCAAGGGAGGAATCATACTATGGAGAGGTTGAAAACGGGAAAGGATATCCGGGATTAGTTTGCCCATAACACGTTCGCAAGGATAGTGTGTCACGAATTGAGATCCCCGCCTTGTCATCAGAGGGCGCCCGTATCACAAGCAACTCCTCAAGCAACATGATGGAGATAAGAGGGCCTCGCTTAGTTTGTAGCATTATCAAAGGGGGAATTGATAAGACAAAATATCAAATGTTCAAAGTAAATCTAACATTGCAATTGTGTCTAGATTTCATGCGATAAGATGTCACAAGGCAAAATCCCGTGATTGCACTGCGCATCAGCGGAGTGTTCACTTCACTTTTTGCAATTGGCGCAACCGGTATTTGACATAAGACATTCAGATTTTAACTATGATGTTGAAGTGTAGTAGGCGCCTTCCTCAAAGGGTTTAATCTGCGCTGAATTGCGACGAGCTTGGTAGCGTTCAGCGTGTAGGAAGAGGGCGGACAGTAGTTGGAGGGCGTCCTAGGGCAATAGTCTTTCCCCGCGCCGTAATTGCTAACCCAAAACAAATCTAACATGATAATGATACGCTATCCTATTGGGCCTTTGCAACCTAGGGTAAGTAGATGTCTTACACGCGAGATACCGAGATTGTGGTAAAGGATATATATTTCCCGTAAAGCGCAACCGTTCCATGTGTATCTGCATAAAACCAGGCTTCATTCCTCACTGAAAAAGCCTTATACCTTTTTAATTTTATTTATCATAATGGCAAATAACGACGACCTTAAGATTGAAGGAGTGAATCCTGTAGGAGAATGTGGCTCAAATGTAGAGGCTGCTACGATGCACGACATCAACGAGAAAGACCAATGCGTCGTCAATGCGGACAGACTCGCGCGCAATCTCAGCGCACGACAGGTTCAGATGATTGCGATAGGCGGTACTATTGGCACCGGGCTCTTTCTGGGCACTGGCAAAGCTCTGGCTACTGCTGGACCCGCCTCCACTTTGTTGGCTTTCCTCATCATCGGGGGTATTGTCTTTCTCACCATGCTTTGCCTGGGTGAGATGTCGTCCTTTATTCCCGTGGCCGGTGCCTTTTGCACCTTTTCCGGTCGCTTTGTCGACGACGCCCTTGGCTTTGCGCTTACCTGGAACTATTGGTTCAAGGACGCTGTCGTCGTTGCCGCAGACATCATTGCTCTTCAGCTTCTCCTTGAGTATTGGACCGATAATTTTCCTGGTTGGGCTATCAGTTTAATTTCCTTGATTGTTGTGATTGGATTGAATCTCTGCCCTGTCAGAGTCTACGGCGAGGTGAGCTCACAACCCGCTTAACAACAATCTTGAAGCGTTCCACTAATATCCTTCCAACTTAGATTGAGTATTGGCTCAGTCTGCTAAAAGTTGCAACCATCGTCGTTTTCATCATCGTCTCCATCGTGGTCAACTGTGGTGCCAACGTCGACAAGAAATACATTGGTGGTAAAAATTGGGCCAAGGGCGAGGCACCGTTTGTCGGTGGTATCGGCGGCTTTGCTTCAGTCTTTGTCACTGCTGCGTTTGCCTACGCCGGAATCGAGTCCATCGCAGTTACTGCTGGAGAGACCAAGGATCCCGCCAAAAACTTGCCCAAGGTTGTTCGCAACGTTTTCTGGCGCATTCTTCTCTTCTACGTCATTTCCATCTTATTGATAGGATTAAATGTTCCGTACGACTACCCAAACCTATCCACAAAGCAAACTAGCACCAGTCCCTTCACCATCGTTTTTACACAGGCCGGAAGCCATACCGCCGGGAGTTTTATCAACGCCGTCGTCATCACGAGCGTCATATCGGCAGCAAACCATGGTTTGTTTGCTGGGGGCAGACTTATGTATACCCTTTCTGCCGACGGGTACGCCCCGAAGGTTCTTGGAAGACTTAATCGCTTCCAAGTTCCCTGGGTCGCCGTCTTGGCCACCGCCACAGTTGGAGCTCTCTGCTTTGGAGCAAGTTACATTGGTGCTGGTCAGCTTTGGACTTGGCTACAAAATATCGTGGGCGTTTCCAACCAAATCTCCTGGGTTTGTATCTGTCTGGCATCGCTGCGTTTCCGTGCTGCTGTGAAGAAGCAAGGTATGGAGCACCTTTTACCATTCAAGAACTGGACGTATCCTTTCGGTCCCATCATTGCTCTTGGTTTAAATGTCTTGATTTTGCTCATTCAGGGATGGACAGCCTTCAGCCCCAACTTCAAGGTCGTTGATTTCGTGTCATTATACCTCGAGATTCCTATCATGATTGTTATGTATGTAGCTTGGAAGCTAATGAAGAGAACCCGAATCGTTCGTCATCATGATATGGACCTTATTACAGATAGGTACGATATGCAGCATGAGCGAAACCAGGTGGTGGATGCCGAAGAAGGGCAGCAAGGCCGATATGAAAACGATACTTTGTGTGAATCTAGCAAGGGAGAAGAAGGAGCATGGGCTAGAGGAGCAAGGAGGATAGGCATGTGGCTTATATTCTAGATATATAAATAATCTGACACTGGATCCTATTCGACTTAGTGTGTGGGTCTAAAGATGGCGAGAGGCTATCACAAGAATAAAAAAGGCGTGACCTTCGGTTGAATAGTTAAAATGTCATCGAGTTGGCAACAAACAGGGTATTTAATTCACCTCGCAGTAGGCAATGTGTAATTGTTTGCTTTTGGTTTCTTGAACTAAACACTATAAACTGAAACTAGATCAGAAGACGAACAAGATAAAACAGGTTTGATCTACGGACCTGATGGTCGATCATAGCAAGCAACGAAGCCGGCGCATTAAACCTGGCACTTGGGATAAAGTCAAACGCCTGCATTCCTCGTAGCGCCGCTTACAAAAGTTACCATGGCCATAGGCTATAATATTTGTCTAAGTAATGAACACAATGGAATGTCTAATAATGACTTGTGTTCAACTCGTCCAAGGCCATTCGTCTCTCATTGTAAATAACGCCAACTATGAGCTTACACGTTCTCCCTTTGTATTTGGAGCAATGATAAGGGATCGATTACAAATGGCAAATCCAAGTGTTGGATCGCATACCCGTGAGAGAGGATCTCGCAACCTAGGTGTTTGGTCCTGGCTCGAAATTCGTGCCGACTATATTTGTGAACTACCTTTGCCCAAACCTGCGTGACGCTATGATCCAATGTGAATTCCCATGTACCTGACCACACAATGGAACCGCTTTCTTTGCGATATGTGAATGCGCAAGCTCTGCCGTGAAGGCTATTCCATAACGCCATGACCTCTAGCCTCGGCATGCAAAGTGCAGCTTTCCCAGCTTGTCGCAGCATCTTGGTGATTTGTCGCGCGTCCGAATTTTGATCCAATAGCCGCGAGGTTAGTGCAAGCGATTGCAGGTGGTTCCATTTCCAATGCGGCTCAAGTGCCCTGAAAAAGTGCCACGCATCAACCATGAAGGAGACGGACAGGTGCTCAAGGCCAAGGCTCCGAGCTGCAAATGCTTCCCCAACCGCTGGGGTCGTAATTCGAACCTCATCTGGATCAATGTCGGGGATGTCGCTTGGCTGAATCTGGAAGAGGGAAAAGTATCTTTGGTTGAAATCCTCAAATACCGATATTCTTGCTAGGGTGTCTGGGAAACCTTTGATAACCAATTCCTGGTAACCTGGATCCCATACATACTCCTGGAGATCTTTGTCAAGTAAATGCCACGGCTCATAAACGATTTCTTCCAGCCGGGTCAAGTAGCCCCACAGATCTGCCAAGGTAGATGGGGACCATTGGCGTCGACACTGCCGCCGGAGAAGAAATCTTGTGACTGCTTTCACTTCAAAAAGCATCCCTTTAAATCTTAATGAAACTTGTGCATAAGGTCGTCGCAAGGCGCTGCTATTCATAGAAACCTGTGCGCCGTTTTCCCAGCCGTGAGCCGGATCATGGCTGCCGGCGGCATCGTGGCGTAGCGAGTTTTCAGAGTCAAGGGTACTTTCTTCGCCCGGAGCCCCCACGTAGCAATTCTTAAACCAGTGATTTGAGTCGCTGGGCGAGTATGCGTTCAGTTCTAGTGTCAACCCTTCCCTTGTCGGTTCCCAAGTGCTCAGAATGGAAAAGAGGCTCAGAATTTCCGGGGCGATAATCTTGTCATTGAGATGTGTCCAAGTCATTGATTCCCACCGTTTGCAGCAACGGCAGGTATATGAGCGAAGCTCTATATTGAGCCAAATATGCCTGACATGATTTCGCTGCCGTACGCATAGCTGTCTTAGACCATCGAGGCACCCTTGGTGTAACTTGAGCCGTCGGAATAGCTTCTTCTCGATAGAAATTTGCCATTCTTGTGAGACGCTGGCGTAAGGTGCGATGGGGGGATGCTGCGCTAGTACGTCCAGGATCATACTGCGAACCTCTGTAGGCAGGAAATCCCAGTGAGGCATGATTGTATATCGAATATTGCAGTATCAAGATGATATTACTGCTAACAAGGAGTTATCCTCATCTAATATTTCCAAGGTAAGTTGTTCCAAGATTGATGGGAGGATACCTCTGGCTATATGAGTAAAGTCTACTAAGTCTATAACATGGCCACCATCAAGGTGTTCCCAGAATCTTGCCAGCAGTGTGCAGCCATCTCCGATAGAAGCTCTCGCAAACTTTGGTTCGGGCCGCTACAACCTCGCTACTCAGTCCAGACCTTCATGGTCCATCATAAACCTTAGCCGTTTTTGACTGAAGCTAGTTCAGGGAGGGCATGTGTGGTGGGTCAAAAAGAAAGCTAACAAGGTACAAGGGCCAAGGGCCAAAAAAAACATACAACAGCGAGGATTCCCCGGTCGTCACCGACCCGAGTACTAATTGACCGCTTCTCAGCTTGACTATGGGAGAGCGGACGGGATCCCGTATTTTCTGAGAGCTATGGTCGTATGTGCTTGAAGCACGCGGTCAATCGCATTATAACCACAAGGTTCCAAGTTGCAAGCGTTACACAGACCTACGACGCTTTCTTGCCTAGCCAGCAGCAGAGATGCTTTCTAATCTGGGAAGAATTTTATGAGCTCCCTGGACAGACCTTCGACTTTGAAGATGAAACTCTAGTGAAAGTCAATCAATAGGATGCTCTCTAGCATATATAGACTCTACATTAATAGACATAGCGAAATTCCAGGAGCTCTTTATCAGTTTTGTCTAAAACCGTAGCATCCAGGTCTTCTAAAGAGCCGCTATTAGTAAAATATCCCAAACGATCCCGGCGACGATTTTCCCAGATAAGATAGTATCTTAGGAAGAGAGATATAACCAGCATTACTCCAAAACATATTATCATTGCCAAGAAGCCGGATGGGTATGACGGTGCTTCACTATCGAAAAACAGATGCGGCCCAATAATGTTTCCGGTGCAGTATCCAATAAAGATCTGAGATAGGTGAGTTGAGAAACTTGTTTCTTGTGAGATATAAATGAAGGGAATTTTCGTACCAAGGCATTAACAGTAGTCTTTTTAGTGAAGCCGCCAATGTTACCCGTCGACATAGCCAAGGTCAAGGGAAAATTGACGGAATAAGCACCTGCAAGGCAGTACCCAATAAATCGGGCCCAAACATTCTCGGCAGGTATTTGCCGAGCCATAACAGATCCGATAATGGCGAGTAACGAGTTCCAAACCATCCAATACGTTCGACTGTTCTCAAACCAAGAACATCCTGCAGTAGAGAGGTGAACGAGGACACCTTGGAAAACATAGGTTATGATCTGAACAAGTAGCGTATTTAGAGTGCTAAACCCAAAGCCCTCGATGATAATGGAGCCAAACTGGTGAGTTGTTTGTCAGTCTTCAGTTATCTCCGCTTGCTTGGACTGCTTACGTTGGACACTCCGCCATTAGGGATGCAGCAAGTGATTTGAATCAGGACCAATGCCCAGCATTTGATGTCAAGAAGAGCCTCAATGAATTGGTCAAATTTGAATTCATCACTTTTAATACCGGTCATGTTCTCTTGGACTCGTATTACCGCCTTGTGTCTGTCTTCTTCGCTTAAAAACCTCGCTTTCATCGGTGTATCTGGAAGCCAGTAGAACAGAACAAAAGCCCAGGCAATGGTAATTGCGCCAAAGATTAAAAAGACAGCCTAACAATATTAGAAAATGGGGCTGCAACGAAAAGTTTTTTTTTTTCCGGAAGAAATTAGGGGATGCATGCACTGAAAACAAAAACAACCAAAATGCTTTCATTCTCACCTTCCAAGGAGCAATGGATTGGACGTGGCCGATGCCATACGCAACCAACCCGCCAAAGATTCCAGCGATTGTAATACCCTGAAACCAGATTCCGTGGCGAAATGGTTGTTCGGATCTCTTGTACCACATGGAAACGACAATGCTGAGACCGGGTGCAATAGCGGCTTCAGTAACACCCAAGAAAAACCGAACCGCGATCAGGCCCTTGACATTGAATGCCGCCGCCGTCAACATTAAGACAGCACCCCAAACGATGCTGAATCACAGATGAGCACCCATTTACCGGCATAGAAAGGGGTATAGTCCCAGGGAACGCACATTGATATAGAAATCATCTTGCCAACCGGGAACCGAAGAAGCAAAACAGCCACCAAATACGAGGCAGCTAAATAGCCAAAGTAATAAATACTGCTTGCCCAATTGTAATCGTCTCCGCGGAGGTTCAGGTCCTCTTGCAGGCCCAGGATTGATGTGAAACTCATTGCTGATTTGTCTAGAAATTGGAACATGTACGAAATTGCCATAATAGGTAGGAGGCTGGATCTGTAGTCAGCAGCGAGATGGTAATGCGGCGTAATGTACAGACGTGACTTACAACAGATCAATTCGGCGCAAGATCCTCTTGTCCTCCTCTGGAGTAAGCGACTGGACACCGACATCACCTGGTTCAACCTTTTCAAGCGCCTGATCCGGGCATGTTGTGTTGGACTCGACTGGTTGCTTGTCAGCCATTGCGAATGGCAGATTCAAGCCGATACGGCCTGGAGCGCTTGAATTACAAAGAAATTGCTGGAGGTTAGCACAATGTGAAATGGATGAGAATGGTTAATTGAATGAGGTCAAAATGCAGAATTTCATAATTAAAATCGGCTGATCACTGACAACAATATAAACAGAAAGTTAGTTATCGGCATCCATGAAGCGCTAGGCTGCTTTGGCCCTTGAACCACTTCCCCGCAACCGGACCACCAGCCTAAATAAGCCAAGTGCCAAATGCACGATCCCTGATTGATGATTGCACGTGCACTTGTCTGGTGTCCAGAATAACCGACGATCTCTGGGTGACACGCCATAAGATTCCTGTGATTAGCTACTTCACAAGGTTCTGGCTCCTCCTCCGGCCTGTTGGGGCAAGCCAGTTCCACCTTTCCAGGTATAAACATTTCCGTTGCATAAACTTGAAACTCTAGATAACAAACAGCCCAAAATCTCCCGGGTGTAATTTTCCCCACACATCCTCACGTCTCCCCAGCCTTCCTACTTTGCAAATCAACCTTATTGACCAAGAACAGATAGGATCGCTTGAAACTATGACCGAACTGGCTTATCGCGCGGAATCAACGCAGGACCCACTCGCGATGGAGTTGGTCATCCATCTCCAATGCAACCATGAACAAGGACCACGCGATTCGCACCATGGCATTATCGCCTTCATATTTGTGTGAGCTTGGGAGGCTAGGTTCAGTATTTGACGCCCTGTTTCAATCTGCCGCCAGGAGAAAGATTGCTCCTGGCCAAACCGTAAATGAAAGAAATAGAACACAGTGGCGTAAAATTGCGGGACATCATCGCGGATGTTGGCGACGAGCCGACGTGAGTTATCCATGTCAAGAGACAGCCCCGCAGCGACCTCAATCTACTCACTGTACTTGCTACTAAAGTTTTCGATACAGAGTTCAATGTCCAAGACCCAACGACATATTATTCTCATAGAGAGATGGGCATAAATAAATCATCACACTTACAGTATGATGTCAAATTCCCGGATACTTGCGAGCCGTTTTCTCTTTCCAATCGCTACCCTTTTACCCGACCCTCTTACGTCCATCCTAACATTCAGATGCGCATCATGTCGCTCAAATTCCATCCTTAACTAAAGCTCTCCACCCCGCTCTCCCTGTTTTTTCTTTCATGTCGGGCGGCTGCATTCCAAAATATAAGAATTGACACTAGGAAAATTGTGGTGTCGTATGCCTCTGACTGCGGTAACCCTACACTTCGTTATCAGGGTCCGTAGCTCCACATACACACGCGGTTTTTCAATGGTGAGGATTCTCCAATAACTTTAAGCGCATTGGCAGTATTGTTGATAAATGCAGCAAGAATTGATCGGCGTAATATTGTCATTTACATTGGTGCACTTTGCATTGCCTTAGAATCAGTCGGGAACTAAACTGCATGTAGCTTCAATTTTTAGCCCTGTGAATCGCCACATTTCTTTGTGCGTGACCCTATCTAGAACCATACCAGATACAGTATTTTTGAATACATGGTGTCAGGATAGATACATTTGCCCCGACTGCTGAGGTACTAGCGTTCGCATCCTTGGTCGTCTTTTTAAGTGATCAATTCCACCAGATTCCACTCCGTGAAGGGAGTGTACCGAAATCGGCGTCAAAAGCGAGGTCTTGCTAATCCATTTGGTTACGCAAATTTTCAACGCAACAGTGGTTTACGATAGTTATGAAGAGATCTTCAAATGTTTGGAATTAATGATGAGTGTGAGATATATGGGTATCTCTACCAGTCCAATATTATTGACATGAATACCAACCATTCAGTTTATTTATACATTCCATCAGGTGCAGGGTAAGTCTGGATCATGATCCCAGTGTACTGGCGCTGCAACCGTGCATGGCATGTTTATGAAGATCTATGAGTGAGCAATCTGGTGTAAAGTAAGAGTTGCCCATAGAGGGCTTATGAATCGAATGGCATGAAGTATAATTGTTGGCAGGCCAAGGAAACTGACATGTATGTGAACTAGAGCGGGCACTGCACATGTACTGACAAAAGACAACTTTGCCCTCGACCGAACCCCATCAAGGTTAGCTGAGAGTCGATACCCAGATGTCACAGCTTATTTGGGATCTTGTGGACTCTAGCTGAAGAGCCCCTGCTCGAGACCACACATGTGCGCCTCCTTGCTGTTGGCTCATTAGCCAATCGGTTCATGTCTACAACATGGCTTGCAGTGGATGCAGCGCCACTGCAATCGAAACCTGGCGTCATTTCCAAATACGAAATGAAGACCCCCACTTGTCTGAGCTACCAGCATTTAGAGCCCCAATTAACACGGGGCAAAGGGGGCGGGAAAACAAGCATAACTCAAAGACCCAAGCCAAGATGGATCTAACCGCCCGGTCCGGTCACTATGTGGGTCGAGATGCTCTGGACCACAACCGGTCAACCGCATGAAGGGGTCGTATCCATTTTAAGTCCTCGCCTAACGGAGAATTTTGTGTTTATAAATACCTATTCAGTGTCAACCTCCCTGGAAGTTCCGGATAAAATATTCTAACCATTTCCAACATGATTCCACAGATTATGAAGAGTTCCGCCATAGCACTTGGCTTGCTTGTGGCAGCTTCTGATGCTGGTCTGTGCAGGGTCTCTACCGAATCAATTTCTGCCCATTTTGGTACAGCAACTACGAGCAACTCGATCCATCCTGATTCCACGTCAATTAAAATTGGCCACACAACAACTTCTGTTGGACAGAGTGAGCCGTCAGCAACTCCGACTGCCTCGACATCGACCACGACAAGCACAGCCGCTGCTGTGGCGACGTACATTACCAACGGTGGGTTTGATGGCGATTCTCAAACCACTGAACCATGGGAGTTTGGTACCACAGACACACGTCTTTATACCGTGGCTCAAAACAGTCATGATGGAATAGGCTCCGTGTTCATTGCTGGTGGTGTTTCAATGTCGCAAAAGCTTGACACGACTCATGTTGCCCCTGGGATTGGTTACAATTACTCATTGTGGCTTAAGAATAAAGGCCTGAGAGTCTATGGATGTGTTACAACGACTTTGGTGTGTGGTTTTGATCAAGACGGCGTCGCATCATCCGAAACCTTTGACACGTACACGAGTGCGAGCGCGGATTGGCAGTCGCTATCGATCACTTGTCAATTCACGCAGGATCAGATCAACCTGGGGAATCTTAATGTTCAAGTCCAAACAACGGGTGGATATCTGGGTTGTTTTGTTGATTCGATTTATTTCGCACCATAATCGGCCAATGGATGGATGCCACATGTCTTTCGGGTGGTTGGAGAGAGGACCATAGGCTGCGGCTGGGTTACTCGCAAATCCCGGAGTGGCGGATTAAGGAGGATAAACGAGCGCGCTTGTGGCGCATTTGTCTTAGTTGGGCAGCGATTTTTGACACGAAATTCAGAAAATTCCCTCATGGCTTTCCTGTCATATTTTTGCCATGTAGAATGGGCTGCTGTGCGGGGAGAGAGCAATTTGCCAAGCAAGCCACAGCTGATGGGTGCAGGCCGGGTGCAGAAAAGAGCGGTCGCGATCCCACAGCCGCATCTCAGCCGTGCCTCAGCTGAGTCTCCACTGCCCACCGCTAGGCCGAACCAAGATTAGGATACGATGGCCCGCAATCCGTACTCGACAGGCCCCCTCGCCCAGGATGGTCTCGGGGGCTCCGCGACAGTCGCTTCGACAAGAGCTCACAGACGATGTGTTTCGCGGCATGAATGGCTTCATCTATTTCGTGGTACAAAGCGCCATACAAGAAAAGACGCTGCGTTGGCGCATACCATTATGAAGCTCGAGGCAGACATCTGCAACCTGCATAACAAGGACGCCCTCGCCGAGCGACTTGCCATTTTTCAGCCCCGGCTCTTCGTCACTAGCGTGACAATGTGTGCATCTAGAGCTATTCTATTAACAGTCGTGACGGACACTTCTCTGCCAGCATCCATCTCGAGACAGTCGCAGGCAGCGCCCATGTTTATGGTGAATACAATGACCATGACACTAGGGCGATGTCCACGGTGATAATGACGTCGAATCAGAACTCCTGCTAGCCAGTGTGATGATCAGGTCGTCCAAAGGGTTGGACATCATTGATCTATTGTACCAATCAGCCAAATAATCGTTGAGGATCTGGTCGTTGAAGGATATTTGGCATCGATGGGTATTTCGTTGAAAGACGCGCCGAGTCCGACCGCGAGCAGATTTGCCGCTACATATTTGTCTTTCGCATCTTCGTAGCCGAGCCACTTCGGCTGGATCGATAAGGTCAAGTAGGTCAAATCCTTAGCACATACGACCATAGCTCTCAGAAAATACGGGATCCCGTCAAGAACTTGTCTATGTGTTGACTTACCACCACTGCCTATAGCTCCTTTGGTACGCCTGACCCTTCGTCTGAATATGCATGGGAATTGATGTCGCCCTTGCAGCTCTCTGCCTTGACACTCATGCTTAGCATAGGCAATAGTATGATATGTGGGAAATTTTGTCAAGAGATGCGGTCCATGACCTAGCACTGTTCAAAATCAGAAGGTCTCTGCAATACAAATTTTAAAAAGCTCAAAAGCCGCATGGTGGGGGTGCGATCAGTCACTATGTCACCGGATTTCTAAGCAACAACAAAATCAACCCTCTGCCCAGGATTAGCGAAACCGAAACCGATAATTATAAGATTGTGAAGCACGACACCCACTTGTGATCAATAGGATGTACAAACCCCGTTATTTTTATCTTTTGAAATTCATTCGATCGGCAATATAAGCGATCCCTGTTTCAATGATAGTATTTGCCCCACCTACGGTTACTCCCTAGTATCCAAAGAGGCCCCCCGGTTATTCGACATGATTACCAATAATTCAGCATTTTGTCGGAACCACCGGCAAATGTCATGGGAGCACGATGCTGTGGACTTTAATACTTTTCAATCCATAAGATAACTGATGTAAAACATAAGTGCATTTGTGTGCTCGACGATTACCACCTCCTCCGTCCCAAAACATTCAAAATTATAATCTCTAACCAAAATCATAACATAACACACCATGAACACTATCGCCAGCAAGATCGACTGGCTTGTTTTGATCCAAGACAACGAGAATGGGTCTAGCAAGAGACCTGCCCTTGCCGAGTGAGTGCTATCATTCCGATGATCAACTACCATGAATGTTAACATGTCTTGAACTAGGTCACATATAAATATGATGAAAAAAACGGTTGAATCCGGGTTATGGAAATATGGAGGTGAAAACTCCGTTGTTTGTCCAGAATTTAGCTGCTAAAAGTGAGTAGCCGGTATCTTGGCTACTATTCCGGTCGAAGGCGAGCCAAAGCAATTCAATGGCAGCTTCGTCATAGTACATGCGGAAACAAAAGAGGAAGTTTTGGAGTCCCTGACAAAAGATCCATTTGCTATTGGTGGGGTGTGGAATCTGGATAAGGTATGAAGAATCTGAGTTAGTTCATAGTGATAAAGACTGACATTTCAATTAAGTTGACTGTCTTGCCAGTAAGAGCTTGATGTGGAATTCATTCCTTGAAAACTAACCTGCTACTAGATTACAACAGCATTTGGTCCAGATGGCCCAACTAAAGTCTTTATTTAAAATTGAACGAGAATATGATCGAGAAGGTCTAGGGTAGTGTTTAGTCTTGGGATGGAACATTCAAATCAAGTCTAGAGTTTTTAGTATCATAGTACCTAAGAAAGAGTCATTCTCCTCAAATAACTGTGAATGTGTCAATTCATTCAAAATCATAGGCAAAAGGAAACCCCATAATAAACGCAATACCATAACATCAATAAAACCAAAGATTAGTCAGGCAAGATCCCCAATAAGCCTGAAGGACTATACATACATCTTACAAACTTCAGCATTCTACAATAAATTTCGCCAATCGCAATTATTCACTAACCTTCTGCTATGCCTAATCATTTACAATAGTTTACTTCACTGACCATTACTTAACAAGGGCTGCACCCTGCCACGTGTTAAGCTAGCGTAAATTTAAACTTACTAGCGTGAGGCTGATGAACGGGGTCCCGCCTGATATTTACTAGGATCGGGTAGAGTCATACTCCGAAATATCCGACCGACACCATTTGAGTCAAGTGCGAATTGCATCATCGCCAAGAAAAACTCAACAACTCCATCTTCGCGAATTTTTGTAAATGGCCAATGGCATGATAGAGTTTCTCGGAAAGAGCGGAAAGCGCACTCACTTCAGGTTCAATTACGATAACATTACATCCATGAGGTATGAGCGACGGGAGGAACCGATAGGCTATATGCGCGTTCTTGATGACAAATGGTGTGGAATGAAAGCTAGGCCTAAGCCAAAAATTGCTGAGCAGATTATGCCGCGGAGGACACCACTTGTCCGACTCGGGCCAGTAGATAGATTTGTCATTTTCATCCATAGCGATGTGACATGTCGCTGAAACAGGTAAAGTATTCACCGATTTAAATTCCACTAACAGGTGGTTTTGTTTACTAATGTGAATATGGATATATATAGTCTGAAATCAGCCTTGAATCTGGTATTGTGATGAAAAACAACTTTCACTTCTTTGATTCAACTTTCAGGCAACGCCCACAACCAGCACCAAAATGACTACAAAGGCGATTGTGTACGTTCACCATGGAAAGGCTACCATTCAAGATGTACCTCTTCCCAAACTTCGTGACGAATATATACTTGTCAAAGTCAGCACCGTTGGCCTTAACCCTACAGACTGGAAGCACATTGACCTGGGACTCACCAACCCTGGATCACGATTAGGCTGCGACTACGCTGGGATTGTCGAGTCTGTGGGTAGCAAAGTCACAAAGCCGTTCAAGAAGGGAGACCGAATCGCCGGTGTAGTTCATGGAGGGTGAGTCAGACGACGCTTGAAGCCCATTATGTCCTATCAGAAAATCCCTGACCTCTTCTCAGTGATCAATTTCACCTTGAAAATGGGGCATTTGCCAACTACATCATCGTTAAAGGAGATATCCAAATTAGAATCCCTGATAATATCAGTGATGAAGAGGCTTCTACACTTGGCGTATCTATTGTGACAGTCGTACGTCTCAAAACTAAGCTCAAATAGTAAAGACTCATCTAACACACACAAGGGGCAAGGCCTATATCGAACTCTTGGTTTGCCACTTCCTACTGGACGTGTGAAAGGAATGCAGTACATATTAATCCACGGGGGCAGCACAGCAACTGGAATATTCGGCATTCAGTTTGCGAAGCTTTCCGGCTTCAGGGTAATTGCAACAGCCTCACCGCACAACTTCGATTATCTCAAGTCCATTGGGGCCGATGCAGTCTTTGATTACAAATCGCCAAGTGTGGCTAGCGATATTCGCAAGCATACCCTAGACTCTCTAAAGCTTGTCTGGGACTGCATTGGAATCGGCGAAGACATCGGGGCCGGCTCTCTTAGTAGTGAAGGCGGCAAGTACGCCACCATCATACCTGTCAACAAAGATGAGATTTTGGCAATTAATCCAAAAGTTGACGGGCCATATGTTACGCTGATGTACTCAATTTTTGGTGAGTGGTACGTGGACCGATTTCAAGATATGGAGGCGCCACCAGAGCCCGAGGAATACGAATTCGCGAAGAGCTTTTGGGAAATCACCCAGAAGCTTTTGGTAGATGGCAAATTGCGGGCGCCACGAACTATTGTTAATAAGGGTGGCGACGGATTCAAGGGTATACTGAAGGGTCTCGATGAATTGAGGGCAAATAGGATCAGTGGTGGAAAGTTGGTCTACAGTTTATAAGTTGACTTTGTTTACTTCTAGTTAAAAAAAACAAGCGATAGGCTCAACCGGGTGTTCCAGGAACCAGGCCACAGAGGTGACATACAAATAGCGTTCAACAATAGGTTTGGTCGTGAAAATCTTTTCTCCCTGACCAATAGAACAATTAACCGAAATCCCCTAGCAGCCTAAATGGCCGTACAAACTTTGCCCTTGTATCCAATTCATAGACTGATTGAATTCACCTTGCTGTCACATACGACCATAGCTCTCAGAAAATACGGGATCCCGTCCGCTCTCCCATAGTCAATCTGAGAAGCGGTGAATTAGTACTCGGGTCGGTGACGACCGGGGAATCCTCGCTGTTGTATGTTCTTTTTGGCGGTTTGATTTTTTTGTGGGTGAGTGTGAGTGATGTCATCATCATAGTTTGCTTAAACCAGCCATCGTATTAGCATCTTTTTGGGATGCATTCTAAAATCTATTGAACTGTTCTAAAAGAGCTCAGGCCAACACAAGGTCTTGTGGGGCTATCCCACGAGCACGCCGGGCCATCCTGAGGGCGGGCGCACACCCCCCTGAGGTCAACGAGCGAGACGGCGATGCCACTGACAGCGTCGTTGGTCAACTCTCACTTGAGGTTCAGCTTGCCCCCACGTCTACGTCAGATCTGACCACCAAGATCTGCGCTAATGCCCAGCTCACTCTCATCATGGCTCCACCTGACTGGCATGATTATCTAGATTCGTTCAGGTTATACCCCTCTTTAGGGTATGATTATAAGTTTTGGCAAAAATACTTAATGTAACGGCCTGCATACCGCTATACCAGGGGGAGAAAAAGATTGGTCGATGAACACAGTGATAGCGATCATCGGTGCAGGTAACAGCTGCTATAACTATGGGGACTCGATCGCCGGTATCTCTCTTGGCCTGGTTGTAACATATAGAAATATAGTTTAAATCGGGGAAGGCGCCGTCTTATACAAATTTTGCGCCAATTTAAATACACTTTTTAGTTGGAATCAAACTCATAATCACACCCTTAGTTGATCTCATCTCGAGCTCACAGTAAGTCAAACCCTTATCTTAGCTTTAGGCACAGCTTTCCTCTCCTTCCTCAGCTGGGTCTAAACTATGGGAGCATAAAAACCAAATTTCCCCTCAGGGTCATATTTCTGTTTCAGAGATTCGAGGCGTTTCTGACGCCAGGCTTCGGTACCGTACCAGCCCTCAATACCCTCATCGCCGGAAGCATAGTTGACGTAGGCGCGAAAGTTTTTCAAGCCAGTACCCTTGTGCATGATGCTGCGCCACTCCCTGCCCAGCTTGGCAGCCTTTTCATGCAGCTCTGCATTAGCGCTGTATGAAATACTCATCGCGCTGAGGACTTGAGCGTCACGGAAGGGAAATGCACTGGCATCTAGCGGGAGGGCCTGCACACCTTGAGTTGAGTAGCCTTCAAATAAGCAAATAAGTCTGTCGAAGGGGGAGTCGTCGCGGTTATTCTCAGCGAAAAGTTCAAAGCCCTCCCTAAGTGCTGTAGTATTATAGGAATTGAGATAGATAGGGAAGCGTTCGTAGCTGCGTCCGAGTTTTTGGCACAACGGGCCTGTCAATCCGCTGTTGATCCACGGTGAGAGGTCTGGATATGTTCCCACTTGGCTTTCAATAACCAGTGGTTCGAATTCGAGAAACAGATTCAGCCACCTTGCATCAACCGCCTCGACTCCCTCTTGTAAGAGATGTAGCACGATAACAGGCTAGATAGACTACAAGTAAGTATTGCGAATGAAGAAAGGCGAGCAGATGAGAACTTGCGTTGGTGCTATCAAGCGTTACATTCTTCATCCAGGTCCACCAATTAATGACATCTACTCTCTTATCGCTGCCGATAAAATGGGTATTTGTGGCTGTGTACAAGGCTTCGAGCTTGTCACTCTTGAAAGTGAATTTCGTTACGGCCCAGGTGGGATACTCAACGTCATAAATCTTGGCTGTCACTGATGTCACGATGCCGAAGTTGTGGCCAGCTCCCTTGATGCCCCACCATAGGTCGCTCGTTGAATCGATCATGGTCAAGGTACCATTCGCAAGCACCACATTGAGAGACAGAAACTGATCCGAAATGAGTCCATGGCGACCCTGAAGCCATCCATGGCCGCCTCCCAATCCAGGGCCCAGGAGACTAACGCACTCACAGGAGCCTGTGACTGTTGGTTTTATTTCTGTTAGAGCCATGATTATTTAGTAGCTGACAGTAGAAGAGTTACCTGCTTGCTTGCCTGCCTGCCATAGCTTGTCTGTTATCTCCTTGCTCCGTACACCGCCACCGAAAGTTGCTGACTTTCCGTCTTTCGAAATCTCGATGCTGCTTAGCTTCTCCAGGGATATAAGAATGCCGGAGTCCATCTTGCCCAAGGTATTGATGGCCCCGTGGCGCGTGCTGATGGCCAGAAAGGATATGTGTTTTTTATTTGCGAGTTTGACCTGAATGTAACTCAAAATTATTAAACTTATCCTGGCACAGCACTTATTATCCTTAAATTTGAGAGAAACTCTTACAATTTGAGCAACATCTTCCTCTTTGCATGGAATTACGACGATGTTAGCGCGTGGCGCTTCGTATCCAGACCACCGAATTGTCGCATTATCAAATCGGCTCGAACCCTGATCATAGATTTCGGAACATTTGGAAATTCCCAAAGTTAGTTCTTCTATAATACTGGCCTGATCACTCGAGCCCCTGACGTAAAGTTCAGGGCCTGTAGAAGTGTCACGAGACAAGCTAGCAGCGCCCATCGTGGCTGCCCAACCAACCAGTACCAGGATGGCTTTCAAACCCAGTCGAGACATCTTCCCGCCTGAAGTTTCAAAAGGGTTTTTCTTTCTGCTCTGAGAGTGACTTAAATCCAGAGGAATATTCTTGGTGAAGTTGTCAGCAATGATCTGTTGCAAAGCCAGGGTAAGAGGGGTATGTGTAATAGAGAGAAAAGCTCAAGTACTTATACATATGAATAAGAAGATCATCTGAAATAATTTCAGCTTACAGCTTCTGTTGGATTGACCGCAGCGCCATTCAATAAAAAGTGGGATCCCCGTTAATATTGCATGGTCAATATCTGGCTATAATCTAACAGCTTCTACCATTTGAATATATGATTTGCAGCACTTTGGCGAGAGACGCCATACAGTCTTAGCATGCATTAGTTCCTTCGTATCGATGCACTTGCTTCCTTATCTGACCACCATCATTGTAGCATTGAAGCCACCAACCCCGCACTGGCGCACGCCACATAAGGACATGATATTTATGTAAGTGTACATGTGCTTATCCTGTAGCCAAGCCCTCAACAATTTTCACACTTGAGGAATCTACCGTAGGAACTCAACAAATTGGCCATCATTAGTGTGATTTGAATGCCACACCTTTGCTTTTTATTTTCTCATACAGTTACTATTTGGGAATACTCACAGTGAAGATGTACCCGTAGGAGCATTGTTTTTCTTGCTGAAACTAGTGGACGTTGTAATTGGTTGGTCATGGAAATACTTTGCGCTAAGGATGGCCAATTCGTTGAGTTTCTACGGTATCCAATTCTTCTGCTGAGAGTCCAAGGACCAAACAGAATTTTCGGGATTGGATATTCGACTTATTTGCAAGCGTGCATTAGATTAACATACCAATATGCAGTGATACCAACCAGAGAGCACGGGAATCGATAACCCAATGGAGATGCAAGCTCAGTATAACATACAGAAAGCCTAGTATTTTAAACCAGTGAATATTAATACTCAGGGTATAAAAAAAGGTCATTTAAGTCGCAACTTGAAAGCTTTATATAAGTTCTATGTGATCAAGACTTGTCGGATTCGGATCCCTGCACAGACCGGTTCTCTTGTGGCGCCCCGACCCTTGTGGCTTAGTGTGGCGCGTTATCCCTTTGACTACCGTAAGCCTGCACTGAGGTACCCCTCTACACCCACCTCCCAACGAAAGACACAACCATTTGAGTATAATATAGCTTTATTTAAACAAAAGAATAGCTAATAGCGGTTTAATTGGAATTTTTAAAGCGAAAAATGCTCTGCATTGAATTTGTAGCCCTGTAATCGGCATTCAATCCTGACTGGTACCTGGATGCAGGCTTACGGAAGTCAAAGGGATACATACTTTACTTAGGTATAGGTAGGATCCCGTCTGCTCTCCCATAGTCAAGCTGAGAAGCGGTGAATTAGTACTCGAGTCGGTGATGACCGGGGAATCCTCGCTGTTGTATGTTTTTTTTGGCCCTTGTACCTTGCTAGCTTTCTTTTTGACCCACCTACGCATGGCCTGTGCCTGGATTAACCAAGATTAAACAGGAATTGGCTGAATTGCACCCAATTGAACGTGTTTTCCTGTAATCTTGATGGCGCACACGGAGGACAAGCTGCTACCTGGAATGCTAAAATATTCCACTGGTGTCAACCAGCATTCTGGAAATATTCTTGAGGGACTATACGACTTATGAACCTTTGGTATATTTGCACATTCAATCAGATGTACATATGAATGCGTGGTACAAATAGAACAGAGGCACACTTTGAAAGGTTGTCACATACTATCAACATTCTGTCGCTTTGCAGTTTGATATCCAGTGCGATTTTAACTGAAGCATCCATTGCCGCCAAGCGAGTTGGCCCTACATCATTAGACCCTAAAATCAAATGTTACAAGATTTATGTTATGACCTGTGCAAATACAGGCGTAAGAGAGCCCTCTTAGTAGCTGTTATCCGCGCCTGTAATTGCAATCAATGCGGTTATTGACCTATCTTTTGGCCTGGTGGACCATTGCGTTGGTTAAAAGAAGTCGGATCTTTACACCAGGAACATGAATCCGATTCAGATGGCATGGACGAATGCGCAAAACTGGTAAATAAGCATCAGACCTTTGAATCTAATGAAAAAATTTCGCCATGTTCATAGAATAATCGATGCAAGCTTTGAAGCTTCTTCCATGCTATAGCACTGCACTGCAGTGCTCCATTTTGACAGAGTCTTTACGCCTTCCCACTCTAGCGCCATCTCGCTGCGATTATCCAACTGTCACATCCGGTCTGGGAGGGAAAGGGCGTTGGCCACCAGAAAAAAGTCTCGTTCATTGCATCAAGTCATTTCGGCTATTTCTCAATTGCGTAAGGTGAGCCCCAATCCTACCCTGTCATGCGATGTCGTATTCACGCTCTTGGCTTGGCGGACGCTTCTCAACTGCAGTAAAATCATACCAAGAACAAAGGCGCATCTCAAAGATGCAGATTGGAAATTGTAAATTGTAAATCAACTTTTAAATTTCACCAGACTTTTTTTTTTAAAAAGAAAAAAAAGAAAGAAAAACTACACCAAGTACATCTCACTACTACCTTTAGATGAAGACAGGGCTTCGTCGGATGTCCATGCTGCGCTTGTTGGTTGTTAGTGGGCCCGAATGCAGGCAACAACGCAACCCCACATACAACAGACGAGTATAAAGACAATGGATTTCACGCTCTGGTTCCGTTGTATCACCTCACCAATTTATTTTTCGTGCTGCATTGCACTATACTTACAAAATGGGCGAATCTCCCTCGGGCTATGTTATCACTGCACCCTTTGGTGGCACTTTTGACTTGGATGCAATCCAAAGCAATCTGGGCCCGCCTACAAGCAAGGGCGAGGACAAAGAAGTTAAGGAGAGAGTCTGGCCGAAGGTCCCGGTGAGCTTTGGGCCCCCATCGGCTGACCAGGAACACGCCGTTAGAGAAGGTAGCCATTCCCCAATCAATCGCTCTCGCGAATGAGAAGACTAACCTGTCCAACGTAAAGTGGCCTTCATTTCCAACCTGCTGGAAGCCCATACTGAGCTGCGACCTAATGACGACGTCGAATGCATCTCAGATCTGATGCTGTCTCTTGAAACCCGCACCGACATCACCAAGCACGTACTGCTGATTGCCAGGGCGTCGCAAGCACTGAGAATGTTGGAGAGATCTTGGAAAAGCCACGAGAGGCGCGAATTGGTCGCCCTCTCGGCTCGTGCCAAAGCGCTATTGAAGCACTGGGGCAACGACCTGAACAATAATAAAGGAGATGAGCCTGTGCCTCCATTTTTAACTAGTTTTCCCAACAACAAGCCCATCAACTGGAAGCTTGAACTAAGTGACGAAGCATCCGAAATGGCCGACAAACTCTTGAACGCTATTAAAAAGGAAAGAAAGTACACTGGAGTTTATTTGGACGAAAACCCGCCCGCGCCGATGGGCTGGCATCCCGTCAACCAGGATGCTTGGAGGAATACGACCAAGGAGGAACTTCAGGCCGGAGACCTGTATTATAGTCATGACTGGGCTCCCATTCACATGGACTATGCCCTCGCGACTCTCATCATCCCATTTTCATGGCAAACGGAGAAATGGAGCACAGAAGAAATGGAAGAGCACCGCAAGTGTCTTAACTTTGTCAACCTCAAGTGTGTTGATTCAATGAGAGGGAGGGACATTCGAAAAGAGGATCTACTCAAGTCTGCATAGGCCTAGTAATGTGTCATAGTCATTATTGGCCCTGTTTATAGGAACTTTGGAACTTTTTTTGCTTGTTATTACAGCCCGATACGTGACTTGTTCGTCCCAATAACAACAGTTGTTCGTCTCAATATCGGATCTCTACCCGACAGCCGTTAAGAAAGTTGTATTCATATTCAACCTTTCAAGCGAAAGGAAATTATCCTCTGTTTTCCGCGAACCAGCGCATCTAAGCACATGCATCAACAAGAAAAAACCTCTTCTCCCAGCAATCTGGAAATGTTCTGTGATAGGTATCCGATGCCGCCATTGGAGTTCCAAAGTAATACTCGTACATGGGACAGGTTTGGAAGACGTGAATATCCCAAAAGCCTGCCGGGGTGTTACAAAGTAACTCTCTGTCGGCACCGCTTTGCTCTATCCTGCAGGTAAAAAAGAGATATGAACGAGCTTCGATGTCCTCCTTTTCGTTAAAGAAGAAGAGCTGAAAGTGAGCGTAAGGATCTGTGTTCATGTACAGACCATCCTCGACAGTGCGCAAGTAACCAGTCTCGGGCTCAAGAGTCAGGAGGACTGCGCGCCGCTTGGACACGTCCGGTACGATTCCAGCGTCTGGCTGTATATTGTCACTACGCCAGCGGCTATAGAGAACAGAAAGGTAATTGTTGTTCCACTTGTCTGTATATTCGGGGTCGGCGTCTCGCATCTGCACAAAGAACGTAGGGGCCGCTGCATTACCACAATTCGTGGGCTTGCTTAATGTTGTCGTATGGATCTCACTGACGAACGTGTGACTCTGCATAGTCCAGTAACTCTGGTGACGTGTTAGGCCCTGTTGGTTGGTTGGTTGATTAAACGTGATAACTTACCGTACTGGTGGTTTCGGACACCGGAATTGTCTCGGTGATGGGTATCGTCGTAGTTGTAATGTCATAGCTTGTTTCCGTTGTCGTCCTCGGCGGCCTGGGGACCATGCACTCGCAACCGTCTGTTACAACCGGCGGAGCAAAGCCAAGGACACGTCCGTCAGCATCAGGAGAGTACTGGGTCGGAATCGTTTCAGGAGCTATGGTTTGTGAGGGCGCTGCTGTGGTATCTGGAGTTGCCTCTGCTGTGGTATCTATAGTGGCTTCTGCCGGAGTGTTTGCCGGAGTGGCTATGATTGCGTCTCGCTTGGCTAACTCTGCACGGCGATCTAGACTGTCCGGATACACACCAAGGGTGCGAGTGACAGGGATAGTCAAGATGTCCGTGACCGAAGTGGTGCCTTGGACAATCCAGGTCCAAGTTCCTTCTGTAACATATGTCCAGTCGCCTTCCTCTACAGTAACCGACTCTGTGACCCAGCTCGTCGAGATTGGCGGGACATAGCTCATGTAGGACGTGCAAAAGAGCTCAAAGCTACCCACGTCGTTGATGGCAGTGCTGACGAAGGAGTAAACTTCGGATCGAGAGCAGTCGCGGGACTGGGTCTGGGTCTGGGACTCCGTTTGCGACTGGGTCTGGGACGGTGTTTGCGGCTGGGACTGGGACTGCGTTTGCGATTGCGACGGTGATTGCGACGGAGAGTGCGATTGGGACCGAGACTGCGTTTGTGTCTGGGACTGGGACTCCGAGTGCGAGTGCGACGGCGAGTGCGATTGGGATTGGTACGGCGACCGGGATTGGGATTGGGACTGGGCCCGGCAGGGACCACAGGTAGCCAGCGGCAAGGCCAGAGAGATTGCGAACAGCAGCCGGAGTCGCATGATCATACAATCATTTGTTGGGATGATCTTTTCAGAGTTTGCTGCAACAAGAACAACGAATTCCGTCATCCGTCACCAGGGGCGACTTGGCTTTAATGAACAACCAGCAGGGCGGCTGGTGAGACATTGATCAGCCGTCCTCCCTTCCGAGGATGCAAACTGGCTCAAGCCACCAACTGTGTTTTTAGCGTAGTGCAAGCCTTAACACGCGCCATGCTGCCACTTGAATGAATAAAACCTTCAGCTGCCGCCTCCTAAAACTACCTTAGGAACTAAGCATATGCTTAGCGTGAATGCGTTTTGCCTGCACGGTGCCGGAAACCACTGAAGTGGGTTTTGTGGCTTGATTTTCAGGGGCGCAGCTGAGATCTAGACCATACTAACCAGCTTAGTGCCCAAGTGATCGCTGAGCGTTTTCCCTAAAAGAGACATGAAAAAGAAAAACGGAAGAATGTACCTGCTAGGTTATCTAGGTAACTGTGTATTTAACCAAAGCTTTACCCTTGTGCGAGTCCGCATAGTCGGTGGTGTTGTTAATGACGATAAAACCAGATGTCTTACTAACACCGTCTCCTTCCATATTAATACGAACAGCATTATACTCCGAAAGCCTTCTAGTAAACTCATTTGCTGTTCTTATAATAATATTAGCAGAAGTAATACTATTAAAATAAACTTTGGGTTTAAGTGATTCTACTGCCTTAGGCCATAGCTATTTAGAGTTATAATTCAGGTCTTCATATAACATCAATTTCACTTCCTTGTAACTAGAATAGCTTAGGCGTGGATTGCAAGACAGTTCTGCGCGCCAAGCTGTGAGTCGACAATGCCACCGACAAGAGCATGGATTGGCATATTTTCATGTGGGCAGACACCGTATTATACTCGGGCGGTGCCTCGTCGACTGCATTTACTTGAAGGTCCAATCTTGCACCAAGCATGTTGCACAGCAATTAGTGTTGAGGTCTCTTGGTCACATTGAGCTTATCAAGACCCATACTTTCCTTGCCGCACAGTATTGCTTTCTAGTTGGTGAAATTTGCTGAAAAGAGAAGTAGGACCACTATACCAAGCGTCTACATGATGGTTCGAGAACATAAAGCACCGTGCAGACCTGCGCCCAATATTGATTTACGCTATTCTACCGCCATGATCATATTAACACTCGTACCCTTTCGCTCATGTAGAGAGTATACTTTGTCGCCCACCCTACACCGCCATAGAAATACTACCAGGATGATAGTACTGCAGGTCTCTTGCTAATTCTCCATACCATCCAAAGACTGTGAACAGACATCACCAATGTTTTGGCGGATTCAGCGAAAAGACTTGAAAAAAATGTAGAGCCATTATGGCGCAATAGTGGCGAGCTGCTAAATAAACACGTTCCGTAGGAAGTTAAAAGTCCAAGCACAGATGACACAGCCTCAGTCGTACCACCGTGCTCCTCAGCTGAGGATTGACTTCTCATAACAAAAGGTCAATTATGACAATCGTATTGCAAAAAGGGAGGAAAAAGAAAAAGAGAATGAGATCGAATTCTCTTGATTTTGGCACGAGTTCATCTCAGCAAAGAAATCAAAGGTGAATTTGATTTGAACGGTTGCTGAAACAACCCATGTGTCATTCAAACAGTGATACAATAGCCATCAACCAAGCAGATCATCCCGCAGCAAGCTGCTGGGTTGCTTAGTTCGCATGGTCCGCCGTCCGGAATGCATTGTGCTGGTTGAGAGGATGTGGTGGTTGACCCCAAGGTAGTGGTGGTTGATTCCAAGGTAGTTGTGGTGGCCGCTGTAATCGTCGAGGTAGTAGGTTGAAGGGAGGAGGACTGGGCAACCAGGGTAGAATGGTCGTACGAGGGCATGTTGCACAGTCTTGCTGCAGCACTACCCAGGAAAGCAGCGAGGGCGATTATTTGAGTCGAGCGCGCAAAGAGCATTGTTTCGGTGTGCTATTTCTTGTTTTTGAAACAGCTAGTGTTGGTGTGTAAAAGAAACAAAGGTTGGAGCCTGCCCAGAGGTCAGCATCGGGACTTTAGTTGTATTTATGGCTCGTAAGAGTTCGGAGAATGGCGGCCCAATGCACTAGGTCAAGTTTAGCTCCAAAGCCACTCCAGGGGAAAGTTGGCTTCGCTGAGAAGCTAAAAAGAGTACCAGATGCTGCAAGCAAGCCACCAATTTTGTTGTTCAGGCAATTCACCAGCCAAGCAGATGCATGGTTTCAGAACTCGACTTAACTTGCGGGTAGAAAACATGCCGCATCGTACTCAAATAGAAAATCATTCACTACGTTGCAAAACTTTCTCGTCCCATCCTTCTCTTTAGTGTTTCCATCTTGATCATACTTTAAGTGGCTGTGGCGGCAATTTCCCTTAGCCTGTGCCGCTAGGCCCAAGTCACAAATCATTCTGGTTGCGTAGCCATAGCTTCACGCCTCGATGCACTAGTCGGCTCTTGCCCCGGAATCCAATTGCTCAGAGGGATGGTTCGAAATCAGGTTCTCACAGTAGCAGAAAGACTCAAAGTCCAGCACGACGGTGGAATTCGGTATTCAATTTGCAAATCCCGTTGTTGCCTTCGTAAACGCTGTCGCAGCATTTCAGTTCTTAGCTGCATTAGCCCCAACTGTGATATTTTTTGACCCAGGCTGTGCAGAACTGGTGGCTAATTGAGCCAAGGTTTTGTTGGGAGGTTTCCAATTCTGTTTTCCTTGAATGCTTCCTATCTCTTTCTTCATACCATGGTATTGTATTTTAGCTTATGTTTAGTAATGAAATTATATCATGGAAAAGTTGCCGATTCCCGGCCCATTTTGTCAACACTGACTAGGAAGATTATTCTTGATGCCTACAATAGTCAAAATTATGGTCGCTCAGTCCCGGGTGGCCCCGACCTACTTCCAAAGTAACATTGTCGTTCGGATACTTGTTCGTCAACCATGCCTCAAAAACATCGGTCTGCAACCTGTGAGCTTGGTGAATTGGGTACTGATAGATTATGCTCCTCAGCATCAATTGTAGCTACTGTTGTTCTTTAATTCATTTTAAAGTAGATCCCAGTGGGAACGTCTTATCGAAAGAGGACTAGGATAATTCTGAGTAACAACGAAATTAACGTCTCTTTAGATGGAAATGCACTCACCCCTGGTTAGCCCTCCACCAAAGGGTTTATAGTACAGCTAGCTAAGTACAAACTAAGTTTGAATAATATGTGCATAATAATTAGGTGTGTAATAATTAATAAAAGAAATATAACATTGGGATGATTGGTATTATTCTTTAGCTTTTCATTCTTGTCTATTTTGACATTGCGTATATCTGGTAGTAAATTTCGACCATGTAGGGTAGCGGTGTTGTTTGACTATCCCCAAAATGTGCTCTCACTTTTAATTCACTGTGGGGTCGGTTATTTTGATCGCCTTCCGCCCGTCCCCACTTTATCATTGTAACAGTCTGCTGTATTCATGACCCTTGGGACCTATAAACTCGAGGTTGGCTACGTATTTTGCTAAATGTGCTGAACTGAAAGTAATTGTGCCTCTTACATGCTTCGTGTGAATTAGTGACTCCCCTTGGGGCAGTTGTGACAGTGTAATGCAAGACGCAACATTATCGCAAGCTCAGGCCAAAAGAGTGATTGAAGCGTCATTCTCCGGTAAAGGGAATATGTAGTCCTGCGAGCCTTTTGAGTGGCTGGTGGCTGAACATCCTGGAGGTAACGCCGCCTGTCCCGCCGGACTAGGAATCTATAATGCCGGTCACATGTCGAGAACAAGCGGGCATTATCGGCGCGATCGGACCGTGCCCACCCATCCTAGCGTTCAGGTTCAATCTGCAAACCTGTAGGAGCAGGACGCGCAAATATAAATTAGATTTGTTACACCTCAATTTTTATAAAATATCTTCATAGAAATTCGCCACCAAGTACTCCACCCAACCGTTGAAAAAAGCATACGTTCAGTCACCCAGGTATGAATACATCACAGCGCGACCCCACATATATGCCATTTATGGCTAACAAAAGTATTGCAACAAGGAACCTACGATGAAGATCAATAAAATAACCGTATTTAGCTATAATGCCAACTACAAGTACGGCATCTACTCCATGTCACATGGCAGAACAGCTACAGGACAGAAGTCAATTGTTGTCCGAATCAGCACCGACCATGGAGTAGAAGGTTGGGCTGAAACAGCACCGCTCGATAGCAATTATCTGCCCAGTTCCTTCACTGGAGAGCTTGCCGCCCTGCAGGAGCTTGGCCCCAAAATGATTGGTCTCGATGCCATGTCCCCTGCTGCGGTGGATGTTGTCATGGATGGGGCCATGATGGGAGCCATGGCTGCTAAGGCTGTGATTGACATGGCTTGTTGGGATATTGTGGGAAAATCCACCGGGCTCCCGACTGCAACCTTGCTGGGCGGGTTCCTTACCGAGAGACCTCAGGCCTTTTCGGTCATTGGAATTCGGAACCCGGAAGCCGCCGTTAGCCAGGTCAAGGGTGAGCTTGCGCAGGGGGCGACCGCGATGCAGCTCAAGGCCGGAGATGATCCTCTTGCTGATGCGCGGCGTGTCAGGGCTGTTCGTGCTGCCGTCCCCGATCATGTCCATCTCTGGGTGGATGCCAACGGCGGCTGGACGCTTGACCAAGCCCTCACCTTTGCCCGTGCGATTGGGCAGGATGTCACTGTGGGCTTGGAGCAGCCATGCCGTACCCTGGCTGATAGCGCCGAAGTTGGCCGTCGGTCAGGGCTTCCAATCATTCTAGATGAAAGCGTCGTGACTGTTGCCGATCTTTTCGCGGCTCATGCTCAAGGCGTTGCAGGGATCAACCTTAAACCTTCTCGGGTTGGAGGTTTCACCAAGGCTCGGACCATTCGAGACGCTGCTGCTGCTCTCGATATGGTCATCAACTGCGACGATCCTTGGGGCTCGGCTCTTACAACGGCCCAAAACGTAGTTTTGGCCACGACAACGCCTAGCACTCGTCTGCGCGCGGTTGATCTCTTTGCTGAATGGACGGAGCCGCTGATTGCTGACCCTCCTCGACTGGAATCAGACGGCCGAGTCACACCAAGCTCCGAGCCTGGTAATGGATATGGTTCAATTCGTATGGATCTACTAGGAGAGCCTCTGTTCACGATTATTGCCTGATACTTCAAGTTAAAGTTTGATTGAGTCTTGAAGACGAACTATTAATTATCCTTATCTTCCCACACCACTTATGTAAAGCCACAAGGATGTGAATGACTTACTACGATGGTTAATTAGGCAATCGTTGATACGACTTCACTCTTTGAACTCCGAGTAATATGGACTTCTGTTCCCCTAAAAAGTGGTATTTGACATGGATTTTAAGATTGCTGATCCTGATTGCAGCACCATGCTATGGCAATCTACATTTCATCTCTGTGATACCCATGAAAAAAAAGCAGCTTTTGTATGTTTTCGTTTGCTTCCGCTGTCCCCATTTAACTATTTTTGCTATTTTCCCCCACATCTCCGGAGAAGAGCCCCAAGGACTCGAAGCGATGAAGACAATCTCTGGGAATTCACTGCACAAAGTGAATGCAAGTCATTTCCTGATATCCAGCCGCCATGACGCTATCACCCTGCATAGCCATGCGGAGCCTTGGCTTGAACATGCATTTCCACACTTCTAGTACAGCACCCTCGATGTGCTTCGCCTCTTTTGCACATGGTGCGAAGCCTCACACAAGGAGCGGTCAAACGATAGATGCAAAGTTACTCTGCCTCCCTGAATGGTCATGCATCGATGAAGAGGAGGGCGGCAGAAAGGCCGAGTTGGGAAAACACCATGTGCGAGAGCCAGTGATGTTTGCTTTTTCAATGGACCGTCAGGTGTCATCTGCTCACCTCGTGTGGTCACATTTGTGGGATCCGTGATTTTGGACCCACCCAAGATTGAAATGACCCTATGAGCCTGTCAGCCGCCACACCTCACTGGTTTTCAATGCCAGAAACCACTGGCTGAGCAGCTACAGCCTCGTCAGGCTGAACACTTCAGGCAAAATTTGTCGCATCTCCCCAAGCACCAAACTTTGACACAGGACAATGCATGGGTGTCCTCTACGCGCCACACTGCCATCGCTGCGCCCAGTGGCATTGGACAAGGTAGACAGCCGGACTCGGCAGCCAATCAAGATGCACCAAGACGCTGCTACTTGATGTATTTCTTACGCAGCGCTTTCAGGGTGATAAGGAGGGCAGGCTTATCCATGCTTTACAGCCAGAGTGAGCTGAAAAGATTGCCTAAATGTCGCAGTTGTGCGATCATGTGTCATGATGTAAGGATGCATATACCATTGAATTCCATGCTGCATCGCAACCATGGGGCTGGAACACGTGCAAGCCAATCGACCCTGTGCCACGAGAGAGACATGTGATTTGCATCCTTGCTGGGGGCGTTTTCAGCCAGTTTAGCCCAACGCAGCCGGTGACATTTTGTCGCATCCTCAGAGTAAAGCCAATAAAAACACCACGGCATTACAGCGACGTCATACCGGGTCATGTTGTGTCCAACCATCATCACTATAGTCTACGGGCAAGATAAGGCAAAAAGTCAAAAAAAAAATATATTCAGTTGCATTTCTAATTGATAATTGATAGAGCACTCCAACATCCAATAATATCTCAATAATACCAACGGGGAAAATCGTAGAAGTACCCGTACCCCAGTTTGGAATACAGCGGGTCGGCGTATCGGCTCTTGAGGGGGACATCCACATATTTGTTTGTAACCCTAGAATATTCGCCCGGGCGATGACTGAAATGGACCCGGACTTCAGAATCATTGAAGTAGTCCTCGCTTGTAGGATAATAAACATCTACATCAACATGACGTGGCCATCTTTCGCCACCGTAACAATGTCGTGCTGTTGGCTTGCATGTTAATTTTTGTTTGTGCAGATTAGTGCTTGGGCGGCAGCTCACCATGGTCATAGTGATGCAGATCTTTGTAGTTCCAAATGCGTCGCCGGTAAGTCTCTGACTCAACGACGACTCGGCCTCTGTGGTTTGATGAATACATTGCAAAGTGAAAGTGTGTTACTGGGCTCCTGCACTTCTTTCAGGAAGGGGTCGGCCCTTTTATAGACAAAGCCTGCTCCCTTCCTTCCCTTGCGGTAGCCTTATTCTCTAAGAAAGCCTTTTTTTTCTGTTTTGCGGCTGTGCACGGCTGACCAGTGTGTCGGGTGGCATTGATAACCACCTACAAGGTGTGACCTTGTCTCAAATTCGCGGGTAGATTGTACCCTCACATTCGCAGTGCAGCTGACATCGAGGACGCCTGGGTGGCGACCGTCTGTCATTTTTCTTTTTTGAAGGCGCCCAAATAAGGCACAAGGCAAAATCATGAACATTCGTGTAATCGAGGCATCCCCCACGCTGGTTTCAGTCTGCATGTAGTAGGAGTGCACATGTACAGTAAGCTGCACATGCATTTTTCTGCCGCTATATCCAAACAGGGAGGCATATGTCATTCCATCGCATTCTTCTTGCTTCGACTATTGCGCAAGGCAAATTCCTCGGCCGGATATTATGGTCTGCATAAATCACTTGTGGTGTGACGGTAGTGCATAGGCAGCTCGTGTCAGCGAAACTGGCTGCACTGGTGTACGATGTGGTAATGACACGATAGGTTTAGTCGTGAAAATCTTGTCGCGCTGACTAAATGAATAAATAGGCCAATTCATATATGTATTAACGGAACAGCTTTTGCCTGGCAAATATCTAAGATAGTGACTCTGATAGAAGTGATTATCTGGTCAATGGAAGAATCGGCGTCGGGGCGGGCCTGGGTCATGATTGCCAACGAAAGTCCATTTAGGTAGTTTTATCATCCCATAATCATGAGGCACATAGTCAATTAAAATATCCAACTAAACAGACGAAGGATTATTAGGACTTTTGGTCAATAGAAAGAAATCAATCCATTGAAGGCTACCGACACTGATGAAGGGGGGAAAAATTGTCGATAACCCTAACCCCAACCCTAACCCTTCATCTGTGTGTTGTATATGCACGGGCTTGAGAAGGCTTATTTTAAAAGGCCCATATAAGATGGAATTGCAGTTGGCCAACGGAATTCAACGTTAAAAGTATGTTAATTGGTAAGATTTCTGATGTAGGGTCTTGATCAATGTGTTTGTATGATTGTTGGCTCGTCAAGAAGCTGGCTAGGGCTTGTCCCACTACCTTCCGGGATGGTGGGCTACGCATTGATAGGTGAGGGAATTTCGAGCTGGTGCTTGGCGGCCGCCTTTCTTGCAGGGGTCGGAATGGAAAGCTCGAGTACGCACGGTAGTCACAAAGGCAATTGTCCGTTTGCTATCTTGATAGAAAATAGCCGCCAAATTGGTTTCCAACCCCAGTGATCCAGGCTGAAGCTAGGGTGGACCCGCGCATCACTAGTCCAGGGCTGAGCCCATGGTGAATGGTGCAAAATCGATAGTTTCTCCCTCTAAGCTCGAGCCGTCTGTGGGACGGCCCTGTGGCTGGCTGCATTGGACCACGCGGCCCGGTCAACTTCCCTAACACAGTATAGTGTGGCCCACCATGTAGGTATGCTGTGCTTTCAAATGCTGAAAATTGCTGCTGCAGCTCCTGTTTTGCATAAGCATCGGAGCCTCCGAGAGGCAAAATTCAGCTACCGTCGTGTCTAGATGCATCAGGATGACCGATTTTAGATCCCCCAGATTCAATAGTTTAGTTTCGTAGTCGATGAGAATACAGGGGAAGCTCAGCCTGGTGGCATTACCCCCCTGGTTTACTATTTTCTCGCACGGAAAATCGGCGGTAATCGCGCAACTCAGCTTTTCCAAGTATCAGTAGCTGTGATGGGCGCACGTGCTAGTATCCAAGAATATTTGTATAAATCGATCCTCTTCCCAGCAGCATTCCAATTGGAGCCTTGTACCCATCATAGCCTTGTGGTTTTCTCAATCTTCCATCTCTTGGAACAATTTACTTGTTCATCATGACACTGAAGTTTACTAGCTCCTCGACCTGGTTGGTCTTCGCCCTTCTATTCATCTTTTTCTCCAAACCAGCACATGCATTTGGTGCTGGTAATATACCGGAAAAGAATAATTTTGATCAATGGGTTTGGAAACATGGCGACATTGGCGAGGTCTTGAAGTACCTTCCTGTCAGCTTCGTCACCAGATATGGCTTCACCAAGCTTGAAATTTTGCAGGTCTACTTTGGCAATTGGCTCAGAGACTATAGCCAAGTTATCGATATTATGATGCTTCGCAAGATGAATGAATCTACCCTTCGGGCAATTGTATAGTTTATCAAGCTCTACGACACCACTGCTTAGCTAATTGCCTTGGCAGGTCTCAATCCTTGGCTTTATGGAATTCGGCTTGACAACTGACGAGTTTGATATCACGAAATCTCGGCTTGGCTGCTACCGACCGGAAGAACACATCGGTATGTACCCAGTCCTGCAGATTCTTTATCTAAGCTGACAAAAAGACTTTTAAGACAATCCGAGGGTGAGAAATGCCGATATCTAGAACCTAAGGAAACATCATGCTTACTTGTTATCCAAGGGATATGCTACGGAAACCATCATTGTCGATGGCAAGCCCACTCAGAAACTCATTTCCGATTCTGACATAGAGAACCTCGACTCGCGACTGCGTCGACAGGTGAAAGACATAGGTGGATTTTATTTGCCGAAAATAGAAAAAGATCATTTGCTAACTCCTCCCCAAGAGTTTGCCATCGACACGAAGACGGGAATGAAGAATTATATCGCTAATGAGACAGAGGGAATTACGACTTCCGCTGGCTACATTCGACAGCAGCTGAAGGAATGTATTAAAAAGGGACAATCCGGTCGCAAGGGTAACGAGAACGATAAGCGGGAGGCCTTTATTCACTTGGGCGCCTTGCTGCATACCCTGGAAGACTTTTCCGCACACAGCAACTACGTCGAACTTGTTCTGCAAGCCATTGGGGTCGAGGATGTATTTGCTTTTGTCGGAGACAAGTGCAGGTACAAAGTTCCTGGTACAGATAAGCTGGTGCCGCCTCTTGTGACCGGAACGTTTGGATCTCTTGATGTCTACCAGAGCATCATTGGAGAGGTTGATGACAAGGCTGCCATCCGTAACAATGGCCTTCTGGGCTTGAATTCTGTAAGTTTCAACAAGTTTGTCTTTGTGATTCATATGCTTACAATAGCGGCAAAAGAAAATCGGAGTCGGCTCCAGAGAAAAGTTTGAGACGGTTGCCGCGCAAATTTCTACGGCCCTCAAGTTTCTTGCGCTACTCCCAGGTGTAAGCGGCATCAAAACGGATTTTGAAAAGGTCCTGAATGCCGTCAATGGTGACGGGGACTCAAAGCCAGAGCAAGTCGATGCATCAGGAGTGACTGGCGGTCTTTGGGAAGTGGTTGAACCAATTTTCGCCTTCCATGGTAAGGTGAAAAGATTCTGGATCGAGAACAAAGATCAATTGGCTCTCCCATTCATCAAGGACATGATCGATACAATTGGCGAAGTCATCGACGAGCTAACCTACGCTGCTCTTGCGATCGTCACGGAATCGGCATTGAATACAGCCAGAGAGACTATCAAGGAGGGAAAGGAAGCCATTGAACAAAGCGACCGAGAAAGCCACACGTACGTGGATATCTTTGGCGAAAACTCGGATGTATCAGACCCTAGCCACTCGGTAAGCATTTCATTGTTCAATGTCGAAATTGAGTGGACGCTGATATATGGATTTTCAGATCCTTGCCAAAGACCATTTCAGCAATTACCTGAATCCAGTCGCTGGTGAGTCTAGAGAATCCCCATTTGTGGATGATGACTGGAGGCGGATTACTAACATATCTACTAGGCCGAGTCGCTACTGCAACAACAAACTGGACAACTCAACGTGTAGTTGAATGCTGGGACTCTGATGACGCTAACGAGATTGAATCTAAGATTAATTCTATTTTGGAGATCCTTCATCACCCGGCATTTGCTCTCGCCAACAAGCCCACCTTTATTCAAGAGACCATGTTCAACATCGTCAAGGAGTGGTGGTCAGGACGTAACGATGAACAGCAGAAGACGCTTCGTGCCGCCCTCTGCAAAGCAGGCATCAAAGCCAATGGTGACGGCCACGTTCATGGCGATAACAACCCCACCACAGAAACTAAGTCCGTTTCTGGATCACGTGGGTATGCTCTCAACTGGGCCGGTTCAGAGCCGTCGATTAGGCAAATCGAGGAAAAGCCATTGGACCAAGAAGTTGTCAAGCTTCTTAATGATGCTGTCGAGGCCTTTGGCCAAGCCAAACAGCACCTCGAGGAGGGTATCAACGACGCTTCCAAACTGATCCAGGATGGACTGAGCGCCGCAGACAAGGCTATAAGCGACGCGGCAGATGATGTAGGGAAGACATTGAAGCGAGGGTTTGACGAATTCGTTGAGGATGGCGAAGAGGTAATTGATGAAGTAGGGAGGGGCACCAAAAGGGTATATGATGAAGCTACTAGGATAGGCCAAAAGGTATTGGATGACACAACAGAGGCAGTTGGACAGGCAGTGGATACGGTGGAACACGTGGCGGAAGATGTTGTGCACAAGGGCGAAGAATTTGTTGAAGATGTGGGCAATGTCATTGAGGATGGCGCTAACAAGGTAGTAGAGACTGCAAATGACGTGGTCAATGCAGGAGGAGAGATTGTCCGAGATGTAGGCAATTTTGTGGATGATGGTGTTCACAAGGCGGGAGAATTTGTTTCCGACGTTGGGAACAAGGTGGAAGATGTCGCGAGCGACGTGGTCCATTCCATTGGGGACGGATTTTCGAAAGCATTCAGTTGGTGGTAGGGGTTTCAACGAAACTAGCATATTATACTTAACAAAGCCTTAATTTACGCCGAATATTACTGTAAATCTAATGTCCAAGATTCAAGTTTATAGATAGTAACTTTGGCTCTCAATTCCTCTGGTTCATCCTGGTAGATCTCAGTCTTTTGAGGTAATAGGTAATCATTTTAATCTTTATTTTTGGAGGCCCAGTGTCTTGCGAAGGAACGTATCCCTTGGGCTGCTGTGGTAAGGTAACAGCTCTGCACTAGGCCCACGTGACTAAGACGGTACATCCAGTGACTTCTCCCGTCGCTCAAATTAAGTGCTTGGAAATGTATCGTTCTGTACTTTCGCACTTTGCTGTTCCAAGATTGGCCGTGTTGCGGAGCTGTTACCTCAGCACAGCCAAAGAGATGTCGATTGAACGGGATAACGGAGATATGTGGGGCCAGCCCGTGCGTTAGTCAGCTGGTAATAACGCCGGCTTTGAAGATAAAAGCCCGATGGTCTCAATACTAAGATTTAAACGGAAGCTTTGTTTGAATTCACGTTTTTCTGACTGGGTTTGAGGGTTCCAATTTGAAGACACGCTTGATAGATCCATTTTATGAATATGGTTTGATTTATAGGGCCGTAGGTAATTTAGTCGTTATTTCATTATTTCCGAACTTAATTAATGCCTTTCACCTTGAGAGGCACGACTTACCCTGAAGCCAACTCTCATATGTGCGGTTTGGTGTGTGGCTTTTGCTCGAGGTTTGACATCTCCTACATATTCTAAATAACCTTATTCTAATTTTCTCATTGAGCTTTATGATAGAGTCCCAAAAATAAAAGTTAGAACGTAATAGATAAGTTCTTCACCGGGTCCCATATTTTCTGGGAGTCGTGGTTCTAGGTGTCCAAGAGGTCCTGTTTTACACTACATATCACGAAACGCTTGGTCCTTTTAGAGCCCCCTGCTGAAGCTTGTTCATGCGCTACGTTAGTGTGAATTTTAATCGTATTTAGTTTTCGGAGCGAGGATCCCTTATGTATCGACTATGATTGGAGGCTTTATTTTCCACATTCACGCCAGGAAGAGCAGCTTCCAATTTGAGATGTGATTGGAATGTCGGGGGATGGCCAGTCGTCATTTTGTTCAAAAAAATCTATCGTACTAATATCAACAGGTATCATGTACCCTACATACAAGAAGGAGAAAAAAAAGTCTAGTCTAATTTTGACATGGAATTGTTTGATCCGTGAGACCTGCAATCCTATCGATCAGTACTGACAACCAATCTATAGTGGGATTCCAAGGGCGCCGGCGATGCCAAAGACATCGGTGTTGATGCGCATCTCCGAGATGGTTCCGTTCTGCCATCGGCAGATGGTGTAGTGCAGCAGGTCAAACTTCTTGCCATTGGGCTGAGCGGGCTCCGATCCCAGGTAAGGAGGTAGAGTAAGGGGCCCGTTGAAGGTGCCACTCAGCATAGCCACGGTGGCAGTCCAGTCGCCCTGGCCAATAATCTGCCTGTAGGGCTTGTTCTCGATGTGCAGGTCCGGGAAGGCCGTCTTGAGGTCCTTGAGCTGGGCGAGGAAGCCGTTGAGGTCAAGGGGCTGGTCGGTGAGACCGTACACCTTGACGTCGTCGGCGAGGAGCAGAGACTTGCCGTCAAAGTTTCCGGCGTTCAGGGCATCGTCAGACACTGCCATGTTGGCCTTGTTGGTTGGGGAGTTGTCGACACCGGGCGTGGTGGAAACGGGCTTGGTGTAGGAGTTGAGCTCGATATCCGGGAGGTTGTCGGCCGGAGGGATGGGCAGCACACCCAGCTGGCGGTACATGATGGGGCTGTCCGACCACAGATACTCCTCCATCATCCAGCCTCCATCCCAGCGGGCAATGGTCATGAGGTCGAAAGCGACAGTTCGTCCCGTCGGCGGCAAGAAGTTGCCAGACAGGTCCGGAAGAGCACCGTCATTGGGGCCGCCAGCATGGGCCAATGCCACAGTCCAATCGCCCTCACCAAAAAGGACCTGGTAATTGTGGTTGTGGGGAGCTGCCTTGGAGTAGGTCGAGAAGGTCAGGCGCATGTCTTCAATATGTTGAGTAAGGTTCATGACAACACCCG
The DNA here is from genome assembly GCA_020975415.1 of Calonectria hawksworthii. Lineage (NCBI taxonomy): Eukaryota > Fungi > Ascomycota > Sordariomycetes > Hypocreales > Nectriaceae > Calonectria > Calonectria hawksworthii. Next base: position 1,803,206 of record JAHXZK010000015.1, on the reverse strand, counting down.
CGGAGTAGTACATGGTGGAGTTGGGGTGATGGTTGAAATGGGCAAAGTCGTGAGCAATGAAGGCATCGTCAGAGACTTGCATTTGACGCATGTTTTGGGCCACGGTCCAATGGTCTTGGCTGTCCTGGTTTACCGGATGCTGATCGGTAACATTGGTATCGCCTAGAAGAGCTGTTTTAGATCATTTTCATGAGATGCCGCAGACACACTTACGCTTGGCGAAGTTTTCCAGCTTCTGGTATTCCCCGCGGGCCTTGAGAAGCGGTGAAGCAGGGAGACCAAGACCGCAAGATGAGACGAGCTTGGCCAAAGACATAAGGGAAACAAATGAAGTGGAATGCATTTTGTAGAGTGGTAAATGCTGATGCAAGTGGTAGTGATGCGTGTTGATGCGTAACGAAGCTGTTCATCAACACCTTCTTGGGACATCTTATATATGCCCATCGCATGTAGTGATTATCCTAACGACGTCAGACTTTTTTGGATTATCAATCCGGAGCAATTATTCATCGCGTCTCCGTTCTCATTCCTGTGATGGCCAGTGTGTTGTTTAGTCGCTCGTCTGTCTTGGAGATGAAGGACCTCAATCGTTTGTAAGCAATTAAACTCTGCTCAGCCCTGATCTTTTTGAATAGAGTGCAGCTAACTCGGTAAAGTCGGCAAGCTTATGGGGCTTGGATGGGTACTGTCAATGCTGCCCTGCGAGTGGTGGCTCGTATGTCGCACCGATGTTAATTTAAATGACTTGTCGGAAAGAATTCCGCTTAGGCTAAGCGATAATTCCTCCATATACAGCATATTCCCATTTTTCTAGCTCAATTAGATTTCAGAAAATCTCGCGCATCTTACTTGCCTATTCTCGCTTGTGCTGCTGTCTATTTCCCTCTCTTAGCCCTCTCTTTCTCAATTCTCTGGCCCCTTTCTCCCTCCAAACTTTTCACAACTCTTTGAAGCGGTCTAAGACCTAAAGCTATGATTTATAAGCTGTTAAAATTGTTTTAGAATAATGGAGCTTGGCCGGAGGTCTCAACAACCCGTTCCTCTCGGTAATCACAATTGGCCGCTTACCTAAGGTTGAAGTTGAACTAGAAAACTCAGCACAGCTCTAGTGAACCCCGAAATCTGTTCACAAGGAAGTGATTAGCGATTTATTATCGTCATTAAAATCGCGGAAAAGTTATCATTTGAGTGAAATGCTTTGTCGTAGGGTCCAGGTCCGAGTTTGTCTTGACTGGTTCAGATACCCACTCTATCCACTGACGGAGTTATTTTAACAACCTCGCAATCATGAACACCTGGTGGGTGATCATATAGAAAATTATTTTTGGATAGATTAATGTGATATGAGTAACTATGAGTCGTGGAAAAGATTGGTGAGTTTATATGAATGTACAAAAATCTTGCGTGTTGCCCGCTACGGCTGCACCGTGACGAGGGAAAATTCGCCCGAACTGTGATTCAATGCACTCAACTCATCAATTGTTATATTGAGCTTTAAATTTGGTGCGTTAGCCCGAAGTGGCATTTAATCGTAGATTGAGGTGAATCTAATTACTATGCACAACAAAATCTTCCCGCTATCTTCCATGGCAACGCCCTTGTAGGCTTTCCTGCTCATGATACCTTTCTATTGGCCTCAAACCATAGCCTACCCTATCTCATGCCAACAGAAGTGGGTACTACTGATGGATACGTTTCATTCAGACTAAAGCGCGCATCTATGGAGACGGTTAAGCGAAGTCGCTAGGCTAGCATGCCGTCTGTTGTCGCGACTCCATTTTGTGTATAGTAGAAAAAGACGCCAATCTATCTAATGTCAGCAGCCCCTTTGTAAGCAGCTGATGGAGCGAAGACATGATGCTGCTCAACGTGGGCAAACGGTAAACCGGGCTGATGATAACGTCACGTGACCGGTAAGCAGGGAGGTCCGAGAATCCCAATGCTTGGGGCATGTTGCCACTCAAACCCTCATCGGCGCAGGGCCATTACTCGAGCAGAAGGGCAGCATCTGAATCAGAATTGACAGCATTTACCGCGCCCCGAATGCGCCAGGCTGGAGCATGGCATCGGCATACGTGAGTGGGGACCAGCTGGCCCTGCTGCCAGATGACGTCGTGGTCCAAATCTTCGAGGCCGTGGGCCAGGCGTCCAAGCATGATCTCTGCAGCGTGCTGCGCCTGAACCATCGCTACCACGCGCTCGCCGATGCGGTGCTGTACAAGACGGTTCACTTCCTCGCCCCCGAGCTTCACATCCTCTTCGATGAGTCGCTCAAGCGCCGCCCGCGCCGTGGCTCTGCCATCCATGGCATCAAGCTGGCTTACCCCGCTTCCGAGCTGGACAGGCTGTTGCCACATGCCCAAGAGTACGCCCACGCCCACCCGCACTCCAACATCGTCCCCAAGACGCTCTCGACCATGTCGAACCTGGAAATACTCGACATCGACGTCCCCGACCAGCTGCTTCACGCCATCGGACACCTCTTCAACAGCCCCTTTGACCTGGCCAACCTGAAGGAGTGCACCCTGTTCTACTCAAACACCAACGAAGAGTACTGGGATCTACAGGAGAACATTCACGTTTTTGCGCATCCTACTCTGGAAAGGCTTGTCATCAAGAGGGCCAAGCTGGACGACAAGGGCTTTGACCTGATTGAGCAGCCTCATCAGACTGGGTTGCAGGTTCTGCATCTCATTGAGTGCGACATCAGCGACGATGCCCTTGCCGATCTCTTGGTCTTTCCGACTGCCCTGAAAGAATTTGTTATGACGCAGACCGAAGAGCCCTCGCCTGAGCTTGAAGAGAGCTCCGACAGCATGAAGGACTACATGATGGCGCTGCGACCCGCGAGCCACAGTCTGGAAAGCATCACCATAGACTTTCCGAGCCTGCGCGGCCCAAGGGCGCTTGCTCTTCGAGAGTTCGCCGAGCTCAAGACGTTTCGCATCAACTGGGATTACCAGCTGTTTGGCAAGTCGTCCAGGAAGCCGCGCATGCACTCTGTGGGGCTGCCGCCGGAGCTGGAGACGCTCGAGTTCTTCAACGAGCTCGGCACCGACGAAGAAGTCACGGATCTCTTGGTATACACGATAGAAAACATAGAAATCACTGCAAGAAAGTGGAATAGATTAATAGTAGTCGCGGGCGATGACGGGGTTCCCAAGGACGTGGTCGAGGCCTGCAAGGCGCAGCCTGCATTGACCCTCGACATAATTGGAGAAATGGATGACTGCGACTGATTGGGAGCAATAGACGCGGCGAATGTGTTTGATAGAGAAGGAAGCGACTAAATACCAGGTTCGCGAGCGTGTAGGATAGAATTGAATAACTTTGAGATTTCTTCTTGGCTGATCAATGGGCTCCTTTCACGTAGTCGCCGTTTTGCAGTACTGTTTCGGGGTCCCTCTACTCCACTGGGGTGGGTCAAGCTGGGTATCCATCTAGCGCAGCTTGGGATTAGGCAAAACGCGACACTTGTCATCATCAACGGTAGCATTCCAATACGCCAGTTTTGAAACCGAATCTAGCTTAGCCTCTAACGGTTCTCGTCTCAGCACCGTATACTTTTTCCGCTTCCCTGATTTGGTATCAGTAACCTTGGATAGCAGAACGAGGCTTTGGCAGCCTAATACAAATGAGATGATTCATAGGCTTGCTGGCTGATACCAATTGGCTGGCCAATGGCTCGAGTTCAGTCGCCGCTACCAAAGGTTTCATGGAGTGTACTTCTCTTCGTTGTAACCCACTCCTTTCAACCATTTTGAATTCTTGGCCAGACAGAAGTCTGTCTACTCAAGCCAAACATGGTTGTTGATGCATGAGGTGGCGCTCTTGCACCATCCAGTCAGACCCATCCACGCCTTCGCTCATGCATGTAAGCGCAAAGATGGACGCCTTCCATGCGGGAGGCCCGCCAGTGAGGATTGTCTGGATTCCTAAGGAATGGGTTTATTGATAAGTGGGACTGGCTTGCTTTTCGTTAGGCGATCAGTTCGCGTCAATTCTCTTTCAGCACCCTGGTATTTCTGTGGGACGCGCTTCATCAGAAAGCCGCGAGGCCATCTCATCATTTGATAAATTAGAGTCCATTTATATTCAAAACCCACAAATGTCGGGTCCACTAAGAATCACTGGCAACGTTTTGAAAAGGTTTGTGCAGTCCAGCACCCTTCTGTGGCTGCTTGATCCTGTACGCGGGGAACCAACTACACACAACCTGGATCGACACCCCAATGACACCCCGCAAGAACCTTCACAGCGCCAATATGGAAAGTTTCTCGATTCTATTGCCCTAATCTGTGCCACCTGTAAAGATGGCGACACTGTTTCGGCAGCTACCTTGGAAGAGGGTTCGCCGCAAGGGACTATTATTCGTGTCGCACGTAATGCGGGCTTCTCTGACGAAACCTTGAGTCAGGTAGAAGCCATTGTGACAGTGCTGAACCGTATTGCTGACGAAGGTATGGCTACAATGACCTCACTGGACTCATCTCTAACTCGAGGTGGCACAGGTCTAGGGGTACCACAAGACGTGGAAACACACATTCTTGCTCTGATTGTCAGGCTAGATATGTAGAAAATCAAGCATTATTTGGACAAGTTACAGAAATGCTCAAACGAGGTCCAGGAATTCTGCAACTGGATAGCATCTCACCCGGAGCATCTCGAGGATATTTCAACGCCGCAGGAGTCGAGAAAGTTTCGACAGTGGATAGCCAGACTACCATTTCTCACACAGCAGACAGTTGCTTCGCAGCCAAATCAAGTCTTGGAAGACATAAAGTGGGCTGCCGATGCTAAATGGGTCTATGGCCAGTTCATCGGAGCTACATGCAAAGCCCAAGGTAGATCGATGTCGCCGCCTTGGTTTGTCAATGTATACAAGCTGGGACGTTACTCCGTTGCCAGTAAAGTCCTTGTCAAATTTGCCAGGGAAAACCGTGATTTATTCTGCCCCATGCGCGTGGTAGCTCTTGAGGCCTACCCTAAACAACGCTTCGAGCCCTTATATGACAGCCACCTGGACGCTACCTTGCGACGCGTCATGGGCCCTGACACTGGAGAACTCACCTTGCGCTTGGTTTGGCACTGGGGTGCCACCAACGCCGAGAAGCATTTTCGCTCCAAGCTCCCCCGCGATCTCGCGGTACACGCTGAGATGCAGCTGCTCAACTTTTACGAACAAAACCCTGATAAAATGCCACGCAAGCGATTTATCGGCGTGAGCAAAAAATCATGCTTCTTGTGCCACAAGTCCCTAGAGAACAACCCTCTCAATTTTGTCGTCTCGGCTTGCCACCAGAAGCTCTATCTGAGCTGGTGCATGGCTCCTTGTACGAGTAACAAGATATACAAGAAGTATAAGGACCGCGCCAAAAGTCTCAGTCTGATGATGGAATCGGCCGCAAAACACGAGATTGATCAAAGATTGGGGGTCAGCCTCCGTCGACCGATCCCGCTCGACTCAACCGCGGGGGTGTCGCTTTCCGACGATGTGATAAATCAGATACTACATCCACCTGACGAAGACGAACTCAATTCGCTCGCAGGTTACGTGTCGGATGAAAGTGCATGGCAGGAAATTGCTACATCGCCTGAATCAGGCACAGGTGGGACTGACAGATCAAGCACGGCCGAGTTTAGTACGCCATCATCAAGCTTCAATGGAGGAGCGCCCGTCGAAGAAACGGCTAAAATGGAGTCAAAGGTGATGACATTCCATGTGAAAAGAGCGGATAACTCCATGAGACAAGATGTTGTCGCGATGAGTGATATTATTGATGCCACATCGGGGAAGCCTAGCTGGGGCCAACTGTGCGCAATATTAGCTACAGAGGAAAGGCTCGGTGTAGGATTCGATGAAATGAACGAGTTCATGATGATCAACCAAACACTCACCGTTGCTGATGCACGCCAGTTCAATGCGTGCCTAAAGTATTTGCGGAATGCGGAATCATGGAATAATGAGGCGCTTGTCTACAAATACAAGGAAGTAGCGAGACTGTGAGGATGCATTGAAGTTGTGTGTTGTTAGTTTGATATATGCTGGTATATGGGCTCACTTCTGAAGCTCGTATGGGATCTTGGTAGAATAAGCATGTAATGCTTTGTGGAGAAACAGGACATTCCTAATGCTAACGTCTCATCTCTCAGAACGCTTTGCCGTCTGTCCCATGTTGGAGACTTCTGTTTGGTGTAAGACGAGCCAAGAGGATTTAAGCGTCATTGACAGAAGGTCGCGACTTATGCCAGGAAGCTTTGTTATGTGATTTCAAAGATAGTTGGGTGTTTTCTCACAAATGTTATTCATTGTTCTGCCTGGTCGCTAGATTTGCTCGTGTGTAGATGGACACCAGCGCACATTCCTATTTGAGAAACGAAAGAAAGTAGTTTTCAATAGCGCTAACTCCACTCAAATCCGTGGCAAACCCAACAATCCCGTCCGGTCGCACCACTACAATTCCACCGGAGGAGTCACTGACTCCGAATTCCGCATGCGCACCGCCATTGTTATCAAAGTAGAATTTTCCCAGGGGAGGTCCTTTCAACGCGGTCCAGCCACTGCCGGCGGCCCCAAGTATGAGAGTTACGAGCCGAACCATGCCGTCATGGTGAGCAGTGGCTTTCGGGAGCCTTTCCCGCAAACATGGGAACCGATCAGCAGTCATGGCTGGGTTTCCAGCAAACACGATGACCGTCCACGTACCACGGCGCCCATCCTGAGACAAAGCGTCATAGAGGCGAATGGGCACATTTGGCCCCGGTGCGCGAACAAGCGGGTCTGGGATGCGAGAACCGCGAACGAGCGTGGTAGTAAGAAGGCTTTGGTTGAGGACTGAAGCTTCATAGGTGATTCCAAGACCCAGATTGAAGCCGATGTTCTCGGTCCAAACCTTTAACAAAACTTCATCCGGACTCAATCCAAGGCCCTCATAGTGAATAGGTATGTCTCCAGAGATGATGGCAGATGCCGACTTGTCAATTCGGATGAGCTTCTGGGCAGCTGCGCGTCGCTCAGAGGAGTACGTCTCCAGAACACGCGGCTTGTACCAGCCCTTGATCACTCCGGCAAGCTTCCAAATCAGGTTTGTCGCGTCGTGGATACCCGTGTTCATGCCCTGGGCAAACCCAGAGGAGTGTGTGTGTGCTGCGTCGCCTGCCAGCAGGACAAATTCATCGTGCTGCAAGGACCACGCCACGCTCTGCTTGATTCTTAGTGTATTCGAGTCAGCAAACATTTTGAACCATACGCGTTAGGCTTATCGTTGGACTGGTTACTAACTTGTAATGCGTCCACCAATCAACCCTCTCGAATTCCAGTTTGAACGGCCTCATCGACTCAATAGCCTCCTCCATAGCCTCCTCCTTGGTGATGCCGTTAGAGTACTTTGCGAGGATCAAGGGTGTGAGAGCATATCCAATTCTGTGCGTATCTTTGTCGAGTTTGACCCAGAGAACATTGCCGTGCGTCTTCGTCTCAATGGATGCAAAGCCAACATTCGCATCGGGCATATCGGTAGACACCTTGGCATCAATTCGAACCCACTCGTAGGTAGTAGGGTCCAAATCAAGGGGAATACCAGCAATATTACGAACAGAAGAAGAGCCCCCATCTGCACCGAGCACGTATTTGCTACCTTTGTTAGTGACGTGCTTGAAAAATAGCGAGGAGATGTGTTACCTTCGTACTTGCGCCTTTCCCAGCCGTTCATGCTGGAGTATAGCAGTGATATTATAACCATCCTGGAGTGAACTGTCCATCTCATATGTATAGAGCTGCCAACCAAAGAATACCGACTTGCCGTAGGATTCATAGCGGTTTCTAAACACATCTTCCGAGTAGCGCTGTCGAATATTCAGGGCGTAGTCATGATGGCTCGTTTTGCAATGGTTGAACATGACATTCCACCCTCTTTCGTTCACCCTTTTCCCATCATTGTAATTGACACAGCTTCGACCGACGAAGCCCTCTTGGATTAGATCATTAGCAAGATCAACCTGTTCGAGAAGCTCCAGGGATCGAGAATAAAGCGTGGTGGCGCGACCGAAGGCGACCTGAGTGTCACGTTCTCTCTTTTCTACTCGTCGTCAGCCTAGACAACCTTTCAAGTTCGCTTGATGACCGAAGGATTATGACAATGCTGGCAAGAGGAGCAGATTCGACAACACCTACCAATTATCAGACAATCCACAGCTTGTTGCGTCAGACCAACCCCAGTGATAAGTCCAACTGGACCCCCGCCAATGATGAGTACATCCGTGGCTGCAGGAGGGTACATGTTTGAGTATTTTGGAGAAATATCCCAATGGGAAAGCAAGAAAACTTGTCTTCTTTGAGATGAAGTATTGTTGGAATTGGGAAGGGTTCGGTGGATAAGGAATTGAGCATCGAGGGGATCGGTTGATGAGTATTTATACAGACCAAGTCGCAGAGTGGGACAAATATATCAACACGCTCGGAGCTTTCTTCTTCTGAATTTCCATTTTTCACTAATCGTAATTTCGGAACATACGGTCAACATTGTTGCCTTGATATTCCAAACAATTCCCAAAGAATCACGGTACGGACACTGTAGGGTACATACTGTCCGTCTGCAACGGAGGTGGGGACACCATTCCCAATCGGGCACAAGTTTCCAGTGCCGTCTACCCGCGGATGAAACTCATCCGCCGCTATCACTGCGGAGATTTGTTATAGCCACGAGTGCGGCTCTCCTCGATACGATTTGAAATACGATCCTTCGCTCTCTAACCTCACGCACACTGCAATTGCGGACGCCTTTATCCGCCCCAATCCCTGCCTCAAGTCCAAGCCATACGCGCCATCGCTCATCCTAACCAGGGAGGTGGAAAATTCCCGACTGATTGCCTACACCCCTCACCCAGCAAAACCTAGAGGCCAACCATGCGCTCAGTGCGGAGTGGCGCGAAACCCCCCTCCTCACCAAAGAACAGGGTTCATATAGCCTGTGAGCCTTGCCGGAAGAAAAAGCGCAAGGTTTGACTCGCGGCTGTTATGTGAAGCTTCCGGTGGCTGACGGGACAATCCTGTAGTGCGATGGGGAAAAACCTTGCTGCGTTTCCTGCAAGCTGCGTGAAGTTGTTTGTTTCTGGGGCGGACGGCAAAAGCCATTCAGGTAAGTTAGCCTCTGGCTAGACAAAGCATTGGATGCGAGCTCCAATTCAAACCTAACACGCGTTGCAGCAACAGGAATCGGGAAAAATCATACATCAACGCCCTTGAGGGAGAGGTCAATCGGCTATCAGCTTTGGTGGAAACCCCGGTGTCTGATCTGACCGGAGCCGCATCTGAGTCTCCGAGCGATCAAAACAGTCAGCCAAACGATTGTGTTGCGCCCCCGTTTTCCAACGTTGCACCCGCCCCACAAGCCGTCAAAGAATTTGCTTCGCTCAACTGGCATTGTCTGGATGCCTCGGGAGTAAAAAACAAGCTATTTTCTGGGCCCGGAAGTTTCTCAATATTTGAACCCAGAGGCTTGGAGTATTTTCTAAGTCCAGAGAAACCGGAAGAATTGTCCCCCTCCGAGGTTGACTCCATCATTGAAGAGTTCAATCAGCAAGAGGAGTTGAAAGAGACGCTGAAAGATTTCTTCTTACAGTTTATCAACAAGCACTACCAATTTGTGGAGCCGCCTTGGCTCTCATTTATGACCAAATTTCCACAGAATGGAATAGGCTTGCGGCTCCTATATGGCGCCATCTTTGCGGTCTCTGCACACTGCCTTCACATAGGTTCAAAATTGGAAAATGCCCTTTTGGCATTTTCAGAACGGCTGGTCCCTCTTTGTTACAAAGCAGATACATCTCTACCCGTGATCCGAGCTATATCTATTCTTAGCTGGCTGAAGCACACCTTGTTCCAGCGGTCAGATGGATTCGCTTACCAATGTCAGTCAGCCCCCTGGTCTCAAAGTTCATCATCGCACAAAACCCACTAACTAATTTTAGATATGGCACTTGGACTCTCTGCACAACTCCCCTTGGATAAGGGTCCCGGAGCAGTCTCGCTGGTAGACAATGACTCAAAATTGGATTACATAGATAGCGTCAGAACATTTTGGTCGCTCTTCATGGTAGAAAGGTAACCCAGAGTCGCAGTACAACTTTCCAAGAGTGTTCAAAATCCTTTTTACTAACAGATGGAAGGACTTCAACACCAAGCCTTGGAGTTCCACTGGCAATTCCATGGGATATTACTCAGGTACCAGACTGTTCAGGTACACTTCTAGGCTCCGGTGACCCTTCTCACTCTTATGAGAACCACTGCAAATTACTGAGATTAAATCATCTTTTTGTAGAGACCGTGTAAGTTGGCAAGGCTTCATTCTCAATTTAACCGAGGTACTCATCACAAACTCGTCAAGCTATACACCTACTTTCAGGTCTTTGTCGGGCACTGATCAACAGCTCCATCTCCAGAAAGCTACATGTGCCCTGATGACATACAAGCAAGATGTTGAGATTGAAGATTGTATTGAGGAATGCGGTGAGCTCACTGTTGACAAAGCAGTTGTGTGGATCTCATTCAATGCGGCTCTCATAAATCTACACCGCCCATTCCTTAGCGCGTCCAACGAATATAAGCCAAACGACCCTCGACTGTCTTTAGAGGCAGCAGTGGCTGCTGCAGATACAATCTCGGATTTATTACGGCGTATCGACCGGGACCGGGACCTAGACAAGTTGCCTCCGTTTGTGATTTACCACGTTCTGCGGGCCGCTCTTGTGCATTGCGTCATTATGACATCTTTTGATATGCAGATAAGATCGAAGGGCGTCAGCAATCTAGAGGTTTGTTTAGTTGCGCTTCGTGCAATCGGTAAGATCTGGGCGATGCCTGCTTTTGCGGGTCTTAAATTTCTGGCGGATGTCGCCCAAGCTTGGGGATTGAAGATGCCGGATGCAGACATTCCTGGTTCTTCAAGTTGAGTAATTGAATCAGTCAACTTAGATGCTTAGCCTGAATTCTAATTCTTCAGCGATCCTTTCCACACTATACTGTGGATCAAATTCCAGACAAGGCGATTTTGTAGGGGTAGTACGCGCATTTCAAATTTGAAAGGGATGTCAGAAGGAGGTCTCGGAGCCCGGCTATCCCGGTCTCTGACTTTCTCGCATATTGGATTTGTAAATGTTTCATTTCTTTTTTTAAGGATGACTTCCGCGCCGCCGCGCCGTGGTTGAAAAAGGCGTCGATGCCACCATTTCATACCCGACCACTTCCAACAACGTGACCTACATTATTGAGGGGTACAGTTTAATGTAATAAATGCACCTGGGTGCAATGGCGCGGTATTTTCAATGCCCGATTAGTACGCTAGACACCCAATTATATGTGCAGAAACCGCTCACCGGTCCAAACTTGGCCCTGGCGCCTGACGACAGCCTGATCTCATGATGCCCGACACTAAAATAAACGAAATTGCATTTTCCATGTCCAAAGGGGTGTCTATACGTTTGAATGCGATGAGATTTATGCTGCGCTCTTTAATTCAATTGAAGAGGTAGGTTGAGCGCGGCGACAGTGTCAGATGAATTGGCCCCGAGGCAGCTTTCAAGGGCCACTGCAGGGAAATATTGCGGGCGCATTGGCTCAGATTTCAGACAAATTACCGGAAGGATCATGTTTTAATTGTCGGGCTGTTTGGGGAAATGATGTCTGAGTTCAACCACCAGCCCTGCGAGCCAAAAGTACACCAACGCACGCGACAAATGCTCGCATATGATTGGTGCACCGAAGTGCCCAGGCGCCTTGCAGACATTAAGGCGCACCTCGCATTCAGGTAAAACCTCGCGTTTCCGCGAACTGGTTGAGCTTCATATAAATCTATGGAGAGATATCTCGTGGATGCCATTGATTCTCGGTAATTAGCCTCTTCCTTGGCCTCACCAGCATCATTGATTCATCCACAGTTGAGAGCACTTATTTTCTCACAATGAATTTCATCAACACCAAAACGACTCATCTGTACTCTTTTGAAACAGCAGCCATGCCACTCCGGTATGCCACTTTGTCATCTGGCTGGGAATACGGGGAATGTGCATATGATGCGGGGATCCCTATTGATGGCTTGCCGGGCGCGGAGTCGGAAAACTTCCGCACGGCCCGTCTCATAATGCAGTCACGAGCCATACATTGGGTTTGGACAGCGACTAAGTGCATCAGCCACCTAGACAACAGCCAGCTGAGTAATTCTATCAACTACAGCCGGCGATTGTTTAGCAACAGCGCCATGTGCTTGGTATATCTTTACGACCTCGAGTTGGATCAAGAGCCAAGCGACGGCTGGGAAACGGCATTGCGGAAATGCCAGTGGATGCATCGTGCCTGGTCATTGCATGAAATCATCTTTTCTCGGAAAATTGAATTCTATAATCGGAATTGGGTTTTAATTGGCACCAAGGAATCGCTCTTACCGTCACTCTCAAATATTACCCGCGTTGACCAATCAGTGTTGGAGGACCCGTCCCGCTTGGTCAATTTCTCGGTTGGACATAAAATGTCCTGGGCAGCATCTTCCATGGTGTCTCGTGTCGAAGACATTGCATATTCCATGGTGGGAATTTTCGGCGTTACCCTCCCAGTTTCTTACGGCGAAGGGGAGTCGGCGTTTTTGAAGCTCCAAATTCAAATTGCCACAACAATAAATGATGGAACTTTGTTCGCCTGGCAAAGCAATGGTCATCAAAAACATCGGTCGGTATTTGCAAAATCTCCATCCGACTTCGCTTTTATGAGCTACTCATACAAAACGCCACTTCAAATTCGCGGCAAGGTCCGCATCGCCAAGGCTGGGATCTCTATCAGTGATAGGTTTGATACCTATCCCGGAGAAGGCATAATATGGACCATGTGGCCGGATCAAGGCAACAATGGAGGTCAAGGGTTGGGAGTAATCTTGAGCCAACAAAATGGCCAGTACATGCGATATATGCCCCATTGCACTATTAGTATCAGTCATATGCCCAAGAATCCTGTCAGAGAGATATTGATTGAAAATCGGATTGGGTGCGGGATGTTTGGGGCTTCGACAGTCTCTCAGCCCTGTTCACAACGGCCTGGCGATAGGAATAATGGTATCCACTCATATCAATGGCATATGCAAAAATGGGAACACGCCTATTGCCTCTCAGCAGAGCCAGAAAACGACATGGAAAGGTCTCAGACCCAGCCAAGCCCACAAACCGGTTTCAATCTTGAGTTTAAGTCGTTGGCATTGAGGCCGAACCCTTGCAACTGTGACGAGGATGATGCAGAATCCGTCGGAACCTGTACAGAAGACCTGGACAGTCTATCAGATGCCAAGAATGGCCCGCCTGTCTCAGATGAGTTTGGCTCGATTTACGTTCACCGAGCGGAGCGTCATAATATTATTAGCCTTGAAACTTTGATTGATACGAAACCATCACAAAGGCCTTGTGAAGATGAAACACCGGCGATAATCACAGAACTCAAGGAGGTCGGCCTGAAAAGCTTTTTTTCTTGGGTCACAGAAGCCCAAAGCCTCGGGAAAAGAGGCCGAGAACATACGAGCACAAATTTTGCCTCGCTTCGACAACGAAAACGACAAAAAGTGGAATCTCCTCCACCAGCACTTTCAATTGAGTGTGCGACTGACTCGGAGGACGATGACATGACCATCGTTCAAACCCATTCTCTTCCGAAAAAATTCTTTGCTTGTCCACTGTATGTCGAGAATGAGTGTGGAAATCTTTCGTGTCTGAAAACAGTCAACCTATCCACTATTGACGATGTTATCAACCATCTCCTTTCAGTTCACCGTCGACCTTACTACTGCCCTATCTGCGGTGATATCTTCCCCAACTGCACACAGCGCGATAATCACATTATTGCACGAACCTGTCGCCAAGGCGCCTTGCCGGACGTTGATGGCATATCAGAGGCTCAAATCCGACAGGCCTGTTATGACTTCACTCCTCTTCAGACAAAGGAAGTGCAATGGTACATGATTTGGGACAATCTCTTTCCTGACCAGAAGCAGCCAGAGCAGCCATATTTATGCAGTGATGCGGAGATCACTGTGTGCATGATGAGGGATTTTTGGACTCGAAAAGGTCAAAGTATAGTATCTGAATTTCTCAACACTGCAACAAACAAAGAGTCGCTGTCTAGAAGCTATGACCTAGATGGCATTTGCGCCACACTTCTCAGCCACATGATTGAGGAGGTGCTTAACGACGCAACGAGCTAAAGTGACAGAAGACACCTACCTGTTGCGTGTGGGTTTACGGGCTTGCAGGATTGTCAGGTTTTCGCGACTTCATCGAGGCTGGTCTGGCTGTCGGGTTATGCGGAGAGTTATGGTCGTAGCCAAGGCACTCAGCATTCGTGTACGCAATCTGAATGGTCACTGAAAAAGGGGATCGGAAGGGCGGGTAAGATTTAGCAAATGATCTCGAAAGAAAAGAAAAAGACAAAAAAAAATGTATACAAAAGAAACATGTTAAGTCTAGTCTCCAGATATATTGCGATTGATCGCTTTCATCCAATACATTCACGCAACGCAGTTTTCCACCATCCAGTATGCGCCCATCCAATCACCACGCCAATAAAGCCATCCTCATTCAGCTCCCAGTACACCAAGTCACCGAGAAGCAAAATTCCAAGTTAAAAAGCCAAACGCATATCAACATTCTAATTCTCATAAGCCGGGATTTTTTTCATCAGGCATCTGGGTTAGCCCCGAATGAACGGGGCACTTGTCGCCTCACTCCAGGCCGCGGGATCGGCGGGTACATGAAGTTGTCGGCAAACAATTGGCGCATGCGGTCTCTGAGGAGACTGCTTACGCTGTTAAGATGAGGCGGGACGTCGTTGGTTGAGAGGTCAAACAACGCACGGTCGCTCTGGCCATCTTCAAAGAAGCTGTCAATCAGCGTGCAGCTCCATTCCAGCGGCCACAGCGGGCTGTAGTAAGGCTCCGGAGGCGGAATGCTGGGGAACAAAAAGTCCCACATTTTTATCCACTTGCGCTTTGGCGTCAAGTCGCGCCTGGAGAGGGACTTCATGTAGTCAAACTCCCGGTTCGTGAGGCCGGGGAACAGCAGGTTATTCGGCTGGCACAGCTGGGGGCGAAAGTGGGCGTTGTAGTCACTGACGCGAACAAAGACTTGGTGGCAATCCGGGCAGTAGTGCTCCACACGATGGGTCCTCTTGATGTGCTGCACCACATCGGCAATTCGAGAGGAAGACCAAACGGCGCAGCCCATGTGGTGGTGCATATCAAACTTCCAAAACGGACACGCAAACGGCTTCTGGCCTTCGCCGGGCTCAAATAATTCACGCCTCAAATTGGGGGCTCCCTGCCGGCGTCCTGGATTCCCTCTGCGGTCGTCGTTCGGCGGCTGGCCAGACGAGCTACCACCCTGGTACTGTGATCCCTGGCCGCCTCCAGACGACTGATAATGAGGGGGCCCTGTAGGAGTTGCGCTAGCATCTCCGTAGCCATTTCCGCGCCGCTGAGCAGCGCTGTACCCAGGTGTGGCATGCGGCCCGCTGGGGGCCGACTCTTTTAGCGGGGGGCTGTCGGGGATCAGCCGCATGTCGCGCACCCTAGCGCACAGCTCTTCGCTATTGATGACGAGCAATGGTTGGTCTGAGTGGGAGCCCAAGCGTCGGACCTCAGGGCTTGGCGCCTCACTCAAGGCCTTGAAGCCGCTGACATTCTTACGCTTCACAATGGTCCTGTCAGTCATACTTTCAATTGAGCACAGGGTGCAAACCTCTTACATGATCCTTCCATGTCGTGTGTGTGCAACTGGTTCGATCGACGTATCTCACTTCAGGTGTGGCTGCCCGCCTTCGGAGTCCGTTGGACATGGTTTAGCTGGTGGAGGTGATTGTAATGTGAGTGACTTGTTGTTATGTGAATGGCAAGAACAACGGTTGAACACATGGGAAAGATAGATTAATATAAGTAGAGGGAATATCCTTGAGGCTATCTATTGCCCACACGGTTGTGTACACACTTGCTATTCCCATGGGAGTCTCGTCGATTTGAAAAAGGGGAGAGCGATCGTAGAAGTCAGCCAAATGACCCTGCCAGCAGCATCAGCAGCAGCATCAACAAGAGCACAGCCGGCTCGCGAATTCTGCCCAGGCGAGCAGAGTGCGGGTTTTGCAATTTGGCCAATAAAAACGGTCATTGTTTTTTTCGGACAAATGAAATCCCAAACAGCCAAGCCACACAAACGGCGATCTACAGCGCACAAGATGTGATAGCACCTTTGTGTTCGCGCCAAGCACGGAGACAGAATTAACCGCCAAAACGGACACCCCGCGCTTCAGGGTAAGCCACTTTTACACAGAATCGGAGGAGCTTGACGTGGTGATACCCACTCCCACACTACCGCGCACACATTTGTGTTCCGACATCAACTGATGCGTGTTGTCTACGTGTCAGAAAAGATGGCTTAGCACAGTGTCTTAACAAAACCTTTGGATATTAAGCTGTGTTTTTCCACATTCGCAGAGGCTGATGCATTCTCCTGTCCGAAAGACGCTAAACACGAATTTCCACTTCCATGATCCGGAACAAACTCCAAAGAAA
This sequence comes from Calonectria hawksworthii, assembly GCA_020975415.1. Classification (NCBI taxonomy): domain Eukaryota; kingdom Fungi; phylum Ascomycota; class Sordariomycetes; order Hypocreales; family Nectriaceae; genus Calonectria; species Calonectria hawksworthii. The sequence goes on along the minus strand of JAHXZK010000015.1, from coordinate 1,786,614 downwards.
ACGAGATGCAATGTCTGTTAGTTCACTGTCAAGAGCAAGCACCAGAAGGTAAGACGCATGATCAATCCCTTTCCACCTTATCGTCTAGCGATATACTCACACCTCGATTAGCAGCTCCAGCCGTCTGCAAGCGCCAGAGGAGGCTATATCCCTTGAGCGCTGGAAAAATGACCCAGATCTCCCCATAGAATATCGACTTCTCGAGCATTGCCCGCCAGAACAGGATGCATTCTCAAGAAATATCCAAGATGAATTTGATGTGCTGGATCATTCATCAGCTTCGGAGAACAGAGTACGGAGGGTTGAGAAAAGTTTGGAATTGTTTGACATGAGGTTTTCTAATTAATTGGTTTATTTCTATTGTTTTCAAACCTGTATGCATAGTTATTTATTAGACATGGGTTAATGATCGCGGCCTCTGGGCCCTGGAATAATTCGATCACGAACAACGGGCAATACAGAGTCTACCGGTTGTCAAAAAAGCTCAACAAAATTCCAATACGTTTTTTTCTACACATTTTCCATCAAAACAATGATGAGCCCATGGCCCCTCCCTAGGCGTCTTTTTTTAGGCGCTATTGTAATTGTAACCACGAATGTGAACACACTTGTGGACGCATCTGCGCACACATTCGTGGGCCCCACCCCACCCCGCGCCACGTATGCATGGGCTTACCAATGACGGCACTTCAACACATGTGTGTACACATGTTGGTAATGCCACTGTAATTCAAAATACAATTGGACAAGGCATTTTCCGCCTTGCGAGTCAGCCATTACTGCACGGCCAGGCAGCACGGCCAACTACTTTGATTGGTCATTCTGTGATTGCGGGGCGTTTGTGTTTGACATTTCCCCTTTGGCAGACTCTCCTCCCACAACATCCATCTCTTTGTTGCCTGCTCAATCGCATTGCCATCGATTAACATAAATACCAGTCGAACTTGCTGCACCAAACTAGAATGGGTGCCTCTTTTCGACAACTCAAGGTCCACAAAAAATCCGACCATACCATCAAACCCCAACATTGCTTGCCACTACGGCCTCTGGTCCCTAAAGCTGAAAGGCTCACTCAAAATCACCAGAGGGCTCTTTCACGAGCACTCTATGATAAGCTCAAGACCTTTTCAAATGACACTACTACATCGCCACCAATGGCGCACATATTGCCCATGACCGACTACACAAACCAAAGTTCGGAGCAGCAGTATGCTATGGCGTACAGCACAAATTTGCATGCTGCAGGTTTGCAATCCATGGTTATAAATGATTCTCAAATCGGGTCATTCATGGACCTACACGCACCCTCTTGTGAGATCCATAACAAAATTCTTTGGTTCTCAACTAATCAGGTTGGCACACAGCACTATGCTCTGTCCCTGTTCTTTCGGATCCCCATTCCGATGATACATTATCATCCATTTACACATCTCACGCGGCTGATACACCTCAAAATTGTCATGCTGTTCAGCACAGCGAAGGATATGACTTCCCGCCAGACCTCAAAGCTTTTCATACAGGCCCGTTCGTACAAGATCTGAACGGGGTTGGTATGTGGTCGGGAAATATGGACCAAATCATCGCTCTACCTTGCGAGAGTACGCAGGATCTTCTGTGTCCACCTCCGATGAATCCCCTCCAGCCAGGTCCAGGTTACTCACAGGTCAGCCCTCCTCCAGTTGAGCTGCCGCGCAAGGCGCTGGCGTGCCAGCCCATCACACAGGCCAAAAGGAAGGTCAGGACCAAGGAAAGTAGTCCAGATAGGCAGACTAAGCCAGGACAAGAGGCCGAAAACTCCGATGATTCTTCATCGCCGCTTTTCGCGTGCCCATTCTGGAAGCTGAATCCTAGCGTGTACCATGAATGCTCGAAATTCGAGCTCAAACGATTCAAGGACGTCAAGCAACATGTTAAGAGAAAGCACGACAGCTCCGATCAGAAATTCTCCTGCCTTCGCTGCAATCAGGCTTTGCTTGCGATGGCATCTCAATCGTGCAATGAACAACAAAAACAACAACAACAGCACTGCACAGATTCTCTAGGCAGCAATCAGATAACCGCTGTAACGCAACACCAATGGAACAGCATCAACAGCAACCTTCACCAATGCAGATCAGAGACCGACAAATGGTTCAAAATGTGGGACATTCTCTTTGTCGGCGAACCGCCTCCTCCCTCATGCTTCATGGGTCACTGCTTGGAGGAAGCTGCCCCATTTTTGCGCAAGGTCTGGGAGAATAAAAGCGAAAAGATCATTAGCAATATCCTGAAAAGCAAGGTTCCTATTGACTGCAATGCGGAAATTCTCCGTAATCTGGCTGAGCACATCATTTTTCAGCTGGACATTGAAGCACAACAAACATCACCTCAAAGCAGCCAGGCTGCATTCTCAACTTTTGGCGGCGTTGCAGTCAATACTTTGAATGCAATGTCTCCGAGTTACAGCGAAATTTCACATAATGACCCAAACAGCCACTGTGATGCCCATATGATCGGCATGATGGCTTCAAATCTAGGGAGTGGTAGGAGCCTTGACCACGAAATATATGTAGATCCAAAGGTCACGATACAATCATATGATACTTAGGATGAAACTTAGTGTCGAACGTGCAAGTATCACAAATTTACTCTATCTCCTCATATGCTCGCAACGACAATGGAAATACGGGAGGACAAAACATCACATCAAACTATATCATAAATCATCCGGAAAGAACGGAGGAGGATTAGGTTGGAGGAAGATACATTATTTAGAAATAGACGCCCAGCACTGGCTACTTTGTTTTGTTTTGGATATTTAGTTGCATCCTGTCACCTTCAGAATGTCAAATTGTTTGATTAAGCGCTTAGTATCATTTCGCATCACCATGATCACCATACACTCCTACCCGCTACTGTTATAGACTATTTTATTACATCAGTACGCTTCTTGGATATTGACTTACCATTGAGGCCCATTATGTGGGCCCTATCAACCCAAATAGTCACTTCTCTCACACCTTTATCCTCAGCAGTGATGGCTCAATCTCAGGTGTTGATATCCCATCTGCTTTGAAGAAGAACAAAAGAAAGGCCAAACTCGTCTCTCAGCCTTTCGTATGCGAGCTTTCCGATAGGACACCCACCTTGTGGTTCGTTGTAAAGTGAGGCCTACTGCTCTCCAAAATGTGACAATGGAGCCCTTTCCCTGTGCTCGGAGTGTTTCGGTGCCGGTATTGGATGCCTAGACGCTTCTCACATTCTCAAACCCGCCCAAGAAGAAAAGGAGCGGAGGGAAAAGGAAACCATTGGGTCTATCGAAGCGGTTTAGGATCTGAATCGTGATTTCTAACAACATCTTCAGCACAAATTCACGGGCAACCTCCAAGACTCCACTCCCCTCAAACCCCGCTGCAATGAATTTTTCAGTGCTTGTTTCCACGCCCAAGAGTGGTTGCCATGGTCATCCAGGAGACCCGTCAGTATCCTTCGACACAGTGTCTCTAGCAAACGCTATGGTTGACTAGTAATGTATTGGTGCTCTGGGACAATGCCATGTCAGAGTGTATTATGGTGTATGACGTTGTCCACGTACGTTCAGGTCTTGAGCCTGAAAAGCACAAACCTCAGCCTAATCTTTCCTATCAGCATTAGATCCAACTTTATGCAGTGGGACTGCAGGAAATATCGAATCTTGAGAAGTCCCAGTCTCACACCGAGATGGGAAGGCTGGTAAGTCACCGGAGCCAATTAAATCGACGGAGAAAGCTCGAATCGAATCGAAAGATACATTCCCTCCTTGGCATTACGATCACGCTCCATCAAAATTGAATGGGAGACATACAAAGGCTCAAAAGGAAACGGTGGTACGCAGGTCACCTGATGCAACTCCAGCAAACTTTGATCAGCAGGATTATTGAAGGGGAGAGAACCTAAAAATGATGGTGCTGAAGGCTCGGCGCTTGAAATTGCATGCCGGGCTATTCCGATGCGGTCAGGGAGTTTATAAACATGCATCAATACCACATCAAGCATGTGCTTCAAGACTTTGCCTTTTCTCTCGTACATGAAAATCAGCCACGCTCGCGGGGTTCGCAACTCTGCTGGAAACTTTTTCGTCAGCTCGGATCAAGATTTTCTTGAACCTTGTTGAGCGACCATGATAAATTTGAGGTCTCCGTCCCCTCGATCGATGTCACACCAATCTACATCAAACATCTCTATCACATCAAGCTCTACAGAGTCCTCCTCACAACGACACCACTTGCCATCAAATTCATTGTCCGCGTTGAAAAGTCCACTCCAAGCCGAATCACTCCAGCACTTTCTGGCTCCAAATTCCATTTTAAGACCCCCAATCCTTCCGAAATGAAAGCGACAATCCTCTTCTCCATGCTCCTATTGGCTGCCAGCCCCGCCATGGCAACGTGGTGCGACGGAGGCTGGGGCACCAGCCGCTGCTCCAAAGAGTCGACCGAGGGAGAGGCGACGCGAATCTGCTGTGCAAGGCTCAAGATCAAGAACAACGACCGCGGCTGCTGGGTCGTTGGAGACTTTAAGCAACAATTTACCGACTGCTGCATTGAAGACTTTGCCTGCGAAGGCGTGATTGATTGAGGAGGAACGATCAGGCGTCTCGAACCGATATACTTTCAGCTCAACATTCGAATACCTGAGTCGCAGTGGGTTATAGACAGCTGGGACTTGCTTGTTCGAGTACCGTAGCTCTCCGCGACGAAGCAGGATGGGAGAGGTTATTGGGAAAAGTGCGTGATGCTGGGTACGACAAACGCTTATTCTTCAATGAAACTGTGGTTAATCTACTTCTTAATCTTTGACTGACACAATGTGACTCTCTTGATTGCATGAAAATGTGACTTTTCAGTATGAATCATGCTCATAGTGCTTCAGCCGCTTGCTACGTGAGTTCTCGAGTAGTGAGGGCGCATTTCGCGTGATGGTTGCAAACTAGTCCAATAAAGGGATGCCGTGATAGAGAGGGACTAGGGCAAATTCACCGCCAAACCCTTGTAAGAGTCTATAGAATGCCCAAACTCCATTTTTACCCACGAATATCGGAACATCAATGAATTTTGCATATAGAACCGAGGGCGTGTTCGATCACGAACATACCCTATAGCTGCCACGCACCAGACAATTAGCAGTAGTGGCGCCTCTAAAATAGCGCAGTCATCAACAAAGACTTAGTTGTGCTCTAATAAAAATGTGACTCCATGTTCATTTTGAACAGATCCGACTTAGTGGAGGCGTCCCCGTTCCTTTTTTTTTTGTCAGCCCGGAGCCTCTTATTTAAACCACAGAATAATCTATGCTTGCTTGATTGTAACGGAACACAGTATAACTTATATGCTCGATTTGCTCTTTAAAAATCTACACCTATTGCTGCAGACCACCCTTGCCTCCACAACGAGAGGCTTGAACTCAACGGATTCAAGAACGAAAAATGTATGAAAACTAGTAGGCTCAACGGTTGGAATTACCCAGTCAGTTCTAGCGAGATTCGAATACTCCTCTCTGCCAGCTCAATTTGTTTGAAGCCTATGTATGTTCCAAAAGAGCCGAAAACTAAAGTCAACACAGCAATGAAAGCGGCCAACCAAAATGTGTACCACTGCATAGGATTCCTTCGGTCATGCCACATTTGGGCAACTGTGACGGGAGGCTGCTCAAATACATGATACAGCTCCACTAGCTGTCGTCTCCAGTACCGAAACTCGTCAAGGCTGCGGGCGCGAGCTTGCATATGGGAGGACGAGGTTCTGTAGAATGGTTGGTTGTTATCTTCGAGCCATATCTCGGTGTTCTTATCTCCATATGGGAATAGGAGATCCAGCGTCCTGAGGGATTCCAGGAGAAAGGCTCTGGGGTATATGTTGCAGCACTCCAAATGATTCAAGAGACATACTTTGTGAGGATATATGTAAAGTCTCCTCGTGGAATGGTCGAACTTGAGGTGGTCTAGCAGGTTATGAGTCCAGTATACTTGAATGCGGCAGAGTTTGCGGAGGTTCATGATATTGAAGTGTGGACCGATATGACCTGCACTCAAGGTCGAGAAAGAAGCGCTTTTGCTGCATCTGGGAAAGGCGGTGCCAACGAAGTTACGCAGCGACTGGTTTGGCTTCCACTCTACGGCTGTGATGTCGGAGAGAAATGGTCCTATAGGCGCATCCGATGACCTGACGTGGATCGTCATCCATAATCTGATTGCGAGATCCATGGATCGAAAAATACATTCTCTGGACGAGTGTGGGAACTTCTGGTGGAGCTCAACCGCAATTGTAGTTTTAGTCTCATCGCGGTTGTCATTCATGTGCCGGACCACTGTGTCAAGTTGCTGATATGTTTGTACAGTGAATAGTGCCGTGTCAGAGTTCGCCCAAAGAACAGAGTTGACTGTCCACTGAAAATACCTAAAATACGGGACGTGTTCCGGTAGTGATATTGCTGAGCTCCTCCAAAAGCTGTCCCTGATGTAGGTCTGGACCTGGATGTCAAGCTCCGAATTTGGGACACCTGGAGTTACTGGGAAAATGTTCGCTGTTGCCATGACTTTGGACCTATTCCTGCTGTGTGTGGCTCTTTTTTCAGCCCTTGTGCGCTGGAAGAGGACTCCAGCTCCGTCTTATCAGTCGTGGCCCTTAGCACTTTGTCACTATGCGCCGCCACGTCGCCTTACCAAGCGACCTGGAGGTTAGCCATTTAGCGTCGTTGCCTAATCCTTGTTATCCAGACACCACAGGCTGACGGGTAATCAGGTTGGTTTGTGGTGTATGACAGTAAGCCAATCATGAGTGGAAGGCATAGCTGCGCCTCGGCAGTCTTACCACGCGAACCACTTCGCTCTGGCTGGGCAGGCAAAGGTCTGGAAACCCCGCTTTTTGTCAATTTTGGACTGTTTTACACAACCCTCTCTTCCTCTTACTGGTAGTACTAATTTTCCCGTGGATTGCCTGGCGGGATTCTTGATCGCCAACCGTTGTCCGATTTGTTTCCGGTCTGCAAATTTGAGATGGCTAGCGCAGTCCCAACTTGCTCACCAACAAAGTCGACAAATCATGGCATGCCTCACCTTACAAACCTGTCTCGACAGGTATTTGGGACGGAAGAGAATGCGAAAAGTCTAGGCCCCGCCCCTCCCATTTTTCAGAAAATCAAGCCCGTTCAAATTCCACTCGATGAAGACTCCAACAACCTTGTGGGTGCCACTGGGCCCCAAATATTAACGCTACCACAAGCCGGAGCTGGTTCAGCATCTCCTCAGTCCGCTACAAGTGATTACAGAGGTCAAGCACAAGAGGTGACAACTCATAGTGGTTTCACAAACAACTATCCTCAAATTGTTGTCCCGGCAAGTTTTGAGGACCATGCCAATTCACAAGGCCCCTCTGTTCATACCCAAGTAAGAGCCTCCGAAGAGTTAAAGACTGAGCCTTCACCAAAGGGAACAGACACCTCGACTGCAAAGTTGACGGAGGCTGTGAAAGCATCGATCCCCATCTGGCAAACAACGGTCAAATATGATGCCACCACTATGACCAGCCTGGGGAAAAGCAGATACTGGATTCACCACCTGAATGTCCCTTTAGAGGCAAACACACGCTTTGAAAATATCAAAAATACCCTAGAAGCAGACGTTCGACGTCTGATCAGTGGTATTCAGCCCAGCAATCAAATCCTGTGGTCGTATAGGCTTTGCATGGTTGGCTTGAAGAGCGGTACTACTGTCGTTGCAGAACCAACAATCTTGATCTCATGTGGGTCTCTTAGAAGCAAACGCAAGATCAAGGCAAGTTTCAAGCGCATCCGACCTTACTATCTTGAGGGGCTTGGCATGAGTTTGATCGTCAACTACGATAAATCCGCGCCGGTCTTGGCTGGACTTGCACGGGCATATCCAGGTATTGACACTGGGACTGGCTGCGAAGAGCTCGGTGCTATACGCCTTCAACGAAATCAATCTGCAACGAGCTGTGGGTTGAAAGTCATGATTGAGCTATGCTCGGCTCAAATGAAAGGTCGGGCTTATGCGACTATGGGTGGTATCATCAAGCTAGGCGAGGTCTGGTACGGAATGATCACAGCGCATCCCATTATTATCCTCAAATCCCATACAAATACCTTAACAGAGCGTGATGATATCCATGATGACTCTGATGTCGAAAGTTCTTGTGATTCAAGCGACGAAGAAGAAGAAGATGCGAACAAGGAAGGGACAGAAATAGATGTCAGAAGAGTTTATGAAAGCTCTACTCCAATACCAGCGAATGCCCACAGCGCAACAGCACATCATGAAAAGGAAGAGTTTGATTTCGTCAGGCTACCAGGCGTATGGCCGGGAGAATTCATGAGCTACTCATTCCTCGGAGAGAGTCGATCAAATTCTAGTATAGTATTTGTGGAACCTGTTATGTCAGATTGGGCTCTACTAGAAATCCCAGAGGCGTACATACGGTCAAACTCCTACCTTGACCCGAAGTCAACCGAAAGCGAGACGCCGCAGCGTGTTCCACTCAACTCTGTGGCAAACGCTTCTCAGATAGAACCAGGACCAGTCCGAATTCTAAGTAACGCCGACACACTTGTCACTGGGAATCTGAGCACAAATTTCAACTCTTTACAGCTGAAAGAAGGAGCTCTTGAAGTATACGAGGTTTTCCTCGAGACCCCCATGTTCAATGGCATGTCCGGATCGTGGGTCGTCAGGGATCACCAAATCATTGGAATCGTGTTGGCCTTGAGCAATAGAGGCATGTCGTGCCATATCTTGCCGATGTGGAAGGTTTTCCAGAGTATCGAAGAGGTCTGCAAAGAAAAGATCAAAATTCTTCAGCTCTCGCCAGTTGCTCCCTCTCCAATCACCGAAGCTGGGTCAAACTTGATAGAACACTACCGGGAGGATTGGTTCACGGCACCCGAAGATTCTCAGACAGGAAGCACGCACAACACAAGGCAGCCCTCCGAAATCTATGTTGACCAGTACGATGATATAGACTTGTCTCCCAAGGTCTCAACGAACGTAAACTTTCTCAGAGACGAGCTGTTCACCGATTTGGTTCTGAAAGTGTTCAATGATGGTCAGTTCGGCTCTCTCATCATTAATACTGCCTCTTTCATTCGAAGGATTTTCCTGGGGGTGATTTTTATTACCTCGGTACGTACAATCTAACTTTTACTAAACGCCACAAACAAGATTAACATCTAAGTAGATTTTTAACCTGATAATCACCAGATTTGACAGGTATCTTTTTTCTGCGTTGAATATTATTGCTGATTTTCCTTGGATTTCAACTTTGGTGTTTGGTATTATACTCAACTTGTTTCTTCATCTCAATGGAACCCCCTGGTTGGGTATAATCAAATCACATCTCAAGAACTTGGTTACTTTCACCAGTCATTACGGATCTCACATATTCCGAGGCCTACAATCTCAGAATCTAAGTGAAGTGATGAAAAGCGGTTCAACAATGGAACAAATACAACAACTAGAGGAGCGATTACTTTCCGCCCTCCAACTGGCATGGGTGGATCGACGTGACCCTGTGGCATGGTGCCTTTTTTGGATATTGTTTCTCGTCCCTATTATGTATTTCTTCTTTATCGCAGTGAAATTGGGTATTGGCATGAGTGTGTTGGCTATTATTCTGGGAGCGGAATTATACTACAGCTAAAAAGTGAGAGTCCATCGATCACCAAGCCAACGGCTTTCATTATTCCCTCAATAGGGTTAGGGACTTGATACCAGCACTTCCAAGGAGTCAATGCAAACCAAGAACAACCATCCCATATCTAACATGAATTACATAAGCGCGAGCTTGGAAGATAGATGTTCTTGTTTTTTACCGACCTTCCTAGCCATCAATAGGAGAACTAGAGGATAGGTATAGTGTAGGTTTATTTCTGAACTGTAAGTAGAAGCATGCGAAAGGTCATTCCCCAGGGTGAAGCAGCCTCGTAAGGTGAAGATGGTATGAGGGATAGCCAAATACGCTGTTGGTATATCCTTGATAAATAAATAATTTTGGTTGTCTGGATAGAATAGTAGGGGTTGGGTATCCCTCCTCTCTCCCTGCAATCTATACTCAACGTTGACATTTCCCGTTTTCTCCGAGACTCGTTCCCCTGTAGTAATTTCCCTGTACTTGGCCAAGTTGCGTCAAGAGTTCCCAATGTTGAATTGTAGAAGCATGGTCTCAAAATCCTTTTGATATAGACAGGACTTTTGGGTACTCAGTATGACACGTGAAAGGCAAATAGATAGATTACATTAACACGAGTGGCGGGTAAATAGGCATCTGTCTACACATGTTCAGGCGGAACACTGAGTTGAGCCCACTAAACATACTCCAACATCACTGATAGTATTATAAGCAAATTTTGAAGTATGGAATTTAAAAACTAATAGGATATTGGCTCTGCAGCGTGTTGAAGACGTGAAACACAGACGGAAAGCCACACGCCAAGCCGATGTGAGCTATGGAAAGCTCCAGGATAAGTCGTGCCTTTTCAAGAATTTCAATTTCAAACATAACAAAACAGCGACTGCGGAGCCTGCGGCCTCATAAGTCAACGCATAATCATAGAATAATTTTACCAAAAGGTTCCCTCTAAAGAACCCCTGACAAACGGACTAGAAAACGTGAATTGAGGCAAAGCTGCTCTCTGAATCTTCATGTTGAGGTCTCCGGCTTCAATCCTCAAGACTGGTTTCGTGATTGGCCAACTCACACAGGGGCCGGCCCCACTTGGCCATGGCACTCGTTCAATCGAATTATCCTTCATCCGAACATAACATCTTCATAAATAACATCCTAGTACTCAAATCCCCAGATGTATGCCATTGGATGTATTCTCCATTCAAGAGTCACTTAATGTCATCAAGCCTTAGTGACAGATATTTACGAAGATATTCGACAGGCAATACTCCCATCCCCCATGTAATATTGTCGCAGCGACAGATCAGTTCCGACACTGGAGTAAACCTGACGTTCTAAGTGGAGACTATGTCATCATTCTAGCTCGTGTGTTGGAACGTGGATCGATCATCCTATGGATGGTTTGGCTAAAAAACAAAACAAAAAACAAAAAACCGACCAATTTACTCATCCAATCATGATTGAGGGACCTGATTATGCGGTAAGGTTGCTCTTCTTACACCCTGTGAGGCTTTTCAGCGAGCTGCACCATGCAAGGGACTGCTACCCTACTATCTGTCTTGCAATCGTCAAATGGCTGAGGTTGTGCTGGATGGATAAAAAAGCCGCATCACTGCCGAATGATACTGCCTCACACCCCTGTACTGATAGCAGTGGATGGCTTTCTGCCCAAACCCCCTATGTTCTTTGGGTTCGAGGTCCTGGCGGCGCAGGAAATGAGACGGGAAAAAGCGCCTTGTTGAGTTTGGCGGACAATGTCTTGGTTCAGGACTGATTTGATAAGCTTCCATCGTACAAAAACGGAAGGATATTATCACGGCATGTCCGACTGTGGATGGTTTCGCGCAGTTGTTTTAAGATAGCACGAATCAACACACTGGATCTCGAACAGGGGGATTAGGCGCTCAATTGGACAATTCTCCCTTACAGAAAATGTGATGAAGGCAAGGTGCAGAGACCTGATAAGAGCTTAGGAGGTAGTGTGCACAGACGGTGGGGGCAAATAGATGCCTGGCAAACACTAGAAGATGCGGCCCAGGTACCATCGTGGAATACGAGCTGCACGGCTTCTGCCAAACGATAGGTAATTATGTCCATGATCTACATCACAGTGTTCTGCCTGCACAATCCATTGGCCAATCGAGATGGATGGCTGGCATGATTGTGCTAATCATCGTCATCATTTAGTGAATGCGACCGCGTTTAGCACTGGCGACTCTTATGAGGCGAATGTTGCATAATGAGATGCGAAGCGACGAAATGCTGTCTCGCTCTTTTCCATAAACTTGACGTCAAACTTGTCGATCCAGAGCTCCTTTACTGGCACCAACACATGGAATCAGCCCGATAGATAAAGGGATGGCTTGGTGAAAGGGACACCAGCATGATTCTCACCATCATGCTCTGACATGCACTACTAGGTTCTGCACTAAAAAAAGTGGCAGGGTGCATCGTATCGTTTTGTGAGATCTCTCTAACCGCAGATCCACAAATAAGGCCTCCCAGTTGGCAGCAGCTAAAAAGAAAACGGAGCTGCCGCAACACATGTATCTGTGCGATATATGTATTTGAATAAAAAAAAAACTCTATTCTATTCTACTCTTTTTTTTCCTGCTGCCTCACTTTCGTTCCATTGCATGCCCTTCGCGCAATTCATGGTGTAAAGTGCAACATATTTGTTTGGTCTCCAAAGCCACCCTTGCACGGCTACCGCTACCAAGATCAACTCCACATTCAGGATCTTCAGATCGTTACTGAAGGCTCTAGTGCTGACAGCACTAGTTTCCTTGTCTGCAAATTCTTTGTGCGTGGGGCGATTGCCCGGGATAGTGTGAAAAAACGTGGAAATTTGCTCGGCACTTTGATCCCGCCCGTCCGTTAGGGTAACCTCAGAAGTGGAAAACTGGATAACATGCCCAAGTGGGTTTGGTGCGGCGTGGGAAAAGCCCCGACGGGATAAAACATCACTTCATCAGCGGTTGCGATTGCATCACGTGTCAAAGATCGAATATAGTACTGACAAATACTCTTTCTGATGAAATGAATAAAAATATGGCATCAAATATCTTTTCTAGGCAAAACGGATGAAAAAAATGATGCAAACTGTGCGGTTATGCGGCACACACAGTACGCGTGTTCGTCGTGCGTATCGTGGATCCCTGTCAATGGGGCAATGGATGACGAGGCCTCGTAGCACCAACGAGAATGTGCAGTACTAGATAAGAGCTATACTTCTTCAATAATTGGAAATTTGAGGGAAGTCACTGATTCCATTTCTGCAAGGCACTCACCACGGCCGCAATGCAGCAGCAGTGTAACATTGAGAGCCAAGGGGTGGCGTCCTTCAGGGCTTTCTTATCTTGGGCATGCTTTTATAATAGTATACTACAATTGTGACCGGAAACCAAGCCCCTAATCACCGCAAAACCAGCACGGGCGTCTATTCGAACATGCTGAGCCCCTTTCCGAATTTTGTGAGTGGCTACTCCGTCATGACGACGGTCGTGTTTGAGGCGTGACGTTATCAAGGCAGTGCAAGAGCTGGAGCAAAACAGCAACTCCACATCCCAGCGGGTCTGAATCTTCAGCGGCAACCGATGTGACTATCTTGAAAATGTTTCAATCATAGAATCCGATTTGGTATCCTCTTTACATCGCTCCACCGACCCCTGGCTATGGTCTCCCAGGGCTGGTGCATGCAAGGCCTTGTGCTATCTTTGACAGGCTTGCGTGGCCTGGCCATATCTTGGTCCATAGCTATAAGAATGAATCCCATCACACCATGAGTGCTTTATCGCAGTAGATATTGACTCTTTTGGCTTTTCCTGGCAATCATGTCTTTGGAGAGACCCCGACGAAGTGAGGACCAAGGAGAGCTTTCGAGGAGACCTTCATCGGAACTGGTGAATCCTTTCAGCAACTCCAACGCTCAACTTTCAACTTCTGAAAGTGAATATGAGACAAACCATGTTCGGAAGCACTCAGGGTCATCAACAGATTCCATTAATGACACCGAGGATGAGATTGCAGTCATACAGCCCAAGAAAGTTGTCAGTAACACACTCAACATGGAGCCCCAAACCATCCCTTCCCTAACAAATGTAGATGATCCAGGAGTCTCTCTGGAATGACTTTGACTTGGAAAAGGCTACCGAACGTGGTGAATCATCAACGGCAAACCAAAACCAAGATGACAACGCCCGAGGGCTGGCATCGGCTCTTGGTCGTAGCACCTCAGTGAAGCGTGCCACTGCCGCCATCACCAACGCCATCCATGCCATTGACCCCCTCCAAGCTCGTGATAATCCACTGGACATCCAAGTTAATGAAGTGAGGGTGGTCCACGCATCTGGCTATGCTGGATCCTTTGATGGTCGACGATTCTCCTCGGAGCCAACCAGGCCCTTCATCCGGCCAGGTATGAGTGAGAGCAAGGATGACTACAAGATTACGCGTCTAGCTAAGCATGATGACATCGAATTCATGAGCAAATGGAAGCGATGGGCCTATCGTGTCAGTGGTCCTGTGGTGTTCTTCACCATTGTTATGTACTTTGTGTACTTTGTCTTGCGTATCATGTATACCATTTCAGCCGAGCGTCAAGCCCACAAGACCTACTACATGGCCTGGGTGTTCATCGCCTCCGAGATTTGTGTGCTAATCCCTATGCTTCTTCATCGCCTCTGGGGCTTACATGCTTTGGGAATGCGACGACGGCCAAAGCTGCGCATTCTCGGCGACAATGTGCCATCGGTGGACGTCGTCATCACCTGCTGTGGAGAGGACGATGATCTTGTCCTCGATACTGCGAAAGCAGCTTGCAATATTGATTGGCCTCGGTCTCGGTTCCGTGTCATCATTTGCGACGACGGTGCCTCTACCACTCTCAAAGAAAAGACTGAGCGCACAGCTCTTGAGCTCTTTGACAACCTCTACTACCGCACCCGTCCCAAATATCCTGGGGTCCCTCACCATTTCAAAGCAGGAAACCTCAACTATGCTCTTGATGAAACCAAGTCACTTCCTGGCGGTGCTGCCAACTTCTTTGCGGCTTTGGATGCCGACATGATTCCTGAAAGAGATTGGCTGCGAGCTCTTATTCCCCACATGATCCAAGACCCCAAGTGTTCGATGGCCTGTCCTCCTCAGGTGAGTTTACTACCCCTTTGACAGCTTTGGTGTTGACATGGCTAATTCATGACGTGAAAACAGCTATTCTACAACGTTCCCAAAGACGACCCCCTTTGCCAAAGTCTCGACCTCTTCGTCCACGTATCCGAGCCGATGAAAGACACACTGGGAGTTGCCTGGTGCACAGGATCTGGTTATGTCATGCGCCGCAAGGCACTAGACTCTATCGGCGGCTTCCCTACCGGATCCTTGGCCGAAGATGTCTGCACTTCCAGTATGCTTCTGGGAACTGGCTGGAACACGGCTTTTGTCCACGAACCCCTACAGTTCGGCACCGTTCCTGACTCCTTGACAAGTCACCTGAAGCAACGCACGCGATGGGTATGTTCGAGCTTCTATACGTGCTAAAAAGAAATATTGCTAAGAACCTCGCAGACTATTGGAACAGTTCAGACCTCACTCAAACTCCGCTTTTGTGTCTATGGCCCATTGGTCCGAAGAATGACCTTTTTCCAACGGCTTTGCGGATTCGTGTACACTGTCTCGGCTCTGTTCACGGTTGTCATTGTTTTGTCCATGTTCACGTCGCCCATCGTCTTGATCTCTGGCGGTAACCTTGTTCCTTTCAGCAGCTATGACCAACTTAGATGGCTGATTCGAATCTGGTTTGCCTCACATCTTCTTAACAGAGTGAATGAGTTCATCACCTATATCCCCAGTGGTTACCTCACTGGTCAACGCGAGGCTCGAGCTGTCGCGTGGATGGCCATTTGTATGTTTTCTTTTCCCTGTTGTTGCAGTTCCATGACTAATACATTACAGTCCAATCGATTTCCATTGTTCGTTCATTCCTCCTTCCTTCATGGCTGGGTGGAAAGGTGGCTGTTTTCACGTCATCGGGTTCACAGAAAGCCGAACTTGATGAACGCGACCCCGAGAAGCGAGCTCCATTGTGGCGACGTCTCAAAGTGACCCTGTGGGATTGTCAATGCTACATCCATCTTTTGTTTATTTTGTTTGTTCTCACTTCTGTGGCGATGGCCACGTATTGGAACGTGCATGATAACAAGAATACGATCGATCTGTTGATCGCACTTCTTACCCACGCTGGTTGGCCACCTATCATTTGGCTTTCAAGCGTCTTATCATGCTGGGCTCCCATCTCCTACGCCATTTCGCCACCCGATTGTCCTCAGCGTGAAGATCTCCTTGACCGAGACCCGAAGACGGGCGTCGCCTACCCTAAGCCAGAAGCGAAGGTCATTCAGCAAGGATGGGGGACTTGGATGCACGAGGCTTACTACTCACTATTAACGTTGTACACAATCGCAGTCTTTGTTCTTTCCTTTTGGATCGTGTAAAATATCATAGGATGCAAGGACTTCAATGGTAATACTTAATCTAGCATAGCAGTTTCTGCAAATTGCACACTGAGCCTAATCTTTAGCGCCAGGAGATGAGAATCTTTTTCAATTATAAATAGAGAAATCGAGGGAGTGGATTAATTTCCTTCAATTATCCATATGCATTCAGCATTTGATACAAAGAAACGATTAAATAAACGATATAATAGAAAACACCTTTTATATTGCTTTTGCCTAGTATTACCATTCTCACGGCTTTCTAATCATGAACGTGTTAGAGGTGAAGTCGAACTAAATCTAAAGAATGGGTATTAGTGGGGCTCAAAACACCAAAATTCGGACAGCCACTTTATCTCATCCTATGATTCCTACGTCATTTTGAGGCTTTCTTTTTTAAGAGATCGTTCAATTAAACCACCAAAAAATTATTTATCGATATTTAAGCCTGAATGTACTCTAGCTATTTTTAATTGCTTATAATTTTGATACATTTTCTCGTTTAGACCTCCACTTACCCTAAACGTCATCTTCACTAGTATCAACTTGCTGTGTGGGTTTTCCCCGGTGCTTCACATCTCTATTTCAACGATATCGTCGGAAAGTTCTATTACCATATGCATTCCTAGAGAGTCTATACCATATACAGAAAAATAATTCGCCTGGTGCCCACCTTTCATGTCATTCCCCGGTAGTAGCCAGAGTTTGATCACTAATGCTGTAATTGAATGCTAATCCTTTGCCGCAACCCCTGCAACCCAGAGGTTCCTCCGACTGAGGCTATTGACGCAACCTGCTGAATTCCTCTTATTTAAATTTCACCTCTGAGCTTGAAACACAATTTTCATACTACAGTCGGCTCTTCCAGGTTTCATCCACTACTCTCCAGTACCGCTTATGATCTTGTTTCATATGGCAGACATGGCCACTGCCCTCCCATAGCTCCCTTCTGACTGGAATTCCGCGCCCTCTTGATACTAGAAAGTGTTTTTCAATGTGTGGGGGAGGGCAAATATTATCTGTGTCACTATAGATGTACAATCTTATCGCTTCCTTCCTCAGCCACTGCTTCGATCCATGACCGTCTTCCTCAACACTGTATAGGTCCTGATATACTCGGTCGCCCAGATTCGAAATGCCAATCCAGTGAGGGACCAAGAACATGACAATGAAAGGAAACATGATGACAAATTTGAACGGGTAGTAAATGAAAGATTTTGAAGGAAGGGATATGCTCGAAAGAGCCAATAAAGGACCAAAGGTTGGTAGAGTCGGCGTGCTGTCGAGGACTAGAATATCGATAGGTAATGGATTACTAGTATCATATTGATACCTTCGGGCAATACAGCTCAAGTGGCCACTCCCGCCATTCGAAAGGACATGAGCAAGTAGTCCCGATGTCGATGATGACGTCTTCTCCGTATAAAGCTGTTCACGAATAATGCGGACAACGTCCCTCGTATGATGCAACTGGGCTCGTGCTGACGAGAAGAAATTCTCTAACGAAGTCCTCGCCAGCAAAATTGCAGAGCGAGGGTACAACTTGCGATATCCGTCAGTGTACTTTTGGATATTTTTTGATGCTGCGCCAGTCCAAGTGCACAGAAGAATGAGCCTCGGTTCATTGGGACTTCGATTCGCATCGCCAGTCCCGTTAGACCCAGGATAGAACTCGTAAGACATGGAAAGACTTTGAACAGCAGACGACTTCGAACTAGAATTTCTGTCATAAGGCACCCTGGTGTTGTGCGAACAGGGTAAGATTGCCGGTTTATGTACACCAAAAGACTTTTGAGATGTCTAAAGTTGTGGAATTGATGGCTGTGGAATGTTGAACAGGCATCAAGTCGTCATCCATACCGATAGAAAAGTCGGTGAACTTGGCAGTGAGAATATACGCAATGTTGATAAAGCTTGACTGATCAGCGGTCATCACTATGCACTACTTTCTTCCTGCTGTCTTAAAGGTGATCGCATGTGATAAGTAAGACAATGCTCATATGTCTTAAACTAAAGGGGGGTCGGATATGCTATTACATACTAAGACATATTAACCGTCAAGCCCTACAGGGTATCATGCGAGATCTTTGTGAAAAGTGCTCATTTGACATGATAAGCTATTTGTACTAGGCTGATTGAAGTTTGGGATGGAAAGACTGTCCGGCCACATCATCAATTCCAATACACTAGGTTCACTTGTCTCAATTTGCTTTCGATAATTGCAACCAAGGTTCCCCGTAGTCCAACAACTGTATACTCGCAGTCTGTAAATTTTAACTACGAACTTGACTCTTTAAAACTCTCTACCTCACCTCCTCCGTTTATAACACCGACCCGCATCAAATCAAGAAGATTATGTGCATTATCTGAATGACTGTAAATGCCCCCATGAAAGCTGGCTGTAGCGTCTTTTCCAACGGCGGAAAGGATCAGCGCCTTGCCCCCTGGATGCTCGCTTAAAAAGTCCCCCACATGGTATACGACTCCACTAACCACGATGAGATTCTCGCCATTGTTGGTACGCCTGATGAACTCGTCCCAATTAATGATGGGAAGTTCGCACAATGGGGTTCCCCATTCGAGCTGAGACGATGTTGTCTCTAGAATCTTCTGCTGCTCTTGGAGGCGGCGCTTAGAAATCTCGTTGCGTCGAAACCTCTTCAGATCATACGCGAGTCCAAGTTTTTCGCACAGGTGAAGTACCCACTTTGTTGGGTCGTATTCGTACCATTCTACTCCGGCTCGATAATCTGACGGAAACTGGTGATGGAAATTGTGATATCCTTCTCCATTCGATAAAAGGGCTGCAATAAAGTTATTTCGAGCAGACCTTTTTGTATCGAAAGGCTGGTCCCCCAGCCAGTGAGATACTGAGTTGATACAAAATGTACCTTGCTGGTCAACGAAGGTTCGAATTATCCCACCGTAAACAAGACCCCCGAGGCGATCGCCCCAAAACATGCCGCATACTCCCATAGGTAAGAGTAAGCCCATAAGAAGATAGCACTCCTTGTAGTATCGATGTTGCCACATGACAACGGGATCTGCCAAAACGTCGCTTATATCGGATTTGCTCCGACGCTTTGGGTGTCGTTTAAAGATCAACCACAATATGTGAGAATGAAGAAGTCCTTGGTCAACCGAATGGGGGTCTTGGTCGGTGTCGGTATAACGGTGGTGCGCACGGTGGTCTTTGACAAATCGGAGAATCGTCCCTGTACCAGACGCGCTGTCCAAAGCAGCAAGGACTAGTCTCAGAGAAAAGGTTGCTTTATATGACCTATGAGCCCAAAGCCGATGTGCCCCTGGGAACGTTGAGATATTATTATTTCTATTTTTGTGTTGGATGGTGAGCAAAACTTACCAGCGGTGACGCCAAACCCGCAAGCAACTGTGTAAATAATAGTAAATAAAGCTGTTTTGGGTTGTAGTGAAATCCAAAACGACCAGATGAAGCCGATCAAGGGCATAATAATCACAAATGATGTGTTCACCCAGTTGACGTGACGAAACCAGTTTGACCAGGTAATCTGGCTTTCAACGGCGGGATCAGACATCATGGATTTGGCAGCGAGCTCTCAGAGTGAGTTGGGTCCTGGAATTTTCCTTAATGTGCCTGGCGACCGTAAAATGTAACAGAAGATCTTTCAAGTTCGTATTTTTGCGCATGGGCATTTAGCATACTTTAATTGGCTTTCCACTATGCATGTTAAGATATTTCTATCGTCTTGGCTTGGTAGATGCGTGACCTGTCCCAGGTTAGCTGATACTGATATCCTTTTTCCAATATGCTAAAAAGTCCCTCTTGATGATAGGCACAAATGATAGCTCAATGGAATTGAAACCTAGCCCCTCATGGTAGCTAACGGCCAATGTCTCAGATACCGATGACTAGTGTCATCATGACATCTTCTTTTACAATTTCATTCCTGAAAAAGGCTCAGGATTCCAGTCAAGCTTGTAGTTTGAACTCAAAATCCTTTCTACCGCTTAGAACAGTAGTAGAAAGTGCCTAATGCCGCACTTTGTCGTTATCTTCGAACAGAATTTAGTGTCTACAAGATACTGCGACAGTCTCACATTGGCTGTGGCGAATCACATGTCCACTTTAGGAAGGCCGAGAATATCTTCGGAGGGTCTGATTGATATTGTCTCATATTTCCGAAAACAGTCATTTAAGCCAGACCCAAGTCTGTTCAGGCTTGTCTTACTGGAAGTTGTAACCCTATCCGGAGGCACCGCACCTCGCCTATCGGTCATGCATCCTACCTTGTCCATATTTCCAACCACCATCACACCACCGCATAGTGAAACTTCAGAAAGTCAGAAGGAGCGACTTTGGATTCATTCCAAGGCCAGTAATGCTCAAATAGACGGGACCACCAGATGGAGAAAGGAGGATAGCAGATCATTGAAGCCACAGTGTAGCTTTATTGTTGCACGCCCAAAGCGGCCTTGGATGGAATTGAAAGTGTGCAATAGGTCCGAACCGGAATTATGGACTTTTACATAATCTTTAGCTGGACGTGTAACCGTCTCCTATCATCCATAGGCGCATTCAAAGCCATACTCGATAACACCTCCGAGGTTGATTCCTAAATCCTTAGGACTTGTACTTACCTATTGTTCCTCTTCAAAACCTACTATTGTGTATCTTTGCGCCGTGGCCAAGTTCTAGTATACAGGAAGCATGGGAAACACCGACCTGGAAACCGCATCATGTTCCAACCATGTCACCAAATCTGAACAGCTTACAGATTCTCCTGGACGGCCCGGCCATGCGAAGTCTATAGGGCGGGTGTTGTTAATCATAGCGTAAGATGATCCAGTTCGTTGCCATATTGTTACAAGAAACTAAACCAGATGCTAATTGTAGAATTTACGCTGGTCTCTTTCTTTCTATGATGGACTCTTCGATAGTTTCGACATGTTTACATACCATTTCTATTGAGTTTAATGCCTTTGGCTCTGTGAATTGGGTAGCCTTGGCTTTTACTTTGGCTGGATGCAGTTGCGGTAGTGTATTCAGCCGTATATCTGACATCATTGGTAGACGGAACGGTTTTCTCGCAGCAAATACTCTTTTCCTGGCCTTTTCATTGGCATGTGGGTTTTCTCAAAATCTCGGCCAGCTTGTTGCATTCCGTGCCCTCCAAGGAGTTGGTGGCTCAGGTACGTATAGCTACAAGGTTATGAGCTACATCTGTGCCATTTCATGACATAGCTAACCAATCATTAGGTCTTTTTGCTCTGACAATGATATCTATACCAGAGCTATACGTTGAGAATGTGGAGCTCATGGGCGCTCTTGCAGGGGTTATCATAGTCGCTGCGAGTTGTTCGGGGCCAATCCTGGGCGGTTTGCTCACACTGTATGCCTCATGGAGATGGGTATTCTGGATCAAGTATGTTAAAGGTATCATTAGTGCTTGAAGGTGTAGCTAATGCCAATAGTGCCCCTGTTTGTACCATCTCGATAATATGTGTTGCTCTTTTCTGGCCTAAGTCAGAGTTGAAATCACCGAAGACCCGTCAATCATGGGCCACATTCGACTATCCCGGGGCCTTTCTCTTCGTCGCTGCCTCTGTACTCACTGTATTTGCATTTCAGAACGCAGGAATTGCAACAATCGTCGATTACTGGACTGATAAAATCTTCCTTTACCCCATAATTGCTGGCTCATTATTTTGGCTGGGATTATTCTTATGGGAATATGCTATTGAGCACTGGCTCTCGTTCAAATTCACTCCAGTGTTCCCGCTTTCTCTAGTGCAGAATCGGTTCTATATGTCGGGAGCTCTGACCACACTGTTTCTAGGCTTTCCCCTTTTTGTCTTGATCTTTTCGGTTCCTTTAAGGGCCCAATTGGTGAATGACAGAACGCCCCTAGGGGCGGCAGTTACTCTACTACCCATGCTTGGAGCAGGTGCTGGGGGTTGCATCCTCATCGCCATGCTTAATGCCAAGAGGAATTATCTGTGTGAATCCATGGTTGTCGGTGCTCTATGCTCGGCAATTGGGTGTGGGCTGCTCACGACGGTATCCGAACCTGGAGACGAGAAAAAGCTGCTTGGATATATTAGTCTAGCTGGTCTTGGTTCAGGGGCTTCGATTGCAGCTGCAACATCGGTTGGGGTACATCAGGTACCATTACAAGAAAGTGGTACGGCCCATTGTCCCTTGTTCCAAACTTTTGGCGGTCAGAACATCGCTGATTACTATCTACAGCACCCGCACAAGGCATTATAGCTCAGGCTAGAGTCCTTGGTGGAAGTCTCGGCATCGCTATGTCCACTGTGTTATTACACAATGAAATATCCAGGCTAATAGGGGGCCCCACCACCTCTGAAATATTACATTTTCTAGCGGAGGAACCGTCAGATCTACCAAGCAAGACGCGGGAGCTCTTAAAAGCCGCATCCTCGCACGCCTTTCAAAATAGCATGATTGCGTGTGCCGCCATATCGTCAGTAGCGGTTCTATTGGCTGCAACTGGCTATCAGAATGATCATCCCAACCCCAAGCAGCAGCGGCTAGAGTTATTAAGAGCGGATGCGGACCCAAACATCTCACAAACAATTGACTCTAGATGCACCAGTCAAAGAGAGGTATAATAGAATTATCAGGGATATTTTCAAAATAAAACACCTAGACATACGTGGATCGTCTATTGTTTGTAATTAGGTTTGGATACGTGTTTGCGATAAAGTCTCTTGTTTAGCTCCCACTTGCATTCGGCAATGAACTAGCATGGTTTATAAACACAAGGGCGCCGGAAATTACTTCTAGCAGATAGATTACTGCACAGCCAGGTACTATTCAAAGGAATCATCAAGTAATTACACATAACAATGAACTATGTTCATTTCTTCCGAGTTATCAACTCGCGATGTAGCACAATCTCGACATTTCTTATTCAACCGGGTGGAAATGCTCGCAGCTCCCTATGACGTTTCAAGAATCCCAGCAACTTTTAAAAACAAGTCACGTTTTATCGATCGGGAATTGATCGACGGCTTGACAATATGGTTTGCACTAACCTGGTTCATATTCCATCTACGATACCGGAAAAGTCATTGTCGACACCTGGATTGACGTTACTCTTGTTTTATCCAAAGGTTCCCGCATATGCCATGCCCGCTATTGCGTCACTGAAAGTCAGAAATCGGCCCAGTTTCAGTACGCGACCTTCCTGTAAAAAATGAGGCCTTCCTTGTCTGAGATTTAAAACCGCGACAACAAATGGAATGTACTTTTTCTGAAGATCACAAAAGCTTAGCTTAGAGAGCGTGGTAAGCGAGGAATGCTGGGCCCCCGGGATAATTGGAATTTGAATGACCCACGGGAATACGGCGTTAAAAAGTACCAACCATATTACGACGAACAACTATCTCCGAGTTGAGATGGAAGGGTCAAGTGGATCATTTAGGTTTCTGTAAGGAACGGCCTCATCTATCCAAATAAAATCATATATCATTGCGAAACGGTAGCGTCATTCGGAAATTGAACAGCATCGCCTCTTCTTACTACTTTGCAAAAATCGAGCTATTTTTTATTATACAATATTCTTGTTATTCAAACAGCCAGTCCCATAATCATGAATGTATCAGGAAGACTATCTACGTTACAAGTAGATCTTCCTACAACTGACTCCGTCAATTCTGATGGACCAGTTGGTCCACTGTGGTCAATTCTCGACAAGACGTTTACCGCTGTTCTAGGCTATCCAGCGACAGCTTTCAGATTTACGCCGCATCAAACTCCACTTTCCACCTTCAAATCCTCCGCAACGCTCATTTTAATATACTATTCTGTCATACTCGGCGGTCGAGAGCTCATGCGCAACCGGCCAGCTTTTAGGCTCAATCACCTATTCTTGCTGCATAATCTCGCCATGACAGTCGCCAGCGGTATTCTCCTAGCACTTTTTTCTGAACAGATTTTCCCCACTATCGCTCAGAAGGGCTTTTACTACTCCGTCTGCGATGTCAATGGCGGTTGGACCCAGCCCTTGGAAGTTATTTACTATGTCAGTATTAGAGTGTGCAATCAAAAGACGCCTTACTAACACTCAGCATCAGCTGAACTACCTCACAAAATACATCGAGCTTTTAGACACAGTTTTTCTGATGTTAAGAAAGAAGAAATTGAGTATGCCTACATTTAAAGTCTGTAGTCTTACATCTTCTCATATCTAAACAGCATTCTTACATTGTTACCATCATGGTGCAACGGCGCTTTTAGCATACTCAACTATGACTACCAGATTCCCGATCTGTTGGTTCATCGCCACTCTCAATTTGGCTGTTCATGTTGTCATGTACTGGTATTATTTCCAGAGCGCTAGGGGTATCCGCGTGTCGTGGAAGTCTTGGATTACCAAAATGCAGATAGTGCAGTTCATTGTCGATATTGGTGAGAAGTCCCCATGTCAAGACGGTCACATTTTAACCATACTTGTACAGGGGTGATCTATTTCGGTGCATACAACTATGCAGCTGCTCAATATTTTCCATCAATGCCGCATTACGGTAGTTGCGCTGCGAATGGGCACATGGTCGTTATTGGCCTAGGAATAATGAAATCCTATCTCATTCTCTTTATTTCATTCTACATTACCACCTACAAGAGCAAAGACCCTCTACAACGCTTTAAAAAGAATGTCTAAAGGCTTGACGAGAGATTCATAACCGACCGTATGGGATGGCGGAAATTAGGAATCTTTGTTGCTGTTAAAGACTTCACCGTCGAGACTTTTGGTCAATCACATGGTTGCAGCTACAATTAATACTTGAAGATGAAAGTTTCAAAGTTGACCATGCTAAAGAAAACTCACTCCTTGCCAATTAAATTGACCCCACGCCCCCATCCTACAACCTGTTAAAATAATGGATTCATTTACTTATAATCAGACTTTCTGTTAGCACTATGCTCATTGCATCTCTTAAAAAAGCCGCCCTACGAGGAAAATGTGAGTCACACATCGGCTAATGCTGGAGCGGTCATCATAGCTTTTATCCCTGTCCATCTACCTGAGCTGTCCCATATCTATGGTTAAACACACGTATCAAATACTTTACCCTCGCCGCGGCAGTAGGACGATTGGCTGCTGTTGGAGTACAAAGAGACCGCCTCAGCTGCGAACATACCCCCAACTACCTGGCGTCCTGCGCACTGGCCCATCTACCCTATAGCGTCTAATTTTTTGGCATCATATAAAGCAACGACTAAAATGTTCGTTGCCTAGCTAATTATTACTAAGAATGCGGTGATTCGCTAAAGAGGCTGGGAGGATGAAGAATATTTCACAGGTTGATGTCTAAATTTAGGAAATAAATGATCGGAATTTCCACTGGTGGCAGCGGGCTCAGAGTCAATAAATGCTCTCGAAATAGATCCATCCCACTTAATCAAACGAGTGTTAGGGGCGATTCGTGAGCTCGCGTCAAACTTGAAACAGGAGGATACTTGAGTGGGCGCTACTGACACACATTCTATTGGTCGCATCCTGCAGGATCTCAGTACTGGGCTCTAGTTTGTCGGACGATTGCGTGAAGACTTTGCGCTTTGTGATGGTGATAAAACCTGGAAATGATCGAAAGTGATGGACAGGAGGGCCCCAGCATATGTTTTGTAATCAAAGGGACTTTTCCTTCTTTTTCATGTTGCCGTTCTTGTCGCTTCGTCATGCGCATTGTCGGCCGCTGGACATGGCCACGCAGTTCAGCTGCGGCGTTGCTGACAGGGACTGGGCGGCTACGACAGGCCCATCTTGACGCGACCATGAGACATGCACCATGATTGGCCACCAGTTCCGCCCCCAAACAGGGCGCACTGCGGTTAAGACATGATATATTCATCACTAGCCTATTGATTAGTCCAGATAAATGTTGTTCTACAAAATATGACGCAATGGCTGGAGCAGCAAGCGAAGATGCCCATTTGGAGGCGTCGCTGAAGCCATCCGAACTTTATGATGGTCTGCGTCTAGTCGACAAAATGCGATGCATACGCGTG
Source organism: Calonectria hawksworthii (assembly GCA_020975415.1). Taxonomy (NCBI): domain Eukaryota; kingdom Fungi; phylum Ascomycota; class Sordariomycetes; order Hypocreales; family Nectriaceae; genus Calonectria; species Calonectria hawksworthii. The sequence continues at coordinate 1,760,449 of JAHXZK010000015.1, read as the reverse complement.
TTAGACCTCCACAATAGTCCTCGCACATCCCGCTTCCCTCAAACGAGACGCGACAAGAAACATCAACTGGAGGGAACGCTGAGAGTTGTGAACCTAGATGATTGCCCGTCGTTTTCCGCCCTGTCGTACGTCTGGGGAGGTTCCCCAGATGGAAAACACACTATCACCTGCAATGGTTGCTCTCTTCCCGTTACAAAGAGCTGTCACCAGGCGCTCAAATCTCTCCGACATCAACATGGGACAATCTCCATCTGGGTTGACGCCATCTGTATTAATCAAAAGGATGACCAGGAGAAGTCGACGCAAATCCCGTTGATGCAGGAAATCTATTTGTGGGCTCGCGCTGTTTACATCTGGCTGGGGCCTGGAGACAAAAGGACGAAGGCGACTATGCGGCACTTGCGCGACTATGCCCTGGATGAATGGCGAAGCGAACCATCGCCCGTGCCATGGCATAACGGAAATCGGTCTATATCAATGAAACAGCATAAATTTCAGTATGGTTGGGAAGTCTTCTGTGCCATCATCTGGCATCCTCATCGCGGTAAGTATACCAAAATAGAAAGTTCCGCACTGCTACTACTGTTGGAAAATGGTTACTGATGGTGTCGTTCCAAGTCTTCAAAGATCTTGCTTGGAATTTACGCAAATATGCGGTCCGGATGGAGGAAATCGAATATCTGCTTGACCATGCGTGGCTCCGTCGAGCATGGACGTTTCAGGAAATTGCTCTCGCTTCGGCCCCAGTACTCCTCTGCGGAGAGAGCCAACTGCACTGGAAACACTTTCTGAGAACCTTCCAAGGGCTAGGCGATGGCGACCCCGACTCGATGGCCTCGATGAATGTTTTCGCCGAATGGAAAGCACTGATCAAGGTCTGGCGCAACATGTTGAGGCCGAGAAACTGGGGCGCCAAAGAATACCGAGAGCTGCCGTTCGGAAAGTCATCCTGCTCCGTTACCGAGTACGTGGAATTTCTCGATCCGGGTGCCATACAAGTGAGGGCTAGGCGAGCAAGCTATGCCTTTATTACAGTGTCGATCATTTCCATTATCGGTGGGTTTGTGATTGCGACAACTCAACCGGCAGGCATTCGCCAAGCCATTTTCGTTGTGCCTGGTGTTTTCGGATTTTTCCCTCTTTTTTCCCTCTGCTATTCAGCATACCAATTTGAACAAGAGAGATATTCCGAAAAGAAGAAAAGTCGGAAAAAGAAAGTGAAACAGGAGGAACCAAATGAAGCTGATCAGAAAGTTGACAAGATCACACAAGATGAGAGTGAAAGCGATCGTTCCCATATTATTGGGCTTATGAAGGCTCTCCGAGAGCGAGAAACGAGCTTTGCAAAGGATCGAGCCTTTGCGGTTCATGGGGTTCTCCGGCAACTCGGCTGTTCACAATCTGTGCCCGACAATTCCAACTCGCTAGGTCAGGTGTACCACGAACTGACAACGGCACTGATATCTTGGGACCCGACATTTATCAATTTGCTTGTCGACACAGGAGATGCGTTAGAAGACGCGCCTAGCTGGGTTCCTAATTGGCACACCATCCAGGAAAGATACTGGCTACCTCTTTGGTACGCTTATGGCTTTCTGACCCTGAAATCGAACATGTGGCCTCGAAAATATCTGAATATCGAAATCAGTGGTAGGGAGTTGACACTGTCTGGATTGTACTATGGCACCGTGTCTCCATTGCTCACATCTCTTCCACATATAACATTAAACGAGGATGGAACTCTTGCCCCTGGTATGGAGGACCCATTCCTCCGCTTTCTGCTCTTTCTTTACCATTGGATAGCCGCTATTAGGCGAGTCGCTGGCATCCCGAAAGCTTATAATTCAATGTCCGAGGCCATTTTTGACGTTTTGAGTGCCAATAACAACGCACGCTCGAGCAGCACGGAGCACTGGGCGATTTTTGAATGGCTTTACTTTACCGTGGTGAACTACTCGACTCCCACAGACGGTGTGAATATTTCCAAGACACCACAAGAAGCTCTGGTGGAGATGACCAAGGGCAAGGACCATCTCGACTATCTCGTTCGATGTTGCAACCAGCTCTCCGGTAAACGCAATCTATTCATTTCCCTCAACGGATTCTTCGGAAGTGGGCCAGAGCAGATGAATAGTGGCGACTTTATCTACCTATTTCCAGGAGTTTCGGCCCCGATGATCGTTCGATGGGCTGATTCCACACACAAGAATTTCCAAGTGATTGGGCCAGCATTCATCGGGGGATTAACGAATCTCCACTGGGAAAGCTTCCCGCTCAATGATCCGAATGAACATAGGGTCGTCCTAGTCTAACACGGAGGCTTTAAAACATAGATTGCAGCAGATATAGTAGCTTTCATTCAAGTATACTTCTACCCTAGAACATGGAGCCAACTTGGTAATGATGATGCATTGCATTGTGTCACAAGGTATTGAGTAAAATTAGTATTCCCAGCACAGAAAGTCAACAACTTGTAAACAGCTCTCAAGCTTCGCGTTTCACTGTTTTCAAACCTGTAGCGGTTTTGCTGTTGACCGCTGTCCCGGGAGGTAAACGATGTACTAATAATCGCTACTGCTGCAATCATCGTAGCACAGAACACCACCAAAGCACCCTGTACGAGTGGGTGGGCCACAACAGTGGGCATACCACTAGCCCTCTATTCGACATTTAAAGATCCTTAATTCAGCCCAAATCAAGCTGAAATGCTGTTACTCTTACATGGCTCTCCCTTCAACGGCTTTCTACACGATAGAGTTTGGTGGACCCCCAAAGAGAGATCCTTTTGTGAGACATAAGGGTCCATTTCTATGCCAACATGGCTTAACCCGTCGTAGCCAGTATATCTGCCGAAACTGAATGTTGTATCCTCCCAACCACAGCCAGGCCTTCCGTCTCTAACGGCTCGACTGGGTGCGAGGTAGGCCAAGATGGAACCGACAGTGGTCGGCATGCGTGGCAGAATATATCGGATCGGTCGAATATAAAATGCTGATATCACCACCAAGTTGATGAACAAGATGGATATCGATATGATGAAGGCTGTATCGTCCATAAAAATTCGTGTTTCTTTCATAATCCTTGAGCCGACAGCAGGAGGGGAGTTTTTATCGAGCTCAAGGAACATCTGGGGATTTGTGCTTAGAAAGCTAGCGAAAAACACTCGGTTGACCTTTGTCAGGGCAGGAGCAAGCTTGCTCGTACCTAGCGGTGGCAATGTAGGGTCAAACACGCTCCGAGATGCAGTTTCGAGCCAAATGGCTTCAAGTGGCTCAACAGCGCCATTGCATTTGAGGAGCTTTAAAACCTTGCCCAGCCGTAAGAGCTGGGTGATACCTGCGATATTTATTTCCATGAGCAACTCTGGCATCTCTGACAGCCTGGTGACATCAGAGTGCCTCAGCTATATGCAACATCACGGGCATAAGCGTAGTAGAAATGTTTTGGCATGCGGCTCAAAAGTACTCAAGCGTTGCAATCGGCATCCCTACCTCTCCGCCCAGTGGCTAGAAATACGACGGTGGAAATTTAGGCGTGGAGTGCTGTGATTGACCTTAGAAGCCCAAGCAAAAGTCTACTCGACATGCTGCCGGTCTTACGGCGCGAAAGGATCCCAGGCGATTCGCAGACGCTCTTTGCTTTGCTTGGCGCGAGCCTCGTCTGCACTTAAGCGCTCAACACTGATCACACTGCTGGTGCTTACATTAATCTGGGCTAGGAAGACTTGTAGGCTTAGAATGTCAGTTCCAGGGGCGCAATTTGGCTCATGTAGATCCCATGCCAATGTCCAGAAAATAGCCACATAATACAGAAAGCAAGAGGTTAGATATGATGCTATTGAGCTTAAAAATGACTCATACTAAAACATTAATGGATGGATACGAGCGATTGCAGCTTCTTCAATCATCATCCGTCACCAGGACTAACTGGACCGAGATTTCACACAATCTATTTCAAAAGTGGCAACTTTGTACATTTTATTTTTTCCTACTCCTCTTGAGGCTTCAAGATGGCTTCCGAACTACAATTGGATGATGTATTCAGGGATTTTACTTCAAATCCCAGCTATTAGCAAAACGTGCCTCAATTCCTTAACTCAGCATACATTCACCATTATACTACTCTGTTTTCTTTTACGTTCATGTTACATAGATTAGGTTATTTACACCAGTTTCTCTTTACATCGCGCAAATCCCCTTACTTCTCGAATGGTTAACGCATATTGTCGGCGATACGCGCAATATTTTTTAGATTTATCATTTGGGATAAATCCTATGCGATGGCAAACCCGAGGAGGGCTCAATGAGTGCTTACCAACATGTGATGAAGGATTTATTATTCTTACTAGGCGCGATTTCTAAAATCGCGCTATGGCCTAGGCAATAATATCGTGACAATTGTGGAGCAGCTGTTATTAGGCAGCAGCACTGTCATCAAGACCCACCACAGAAAAACACGTTGTCAGCAAACTGAGCGCATGTTGATAAATCTAGCGTTCATGTAAATTCCACATAACAAAACCAGCCTACCATATGAGGATGCATATTCCCGCTGAAATCAGATACCAAATTGCTTGGAATTTGTTGTTCATTGAACCAGACCCATGGTACTCGCAACACAGATTCAGGTTTGCCAGTCAGTATGATCCCGCGGTGTTCGAAGATGACTCTCTACCCAACTGGCTTGAGAGGATTGCGTGGGAAAACCGTTACTTTGGTCTTCCGTTATTCCGATTATGTGTCGACAAGGGGTACTTGCTACCTTTGCGTCTCGTCTCCCGCGATTGGTGCAACACAGTCACAACCTTGCTTGGGGAACACGAATGGTGGAACATCTCTATCAACCATGATAGAAAGGACCCTTGGGAGGAAAGCGGTGTAAGCTCCTGGCTTACTAGCAACCTGTCGTGGAACTCCTCAGTCGCCCTGTCACCGGTCCACTGGGCTCGGAAATTGGCGATTCGTCAGAATCGAGACATTTACACCTTCAAGAGAAATCACCCGGCAGAACTTTCTGCCGACCAACCGGTGGAAGAGTATCAAGCGTCTTGTGACAAGTTATGGTACAAAGTATCATGCGACGGACCATGTGTTGAAGGTGACGATGATGCCCAGCCTCACTATGGCAAAGACGATGAAGTTCGTTTTCTGCTCAAAGTTTTCAACTCTCTGCAATATATCGAGGCCTTCAGCGTCACTTTCCCCAGAGCTTTACCACGACGCAACTGGGAAACGGGAGTTAGCTCTGCAGACTGTTATGATGTCAGGGGAATCGAAGACATTGCCGCCACAATTAGATATGGGCTATGCTCAGCCGCATTCGAACACCTGATTGATCTCCGACTAAGCATTCCATGTACAAGAGATGTTGAAAGATTTGTGAGAGATATGACCAAAGAATCCCGGTGCCGACTGAAACACATCTACGTCCGAATCATGGACGAAACGGGGGATGGTGCAAACGACCAACACGATATGGAGTATAATCAGTCGAGTGTTGGGTCACTCGTTGATGGAACTAGCAGATCAGGTCAAGTACCCTCCAGCAATCTACAAATGGCATACCCGAACAGGGAGCACCAAGATGAACTTTGGAATTTTGTCGCATCATGCTCAAATCTTGAGTCCGTCTCCATCACGGGAACTCACTATCTCGACTTGGATCGATTCAAATGGGACAACTCCGAAACTTTTGCTGGGCTTAAATACTTGTCATTGGAGAGAATTTGGACCAGCATTCCGTCCCTCATTGAGCTGATTGGCCCGGTGGCCGCTGGACCCTCGCATCTGCGAGCCGTTAACATGTACGACGTCAAGGTGCACCCACGGGGCGGAGATTGGTCTGAGTTCTTTGCGTACTTGAGGGGCCATTGCCCCGAACTTGAGTGCACCAGATTTAACCAGCTCACGTATTTCTCAACTCACAAAAATTACCAGACATATCATGTATTTGGCGAAGACCTCCAACATATCTGGACCGAGAAAGAAGAGGACGAGTTAGAATTGGAATACCTTACTCAGCACCTTTGTAACAAGGCAGGGGGAACACCCTGGTACCCAGAGGAGTGCCGCGAAGATGTCTGCACAGATGAAGACGAAGAGATAGATGAAGACGACTTGCCACCTACTATCCGACGTCGCGTTGGGAAACCAAGAGAAGAAACAGAAACCGAGGAAGAGTCTGGAAGTGAGGCGCACTCGAGTGACAATGAAGATGGAGAAGATGAGACAAAGATGGAAGATTCTGACAAGAATAACGATCAGGGCGGAGAATATGATACTGATTAGATTGATATGAGTAAAGGTTTATAGCAGGTGTTATGCCATCAGATCCATATGCGAGGTGTACCACTGAGGTGACGCGCATCTAGCGAATACGGTCCAGATTTATTACTACTGGAGAAGTGCAGATACATATTTTGATTGAGGAACATTAGAAAAGGGATGATTTTGCGTGCGCAAGTTGCGTATTAACTAGGACAAAAATGGACGAGAGCGAGGGTGACCTCCTGACAGGTACCATCAACAGCTTTTCCAATCCTCAGATAATCCGAACAGAGCTGCAAAGTTCCACCATTATTTTGAGAGGTACACGTCAATGCTGACGGAAGGTCTGACATTGAGCCCGTGCAGGTAAGTGGGTTTGTGATTTGAGTGTTCATGCCGTAGAGTCGCAGAGGCACAACTGGATAATCGTCATATGCCACCGCGACCACGCGCTCGCCTCCTTGTGTGTATATCCTGCCGGATACCAATTTGAATTGCATGGCAGCTTGTCGATTTTGGGTAAACGTAATACTTCCGCCGCCGGGGTCCCCCACAGCATAATAACCGGTCTTGTCACCCGACATGGCCATTATCCCAATCTGTGAGCATGTTGATGCCGCCGCTACGCTCGTGGAGGAGGCTAACTTGGATGTGGTAGATGTTGCTTTAGTCGAGGTAGCAGACGTAGCGGCCGTAGCAGCCGCACTGGTGTCCTTGGAAAGGGAAGCGGACGTCCCAGTGGCCGTTATCGTCACCGTCGGGGATATTGTCACGGTTTTGGTAGTAGTGGAGAATGAGGTGGCTTGGTCTGCAGTAATTGTCTCAGGTGTCACCCGGAGACAAGAACAGACCGAAGAGAACTGTTCCTCTCCACCTGAGCACGTGGATGCGTATGTGGGAATCGCTGTTGCGGAACCAGTCTTTGGGCGACAGGCTGCGACGGCGCGCTTGGCTGCATGTGGTTGGACATTTACTGCAGCTGGCAACGTCGCGCTTGTGGTCGATGTTTTTGAAGGGGTCGTTGTCGGTATGCCATTGCCAGCGTTTGTAATGGTCGTGGTTTTCGGCTTGGTGAGGGTGACCGTTTCTGTCTTAAGGACAGTTCTAGATTGATACATTAGCCCGTGCTGATTCTTAAATGGTACCCAAACTCACTTGGGACATGGTGTGATTGTTGTATCGAGGAAATCGCTGCAATCATCACGGAGCGAATCGCGATCCAGCTGCCATTCCTTAAGCAATTGATCAATAAACCCATAGGATTTCCTACCGTACGAAAGCAGCTGTCAAGCTTGCAGTGGTGGTGACGCGATCTCGCGACTACGGCTCCTGAAGAGGCTAATAGCAGAAGGGCTGTCAGGCGAGCGATCATCATAATGGCGGCCGATATATTAATTGCATGGAGCCAAATCAGAGGCAGGATGTATGATCTGCTTGGTAGTAAGGTCATGGTGGAAATATATACATTTTTTGTGCGCCACCAGATTTAAGATTGATGTTCAAATCAAGCCATTTCCATAGATCGCGCTCATGACTTCACAGGCGTCGGTGAAACCCGTCCACGCATCTCCACTTGACCTACAATTGAGACTTCTCTCGCCTATACAACAACATGACTGGATGGATTTTAGTTGCGCATGGTACGCCACATGCGTTAAATAGAGCTGCAGCCCCATTTAATATGACTGATGTTCCTTGAACCACTCTTTTATCGGCATAGTGCATTTAGCTCTGAGTCGGCATTGATGATTACACAGCACAATATGGTATACTAAAAGCCAAACGAATGGGTCTCAGTCCGTGCCCAGCTTTTCTAAGGTGAAAACCATGCTAAAAGACACAATCATAGCCGCGTTGCGGTCGCTCTTGGATAAAACGGTTCAAGTTGTCCATCACATGTAATCACTGGGAGTTCCGTGGGAACTACAAACTCCTCCAGCCAAAATACCGCCTTGATCACCATGTTCCATATTCTAGATTGTGGAGGCAGGGCTCGTATTCTTGGTGTATGAATCAGCCATCGATTGAGTTTTTGCATTGGAATGTTCTCGATGATGGCGACAGCCACACGGCATTGGCTTAGGTTAGCTAGAGCCACATAAGCTTTGGAACCATACCAGGACCTTTCCTCTTTGACTAATTCCCCGGAGTAAGACTCTCCATCATGACACCCATGCGTACATGTTCGACACAACAAGAATGTCTTTGCTGCATGTCGTCTTTATTAACGAGGCTTTGTATTAAATTACGCCCTCCAGCATTAATAAACGTCCTATAATGATTATTATTATAATTATTTGGGCACAGTTTCAATAATCTAGGATGACAAATATATAATGCAAGTGCATCTATTTGATCATTTTAAATCTTAGATCAACTTCTAAATTATCCAAGGATTCCCCTGCCTACTAGTATAGCTATCCTCGTTTTTTTGTATAGTTTATCAAGTTTTTATCCGGGATATTGTAGTTAGAAAGCTGCAGCTGATCTATAGTAAGATAAATATAAAATTGGTGAAAGGTAGATAGATCTACTATGACAGATAGAATTTTCGACATTTTCACGGCCTGCCTTTATTCACATTGATTGTATAACGATTATAAGGTCTTTAGCCCGATTTTGCTCACTATTAACTTGTTAATTTTTCTTAGGAAATGCGCGGGTCGCCTTTAAAGCTGGCCCAGCCACCTCAACTTGTCAAACAACAGCCAATCGTTCATTAGCTCCAGTTCATCAGCGATAACCATCAAGTTGAGAAGCCATGAAATGTGAGGTCAAAGAGATCTATGTTCATGATAGCAAAATTATCCAACGTTACGCTTGTACTCCAAAAGAAAGACTAGCGCCTCGCAACCCTGTAGCTCAGGTGAAGGTTGAAAACCGTGAAGTAAATCGACAAGCATTCCATGCCTCGCTAGCTATACCAAATAAGAAATCAGAAGGGAGCACCTTCGAAGTCGTCTAGGTCCTCCTGGCATATATCACGGAGTAGTTTATCATAGTCTATCTCCTGTGTAATGTCTCTTTGGGAGTTAAGCTCATAGTCGTCTAGGAACGAATTTGAGGCACCATCCTGGCCAATATTAGAAGTACTGGAGCCTCCAATAGTCGACGATAAGGCCCCTAGTCCACTCGGAAGATTCTCTATGTGTGCCGATATACTACCTGTCCTATCAAATGACAGCTGTGGCATCAAGGCATTTTCGAGAGGCTGGCTGAAGCTCGGGGCAGCGTCAGATATGTTTGCATGGTCATCAATCAACTGGAGCCAATTGGCCCCACGGGCTGCTGTTTCATTCTGTTGTGCAGCCGCATCCAGGGCCTGGTCAGTAGCTTGATCAAGCCTCATGAGTGGCTGGTGCATGTTTCCAGTGATGTTTGTCAAAGTAGGAGCAGTGGTTTGCCGTTCAGAAATACCGGAGGATGGGAAAGATCCTGGCGCAATCCCACTGTCTGCAATAGACTCTGAAAGAGCATCTTGAATGCGAGACTGGCCAGTGCTGTATTGGTTCACAGTAGTAGAGCTAGGAGTGCTTGCTGGAATGGGTGCTTGGCCGACACAAAACCTGCTGAACATGGAGTCCATCGCTCTTTGAATAGTCGAGCGAAGGTTCACTTCGTTGACTTCAGGTATGAGGACAAGTCCTGATTCCCTGAGCACGTCAAGGAGGATGGTGACACCCTCACGTTGGCTATACTCCCGCATCCGACAGAAGTCTTCTGATTTGGAAGACTCGACGTAGATGGAAGCAGGACGTGCCTCTTCTGGGAATATAATACCCCAAACCCTATACCATTGATCCTCTATAGAGCCATGTGACCTACGGGATAGGTCATTCTTCTGCGAGTGGTTGATTCCGTCAAGTCTCGCCGATATACCTCTTGTGCAGGAGGAATACAATATATGGTTGTCGCACATATCAGCGGTACCAAAGATCTCAAAGCATTTCTGACAGTAGAACTCCGGGGTGTGTCTTCTTTGTAAGTGCTGTTTTAAGTGACCGATGGTATCATTCTTCTTTAGAAAACAGCTCAAGTGCTTTTCTGGATCTTTTTTCCAAAAAGGGCACGCTAGAAACCTTGACTTCGCCTGACAGCCAGGCTCTGAAAGTTTAGTACGCTTCGAGTCCATCCCATCACCATCATCACCATCATCCTTCCTCTTGCGCCTTTGGCTTTTAGATGATCCTGCTTGCCCAGAAGCAGCTGAGGGACGGCTCAGGGTGTATTGGGTGGTTCCTTGACCTCTTGTTTTTTCGCCAATGTTGTCGCCGCCGTCATTTGCTTCTGCTTGGCAAAGATGTAAAAGGCGAAAGAAAACCTTTTCGAATATGGAAAACCCAAAACCTTCGTTTTCCGAAGGCCTAGTCCTCTCCGAGTCACTAGATATCGAGAGCAGCTCTTGCTCTAAATCTCCGCTCGTGGGCGATGTTGCCACTGTCATTGACGTAGGGTTCTTATCTGTGTAAAGGTCGGTAAGAGAGCTAAGAGAGATGCCACGAAATTCTGACTTACGATTAATTTGTGTCGATATATCTTCGCATTCACAAACTATATGTCGAGATTTCGCCAGAGCGAGTTCATCAATATCACGGATGAAGTCTTCCGAGCATCTTCTTGCATCATGTAAACGACAGGGAAGTGCCTGCCCATTCTCTGCGACTTTGTGCCAATAAAAAATATCATCAGCTCTGTGAACCATTCGGATAGTAATCTTTGATGACACAGAACGGTGAAATGCCAAAGGTTGATAGACGAAGTATAAATTAGCGAAATGACGGAGTGTGCAGAATGTGAACTCAATTCCAGGAGATGATTCCGGTCGCCGAATTGTAGGATAACCATGTACAGACACAGGAGTCTGGATGTTTCCAAACAAGTTTCTCCATGAGCGTTCGAGGGCGAGTTCTTCACTGAGCGAGCCTCTTGTGGCTGCCACTGTAAACGTTACAGACTTTCCATTCGGATTTTCTCCCGAGTCGGGACAAATACAGGGTGGTTTGCCATGTATTTTCTTTAAAGAGCATTCCAGGGATTCATTCTCCATTTGGCAAGGTTCTGCGGACAGAGTGTGTGCTGTTTCAATAGCCGGTGTGGTGTGAGCAAAATTCATGTCCTGTGGGGAGCGGAGAGCGCAGCCAAGCCAGGCCAACTGCTCGCCACATTCTGAAATATCAAAAGCCGTTCCATAGACTGTAACTGAAAGGGACTCTGAAAATATCGATGCCGAAATTTGTGTCCTGCCACTCAACGTGGCTTCAAAAATCCGGGCTTTTTGAGCAGAATGTTCTAGGAGTATTGCATTAGCAGACGTATCATGTATCTTCTTCCACAATCACTTACCCCCATCTCGATAGGCAGCATGTTCAATTGCCATTTCAAGAACACGAAGCACATCCAAACCACATTTGGGCCAAGTGAATCTGACGTACTCCTCGACTGTAGTCACTTGTGCCTGTTGTCCCAAACATGTAATGGCAACCTGCTCCTCGATGCGAATTCTTTTTCTCCAATTTGAAGGGAGCTTCAATTCGAACGTGGCTTGATGGACAGGGGGCGCCCGCGATTTGCTGAGTTTTCCAGTTGGCAGCTCTCGCAAAATCTTCGGACGAATCTCGCTGATCATGATACAATGCAACTCGGCATCCGTGTCCAGTGCAAGGTCTCTTTGCAGAGTAGCAACAAGCCACTCGTACGCAGGGCTACCGTGGATCAATTTGCGGTAAGACTCCAATCCAATATGGGTGGTGATGTCGCTATCCTCATCATACTTCTCTTCTCCTACGCCTTGAAATAAATCGTCAGGTTCTGGTGACGCATCATCTCTATTATTTAATGTGCCCCACATGCTCATTTTGTCAAGAAGGGGCATATTTCCGGGAGTGCGTTTGGATTCTTGGACTGAATGCTGCTCCTCCTGATCGATAAATAGGTCTTGGAGTTGGCGAGAGATTTTCCTAGAGTTTCATCAGCGCTGCCGCGTCTAATTTAGTCATAATTTATTGAATACTCACTCGTGATTCTTGTGTATGAAGAACATGATGTCGTGACTCGCCTGAGAGGAATCATTGTGACCGATTTTAATGGCAAATGCTTTGATGACATTGGGTAAATTGCTGAATATCCCACACCAACCGCTTGGTTCAATTTGAGATTGAACTTTTCCAAAAACATCTTGGCAAAGCTCGTGGATATAAGCATGGGCATGTATTGGAGCCATACTTGTTGCTGCTGAATATGAAGTTCGTGTATCATCGTTGGATTCGTCTTGTCCACACATATTTCTCTCTCTATGATCCATGCTGGAAGAGCCTTCTGGGTGCAAGTCAAACTGATACCTTGGATCTGGGCATGATGTATAGCCTGAATCTGTAAATTTTGTGCATTCTTCCATCAAGTGAGTCCCTAAATGCACGTTTGGTAACGACACGTCTTGGCTAGCTGTTAGTTTGATCTGCCGATTCGACTCGGAAATTCCGCGTGCTTGATCTTTTATGCGAAATCCACTTGGCATAAAAGATGAAAATGAAGCCAAGCTGCTCGGTCGGCTCATTTCGAACGACTTCTCTTCCTCGTACCCCTCTTCATAGGATTGGGGGAGAACCTGTAACGGACGAGGAGTATTGGGTCGTTCGTAGAGGCTTAGCGGGCGGTGGACGTTGTGACGGTGCATGAAGGATTCAAGTGAAATTAGCTGAGCAAGCTGGCCACTAAGAACCCTGGTGTTACCGCCAAGATAGTGGGTTAGACACTGGGTGGCTTGAGTGTCCTCAGTGAAATCACCACACTGAAAGAAGCCATCAGTGGTTGGTGACGAGTCCATGAAGAAGCTTGGGGGCCTGCTAAGATGAACAATAATACCGCCAGGCTTAGTAGGGTCACCCCTGATATGGTCAAGGAAGATTTTCTTGACATATGAAAATGGATACTCAATCTTATATCCAGTCTGCTCATAATTGATGTAGTAAGTTATCGTGCACCTGTCAGGGGAATAGAAGACAGTAAGATCCATGCTATTTTGTCTAAATCGAGTCCACTTTCCAATACTCAAAGTACGACAAGTTAGATGGTAGATTGCTGGGGGAATTAATATTTGAAATTCGCGGTACAAAGCCGAGTTGATTAGGGTTTTACTCACAAGCTTTACCCCGGCCACTCTGATCGCCCCCAGGAATAGGACGACCAAATGAAACGGGTCCAACCTGACCTGAATAACTCCCACCAAGACCCTTGGCAGGTTCCATTGCCTGTATGGCTAAGTGAGCTTTAATCGATTCAGGGATGCTATCAATATCCTCGACACTCTGCAGGCTTTTGGCTCGTTGTCGCTCCTGCTGCTGTGTGAGGGTGCTCTTGTGAGCAGATCGTCGCCCTGGCGCTGATTGGCTGTTGGCGGTGGGGTTGTGCGTGTCGACATCGACGGATTGTACGTCAGGGCCAGTTCGGCCCGCAGCCCCGGACTGGCCAACATCAGTAACTTCTGCTGTGGGATCAGCCATGGCCAAAAGTTGAATAGGTGTACAGCTCTCTTTGAGAGTCAGGGTGACTATCAAAAGGCAGGTTGTTGAGAAGAGTAGCAATGAATGCCACCTATGTGCGGCTGATTAGTTCCTGGTCACCACAAATGTGGTCAGCTATCTGATTGGCTTGGTACCCACAAATGCTACGTTACTGCCTAGCTACATCAACTGCGGTAGACTTCATTCTAAACTTGTGGCGCTTTATAGAGAAAAAAACACCGAGTATATTCATTTCGATATAAATTTGCACTAAGTAGTTCATGTCCATGCAGACCCACTCCATTCCGGTCGCGAAAATTGGGTTCTGGTCATCCTGAACCCGTACATCTCTCTGTGGCGAGCTTGTGGGATTGATTGAATGTTGAACAGGATCATTGAATGCATATTTCATTACGTATAAATCAAAAGTCTCAAACGAATATCTCACCAATACCTGATACTTAGCCCTGGGCAACCCTCATGATTTTTTTCATGCAGGGTAGGCACTCTACCGGTTGAGAAACGCGGAGAGTTTAAGCACCCCCCAGAGCTATCTACCCCAGGATAAAGTACCAAAACATCTCTAAGAGCGGTGGATGTAATCAAATTGAACATTCATAAGAATTTTCTATCGATGGTGATGAACTTCCCTATAAAGGCTACATGCCCAACCTTGAATGCATCAACAGATTCATCGGGCCATCTGTCTTGGGACTCGGTTTTGCACACTAGTATGACGCATGTCAAATGCGATTTTGATAGACTGACTTTTTTCTTTTTAACAGAAATTTCTGATATCTAGATCCAAGAGGAAACAATTATTACTAGCCCCACTGATACAATAATGACGCTGTCTTCCAACTTAGCAAGGTTTGGGGCGGCAGGTTTGCCATATGCAGCCTAGTCGAAAATACCCTCTGGTATCTTGCCCATTGGCACAGGTGAGGTATCATTGGCAAACGAGAAAATAACCCGCTTGTACCTTCGGATGGGATAAGGCCCAGCCGTGTTGGTAACCTGTAGCAACACATGGAAGTCCGGCGTTACAAGCCCTGTCTGGGGGTTTCTCTCCCTCTGTGGTGTCGTCACCTTGATCTTGCGCGCGCGCGTGAAGGTGTTGAAACCGGCCTCGCTGGCAGCAGACTTTACACCGGCGGGCGAATCCTCGAGAGCTTCGAAGCCAACCTGGGGGCCTCTACCGAAGAAGTGGAAACCGTTGACGCCACCGTACAGCATCCACACGTAGTCGAGGTGGGAGACGTTGTCTTCGGTGCTGTCTGGGTTGTATGTGTTGGCGGCGTCTAGGACATATGACTCCTGTGACTTGGCCTGCACTACAAGAGGCTCGATGCCTTTGTGGCCGTTTACATCGATGACGGGAGGATGAGCGGCCTCAGCAAAATTATCAGTCAGCGTCCAGTGCATGCGGGCGGCAAAGTCATCCTGCATGGCGTCTCTCCATCGCCAGATGCTCGCGCGGTGGTCGCTGTATAGCTTTCCGTCAGCACCTGCAACGTTAAACTCGGTGACATTCAACAAGTGGTTCGCGTCGATGCCGTCCTCCCAATCGGCCTCGCCTTGAGGCCGCCCGTATCGTCCACCCCAACCACCCCAGTTAATCTTGTCGCCGTGGCTGAGACCGTTCTGGACGAGCCACAGGAACGACGGCGAGTCGCCCTCCATGCCGAACTTGACTCTTGGGTAGGCTGCGGCACCGAACTCGCCGACACGAATGTGCTCGTCAAGCCATGGGTTGAGCACCTTTGTGGGGTCTGGTCCAGCACCCGCGCCGGCGTTGACGCCCACCCAGCTGCCCTGGCCGTACTCGTTCCACCCGTGGGCGGACACGATGTAGAAGACGTCTGGGAACTTGGCGCGAATCCAGGCGCCGGCGTCGTCCTGGTCCGAGATGGTGTAGACTCTGAGCTTGGCTCGTTGCTTGGCAGCCTCTTCAGCGGATACCGTCTCACTGAGGTGCTTCAGGGCCTGGGCGAGCGTGTTGACGCCGCCCCAGACGGGCACGTAGAGGGGTTCCTCGGACTCTTTTAAAGCATCGAGGAGTCGCTGTGCACCCTCGCTAAGTGGTTCTTTGAATGCCTTTTTGCCATAGACCTGTGGAAAGCGTTAGAAATCAATAAAGCTATTCTTGTTTCACAATCTCATAATAATGTGTATGTATATGTGTGCAAAAGTACTTACAGCCGGTCCGGACGTAACCAAGCCGAGGAAATGCTCAGCTGGTTGATACTGAAAGTCAGGATGCACATGCTTGTTCAGACGGTCGACAACCTTGGCATATTCGCCAATGATCCGGCGGAGCTCCTCTGGGTGTGTGCTAGAGCGCAGCCAAGTGGATGTGCTTGCGCAGAGACCGCGTGTGGTGAACTCGTTGGCGTAGAGCAAGTAGCGTACAAAGGACTGCGAGTCATCTGGCTCGTTGAGCACGTCTGTGAGGATGAAGATGCGAGGCTTGGACGAAAACGTCGAGAGTTTGTCTAGTGGAGGAGACATGGCTGGATGATGAAGCAATTGAACACGAAATAAAAGAACCGAGGAGGAGAAAAATATCTAGAACAAAAAAAAGTAGGAATCGCATCTATTTGAGCTACCACTAAAGCCTCGTTTGGAACTGGGTAAGCAACTGGCCGTTGCGAAAAGTGCGGGGCGCTTTGAATAAGTGCAAGGCTGCGGCTCTCGGAAATGACGTTTGGCCTGAGATTCCCCAGAGATTCCCCGGACTTTTGTCAGTTGACCTGACGGGGCTCCGACTCGCACGCGCCTTTTTCTGCCCCCGTCAGACAGGTCGTTGCGTGACGTCGAGGCGAAAAGAGGAAGTCTAACCGCCAAATAGCGGGGCATCCATCCATGATCGTGACCCAAACGAGGAAAGCCGAACCATCGTCATCTTCGGCCCCGCTATTATTTCCGTGACTGAAGGGACGAGTGCTAGTTGAGGATGCATAGATTCAGGTGCCGAGATAACCGTTGCCGAGACGTGGCAGTTTTATAGCTTGCTTGCTTGCTTGCTTGCTTGCTTTGATATAATGTCGTTGGTCGCTGAGACAGGTTGGGATCGGTTTCACTTGGTCGAGGAGTCACAGAGGCAGTTGTTTTCATTTTGGCATGACTTGATTCTTTTCTATTTTTTGGCCTTTCTATCTGCAAGTGCCCTCAGGTATTTGGTTTGGTTGCCTATCGATTCTAAGTTGTGTATTTCTAATATGTCTGCCCGCGTGCGAGCAGCGGCACAATCCTGAATCGCTCTTTTTTTGCAAAACAGCGTCTATGCTAGATGGATCTTCCGCTGCGTGTTTTCGTTTCAAGTCTATGGGGAAAATAACGGGCACCGAATTTCATGTCGACCCTTATAGATCGCTCAATATCTCTACCGCCTCAGCTCTAGAAGAAAAAAAGTCTGGCAGCAATTCTGCTTCAATTTCCATCTCAAGCTTTGCTGGCAATGTTGTAGATGCTGTAAAAATGATTAGCTGTCTGCACTTCAACTTGGATCACGTCTGGTGATGATTTACTTCACATCCTCCTGGTTCGCGGGAGAGTTCACGTCCTTAGCTGCTTCAGCCACATTCACAGGGCCGCCGCTGGCGACCATAACCACGCCCTTCTTCTCATCTCCTTCCGAGATGGCCATGGCTTTTCTCTTCTTGTTGCTCTTCAGGCGGTTCAGGTTTTCAAAGTAGGATTCCGGCACTGGTGTTGTGTACTGGCCGCAAAACACGCCAACCTCAAAATCGGTGAGCGCGCATGTGCCGTCGGAGGCTTCTAGACAAGCATCCTTGAGGTCTTGTAGGCTTTGGTAAATAAGGTCGTCGGCACCGATCGCCTCGGCTACTTCGTGTCGTGTTTTGCCATAGGCAATGAGTTCTTATTCACGTGTTAGTATCATACCAGTTGACCGAAGAGTCCAAGGCGGTGCTCTTGGTTTACTTACCAGATGAGTCGGCCAAATCAATGCCGTGCTGAAAGAAGAGTTAGCCTCTGGTGTGGAGAGCTGGGCAGACATGGCCAGAGTCGAAAGAGGCAGAATACTTACAACGTGGGGATGTGTGATTTCAGGTGAGCAAGAAGCGAATATCACCTTAGTAGCACCAGACTCTCTGGCCATTTGGACCTATTTCAAAATGTCAGTGTCATGCTCGTATATTCGTGAGTGGGGCTGCCAAGACATACAATCTCGCGAGAGGTGTTACCTCTCACCACACTATCGTCGGTCAAGCAAACAACCTTGCCCTTGAATTCGGAAGTGATCGGGGACAGCTTTCGTCGAATACCCTTGCGTCGTGCCTGCTGGCCGGGCACTGGAGGTTTGATTAGCAGGATTACAGCGACTCGATGCGCTACAACTCACAAACTACCAAATGTTAGCAACCTGTCATATCTTCCGGTTTAAATAAGGAGGACTCACTAAAGGTTCTGTAGACATAACGGTTCTTGACTAGTAGAGTATTAGTAACAATGATTACTCAATCGCTACAGGCAAACTATACCACTAAGTGAAAATTAGCATGTGACGTCGGAAGATGCAGTTTCCTGTAACTTACAAAGCGCTTGAGAGGGGCTTGTTCAGCTCCTTAGCCAGCGCGGCGGCAGCAGTGTTGCTAGTCTAATTACAAGCCTAGTAAGTAACTGAAAAAATCGAGTTTGAAGAGCGCTGGAGTCGCTTACTTCTGGGACTGGGATAACTGGATCGCAAGTCAGCATGAGCAGCCACTTGGGCGAGAGTAATTACTTACTGACGTCAATCTCATCCATCGCCTCCTTGCTGAGAGTCTCGCGCATCTTGTGGGCCAGCTTGATACCCATGTTCTCACGGCTGCGGTGCACAGAAATGCCGTCCATGGTGGTATCGGGACGAGCAAAGTAAACCATTTCGACTAAAAAGAATTAGCCTCTTACCAAATCCTTCCGTTATCCCGCAAAACTCACAAACATCCAATGAGTAGGACTTAGGCTCCACAATCTGGAGGAACTCGGGAACACCGCCCTTTCCGATGAAGACGGCCTGGCCGGGAGCGATATCGACAAGGTCGGTGAATCCAAGCTGGGTGAGGGCAACAGACTCGGAGGCCAGGAAGTAGTCCTTGGCACCCTTGATGGTTTCGGAGGGTCGAGATCCGAGGCAGAGAGGTCGAATGCCGTTAGCATCACTAAAAAAAATAAGTCCAAGCCTTTCAGTGCAGTGCTAGCTATCTCAGCCCTACCGGAAACCAAGAATACCGAAACCCGCAACCATGGCGGTGCAGGCAAAGGCGCCATGGCACTTGGAGTAAACCTCGCGCAGGGCCGTGAAGAGATCATCGACGTTGGCACGGGACTTTCGGAGTTCGCTCAGGGCGTGGGCGAAGACGTTGAGACTGAACAGAGTGTTAGTACGCATCGAATTCCTCATATCGGCGAGATCGGGCCTACAGGAGCTCGGAGTCGGAGTCGGTGTTGACATGACGATGGGCCTCGTCATCGAGGAAGTCACGGATCTCGGCGGGGTTGGTCAGGTTTCCGTTGACGGCGACGGACAGGCCGAAGGGGCTGTTGACATAGAGAGGCTGGGCCTGATGACGGTACTTGTTAGTCAAGGTCGTGGAACCAGGGCATCAATCCGTTATACCTCAGATGGGCTCGAGCTACCGGCAGTGGGATAACGGAGATGCGCAATGCTTGTTGAAATGTTAGCCCGAATCCCGGGGGCAGTGGTGATCAGGTTTTACCCCATGAAGCCGGGCAGGTCTACGATGCGGCGTCCATCGTTGAACTGGGCGGCGGCCATGCCATTGCCCTTACACTGGTAGACCCGTCCGCCCTGGCACACGGCAATTCCGGCAGCATCCTGACCGCGCTGCAGGCGACGTCAGCCATTGTGTCTCTTATCGCGAATGGGGAATCGGGTCGGTCACGGACGTGCTGCAAGTAGAACAGACTCTCGTATAGGTCGACGGCGGCCGTGGTGGCTTTCGCATCGCCAAGCTACGGGCGTGGGAGTGTTAGCATCAAGCGCAAAATATCAAGGAGGGGTTTCGCGGGGGAGGGGCAGGCCGCACCATGAGACCCGCAACACCACACATTGTGTTCGCGACGACGTCGGTCCGGGGGGAGAAGAGGCGGGAGTTGGCGTGAGCGGCGCAGCCGAGTGCTGTGCAAAGGAATTGGACTTGTTGACGATGATCGACACGGTTAGTCGTGGGAGTCGCAAAGATCAAGATGTTTTTGCGCAGAGCTTTTTTTTTTTTTTTTTTTGCTCTAGTCGCACCCGTGACCCGCCAGCTCCACTCCAAAACTCTGTCTAACCTGCTGACTACGCTCCGTCATCGCTGCCGCAGGTCAATCCTGTTTTTCTAGCAGCCAATCATTTCGTGAGATTGCCTTCCTCTGAGGCCGGCAGTGGACAAAAAAATGTCTTCATCCTTTTAGGTAACCGTGGTGCATCATGAGCCGAGAACGTTGCCATGTGGATACTCATATATCACCCGCTCAATCAGAGCTGTGAATCACGGAACTGCTTACCGAGGATAAGAAAATAAGATTATTTTTCTTGCGACAAACTTGGAAATGAACACTTGCGCCCACTATTACTCGAGTTGATGTGCCCTGGTTGTGCATCATGAGTTCTCATCTTGAGCAAAATGCGGGCATCGCAAACCACGTGAAGCCTTCCCCTCAAACATCGCAACCTTACCCCAAAATTCTCCACTCATCGACTGTCCGCATTTAAAAGTCCATGTGCTCTTCGAAGAACTCCATCACCAAAACACGTCCACCGCGACACCCAAGAGCTCCTCGCGTCCCGACCATGTCAAAGCATTGTTCAGTGCCTGCTCGATACTCTGAAGGGAGCCAGATAACCTTCTTTCCATCCTTCATGATCCAAACCAGCTCATCATCGACACCATAAAAGACCTTTTGGGCGTAGGCTGGCGTTACCAACGATACTATAGGAGAATCTGGTGATGCATTGAGATCCAGATTGCCTAGGTTGGTATACAGGCGCGAGGAATCGTCAATATCGAAGCAAATGCTGTTGACTGCTTCTCCAAGAGCTGTTTTTTTCAGGGTATAGCCTGTAGCTGTGGACCATATCTGAACAGACCCATCGCCATATCCCGCAGCAATTTTTTGGTCATCGTGTGAGAATGCCATGCATCTCAGATCGCTGCTGTTAGCAGATAGTGAATGCCTGTAAGAGCCATCTGTCGCATCCCAAAGACGGATCTGGTCGTCAAGTCTGCCAGTTGCCAGTTGCTTCTCGTCATGAGAAATCTCCAAGAGTTTAACACCGCCTTTGCGTACTTTCTTGGGTTCTATCCTCGCGATAAGTTTGCTAGACGCAATATATTCGCCTGAGCCCACTTCCCGCACTTGTGCTTGGCCGTCCAGATCGGCCGATGCAAACACTTGCCCATTCCCCGACAAAGCAACGCTTCGGACCTGCATATGGCTTATCAGGGAACGCCTGAATTCCCCAGAAATCGGATCCCAAAGCTTCACGTCATGGTCTTCAGAACCAGAGATAAGCTGTGTCCCGTCTGCCGATAGTGATATGCCCCAAACGCTGCCGTTGTGCTTCCCAATCTCCTCCTCGGTCTCCTCCTCGCTGCCGCTCAAACCGGCTTTGGACGTGTCCCAGACTTGAACAGTTCCTTGGTACGACCCAGACACAAGGCTTTGGCCGTCCGTCGAAAAGGCTATCGAAAATATGTGGCTCCCGTGTCCAGCTAGAGTCTGAATGCAATCTCCTGTTGATGTATTCAGAAGCTTGACAACGTTGCCGCGATCAGTGACCAAGGCCAAAGTTCGTCCATCTGGTGAAAATGATATCTCGCCTGGCTCTTCTGGAAAGCTCTGAAGACAAGTACCCTGAGAGAGTGACCAGATCCTAGTGTCTCCGAGTGCATCTTTACACGCCGATGCCAAGAGCTGCATGTCGTTTGAAATAACCAGTTCCCACACTGCACCATTATGGCCCTCAAGAACATGTAGGCACGTACCTTGGCTGGCATCCCATATCCGCACAGTACAATCATCAGAGCCCGACACTAGCCTCTCATCGTTCGCTGAGAAGAGTGCTGATCGTACAAAGCCCTCGTGCCCTTCGAGTGTGAGTAAACTGGCGCCCGTGCAGACGTCCGAAATGTTCATATTACAATCTCTTTCCGAAGCCCATCCTAGACGCTTACCATCTGTAGAAAAGCACAGAGGCCGCAAAGTCCTATCATTTTCACCGATAACTTTCAGGGTGTCACCAGAGTCAATATCCCGGATCTTGATCGACTTGTCGACACTTCGAGCCAGCATCCGACGCCCCAAGTGCAATACTGACGAGTAGCCCCGCTCTTGCAATTTAAGCTCTTTCAAGCAGACTCCGGATGCCGAATCCCAGGTTACTATGGATCCCTCGTATGTCACCGCAGTAATATGCTTATCGTCGTTTGCAAAAGTAACACGGTGTATGATTTCGTCGACGTCGAAGGTTTGCAAACAGGGGCTCCAGTTGGTTGCCATATGAGGTACAGAAATCCATTTTGGCGCTTCTTCAACGAAAAGACTCTTCACGATGCTGCAAGATGGACCAAAGATGAGTGGTGAGACGTAAGCTTGCAAGGGGGCGATCTCTATGCCTTGTCGATAACTCAGCGTGAGTCGACGGGCGTCATAGACGAGTTCCGAAAGCTTAGAGGCTGTTGACCCAGACTGTGAGATGTCAGCCATCTTAGTATATCTAATAGTGTCCCTGTATAACCCACCACAAGAGCCTCCAGCTTTTGAATTGCCACTACTCCTTCGGGAATGGCTCGCAGTAGACTGAGGGCTTCTAACCAGTACAGACAAAAGTCCGAGATGAAATGATGGATAGCACCCTCGTCCAGCATCTCATCAAAGATTGTCCCGTCTCCGCTCAATGAAATACAGTCACTTAAGTGCTGTACCCAATAGATGCAGGAGTATTTTGCTGCCTCCAGCGGGTCAGGGTCAGGCTTAGATACTTCGTCAACCGAGGTGCCATGGTGGTTTAGCTGGTAAATATTTCGTTCCAAAGTTCGTTCCATGACATGTAGTGATTTCGAAAATGTTTCATAATGCGCCACCCGCAGTCCGTTCGGGAATATTACGTCTGCAACCTCGTTCACAAGGAAGTCCTTGACGGATTGGTGGATAAGATAAACAACCTCATTTTTGATAGTGAGAAATGAGCCACACATTTGAATCATGTCCCTAAGAGATTGAGAATCGTGGACGACAGATTCAGGCAAGTCAGACAAAACTCCGAACTCTTTTAGGTGAAGTGGGCGGTAAACCACGGCCGCGGTCGAGAGAATAGCCCGACACAAGTGCCTATCCTCGGGCTGCAAGCCCTGGATATTTTGCATCATACTTTGGTACAGTGGAAACAAGCCGATCGGTGTCTGGTCGAGGACATTCATGATATCTTCTTGCCGAGCCTCCTTCAGTTGCTCAATGACAAGAGCCACCCAAAGAAAAGTCCCGTCTGCCTTGTGTCGGAGCTTATGGGCGACTTCATCTTTCAGGCCGCCATTGTCTTTGAAACACGGTATTTGGGCGAGTCTATGCTCAATGTAATGATTGATAGCCTCATCCACGTAAGCTGCGTTCAACTCAAGGCTCAGTCGAGTATCGTTTGCGGCACGAGCCAAATGTTGCTCGATTTCATATTCGTTGCGACTTGACACAATCCATTTTGTGCGTGTATTGGACTCTACGCTCTTGACGACAAATTCCAAGAGCTCTCGTAAACCCTCTTTGCACTCATCCAGGGCATCGATAAACAAGTAGCAACCATCCGCCTGGGGATCTGAAAGCATGGCAGTCAGGGCTTGGGATAAAACGAAAAAGGCATTCCCGTCCTCGAAAATTTCCTTTCCGGATCGATCATACTTCTCTTCGATATGTGAGATGAGATCAGGTTTCTGACAGATCAAGAGGTACATCAAGCCTCTTAGCACAGCGGCGCTCTTACTAAGGCGAGAATCGGTGCCCTGGCAGAAGAAATATGACAGGAAATGAGATCTGAGGGCCGACGAAGGAATGTCTGAAGTAGAGAGCTCAGTTCGAGAACCCGAAAGCTCATCGACAATGCCGCAAAGCAACATTGTCTTGCCTTTGCCAGCATCGCCTTTGATCCACAACAACCGACTGGTCTCATTGAACCGCCACTTCCGGAAATCTTCATGTTCGAGGATCCATTTGTAAGAATCTCTAATTATGCCGCCCTTTGTTTGTTGTATACGAAGTTTCTCTTCAGCCGGGTCGGTTAATCGGAGATCAGTAAGACAGCGGTTGGAACTGGGCTTCTCGTAATGGGGAACCGCAATCGCATGGTGGTAGTTCCTTGAGTCGGCTCCCGTGTCGCCACAGGCTCCCAAGTTTGGCACGAGGTCCATATTCAGGGCTTTTCATGTATTTTGCACAATAATCGTAAATCTTCTTGATGTGTTGGGGAGGGGAAGTTTGTCAGAACAACAACACCGTTAAAACGAGAAGGTTGCCTGCTTCAGTTGAAGCAGGAGGGGTATAGTACAATATATTACGGTCGATCATGGCCCCACTCCGTTTCAAACGGCCACACTGCACGGATGACTAAAGGTAGTTGTCACGTGATGTTAAATTCCAGCAACTTTTTCCGTCCCCAATTTCGTCAGTGGACGGCGTGGGTAGAACGTGGGGTGGCCGAGCTGCGACCATCCAACTCGACGCCCTCTATGGCATCACAACCTCCAGTCTCGTATTCACTCGCAAACGAGCTGTGGAGCAATGTCCTCCAAAACTTCGCCTTACATCCGCTGGAGCTAGGCCGCGCTCGCCCGAGCGGAGGCTTCTGCTCAAATCGCGCAGCATTGCGGCAGCTATGCCTCACATCGCGTCGATTTTTGGCCATGGCGAGACCCTATCTTTACGAGCATATCATCTTGTTCGCCGATGGGGACGTGCGACGCCGTGGCGCAGGGGCAGAGTCCCTGGTGCTGCTAGTGCGTACACTGATGCAAAACCACGAGCTGAGGCCCCTCATAAAGAATCTCGCTTTGCCAATATCACTATCACTCGAGATTCCGCGCTCTAAAGCTGCTTGTATAGCAATAGCGCAAACGTGGTTTGATAACGCAGCCGCTTTTACCGACCTCAAGCAGTGCGACAAAGAGATTCTGGATGTTATTGGCTTTGCCAAGGTTGCCGACAAGGATACAAAAAATGCAGGGGCGACTGTGCCTCCATCGCGAATACCCGCTGGAGAAATAGCCAATCTATGCCAGAAAGTCGCGGCAGCTTTGCTGTGCCTGACCCCGAATGTTGAAAAACTTTTGCTGCAGGACTTGATTACTGGACCGACGGATGTGTTTGATCAGGCACTGTGGAACTTGACTTCACACACGGAAATCAAGAAAACATTTATTCCCTCGTTGAAAACTCTGCAAATCCAATTAGATCCTCTTCTCTCTGCAGATGAAAACTATCATGAGGAACAGGAGTTGACAGAAGCTAAATTGTCTTCGCCTCTCCTCAATCAGCCCGAATTAGATCGCGTCGAAATTCGGTATGGCTGGGTGGACGGGCTGCAGATTTCACCCAGAATCCGTGATGGCATCGCACGGTTGAAGGACATCAACTTGATGGTGGCTGCTGAGCCAACGGCAGTCGACACTCTTGTTCAGCAAGCAACGGGTGTTAAATCCCTGTCTCTTGGCATTTACCCTATCCCAAACTTTCCAGACCAAGAAGGGGACATGAATACGGCGATTTTGAGACGTGCAAAGACGCTTGAGAATCTCGCCCTGGATACATCCCACTGCACCTCAGAACATGCCGCCAATCAACTCGGTCCTCTGGGCACATTCACTTGTCTGCCTCAGCTTCACCAGCTGAAGCGTCTCGCGGTGGAGCCACACCTCTTGCTGGACTGGTTAACTGCGAATACGTGGCCTCGGTTCTTCAACACACTTCCCCGCAATCTTGAAGAGCTCACATTGCGGTTTGTACCAGAGAATGGGGAGGACCTGCTGCGTATTTGGGCGCGCAGCGGCTTGGGTGCTGTGCTCCGAGCCTCCCCGGAGAAATGGCAGGCCAAGATGCCACATCTGAAGCGCATACATCTTCAACCGCTACCCTACGGTATAAAAGCGGCCGAGGCGCTCAAGGAGGATTTACAAGCAGCAAATATCACCTTGACTTGGCAGGAGCCTGATCTTTCATTAGACTTTGCAGGGTTGAGCCTGAATTAGAATAGATGACCCATTTAACCAAACTGAACAGACGTCATAGTTCGTATATCTAGATTTTCCATCTACAACTACGACATCTTGACAAAGTTCATTAGTTATCCACCACAAATTAGAATATTTACAAAAGATTCCTTTGAAGACTCTATTATAAAATTGGAAAGCATTCAAGAAGCCGCTGCTCTTAAAATAGTTTGGGGTGAATGTGTATAGGGTAGCTGCCGCTGAGGGAAACAAAGAACCTACTAAACTACGAAACGAGGTGGAATCAAGGTTCTCTTTCCGGCTAGTAATGGCCTTATGATTGGCTAAATTTCCCTTTGTGATATTTAATCACTGTCAATTATCTAAAATACACTGATGCGAGACAGGAGACAAGAAGATGTCAATGTCAAGAAGAAGACCTCAAAGCACATCATTTTTTTTTACGATTTACTGGCAGGCTCCTCTTGTTCTAAGAATACCGGACGATCAAAGCTTTCTTATGTATTAATATCTATGTCTATTGTAAAATGCCTTTTAGAAATCTGACTTGAGGAAAATAGTCATTGGGACTATTTCTAAGTGAGAACCCTCTAATTCTCCAGAGCCTTGAACATTACACGACACTAATTCTAGTAATTAAATTCGAATGGTCATCTACAAGTCTTGTCCGATAATAACAGCAGCTTGCTCCGCAAGAGCGTAGGTTGCAACCTGCAGGTTCGCGGTGATGGTAACAGGGTACACCGACGTGTCCGCGACGCGAAGGTTGGCAACACCCTTGACGCGAAGGCTCGTGTCAACAACCTTGCCCATTGCTGCCGTTCCCATCGGGTGGTAGCAGCCACTATGAGAAAGTTAGAATTATGAATTACGGGATATGAATATTTTACTGCTTCACTTACCCTGTGGAAGCGCGAATTCGCGCGTCGATTTCGTCGTCTGACGAGCTCACAGTAAGCGGGCTCGTGTTGGCCTCGCCTGAGATAATCTCCCGGCCGACAACGGTCTTGTTGCTGGTCAGCAGCTCAATGTCGTGGCGAATACCCTCTCGCAGCGCGTATCGATCGACTGCAGTGCCCAAGAAGTTGGGGTCAATGACGGGATCGTCACTGATGCTGGACGAGGAGATGGTCACGGAACCAGTAGAGCTGCTTCCTAGAAGGAGTGTCAACAACATGACTGCCGACCCATCGGTAGAGGCCTGCGAGTACTGCACGGTATGCGAGACGAGAGTTCGGTTGTTTTTGAGAAGAGGGTGGCTGTCGTCAGGCACGGTGCCCTCGTCCTCAGCAATAGCCGTGGCAAGGCCCTCCTTGGGTGCGGGAAGCGTGGTGATGAAATCGATATCAAGGCCGAGACCATACTGGGGCTGGTCCCAGAATGCAGTACCAGACTCTCGGGCGTACCCCGCAGAAGGATCCTTGAGCGTCCAGAAGGTTGCAGTGAGGGGATGATCATGGAGATTTTGGCCAATTTCAGGCTGATCAAGAACCACGGGGATGTTGTGCTTTTCCAGCGTCTCGGCAGGGCCGATTCCAGACAGCATCAAGATTTGGGGTGTGCGGTAGGCACCTGCCGTCAGGATAATTTCCTTACCAGAGATCTCAGTACCGTTTGCCAACTCAACACCTGTAGCCTGGAGGGTTCCATTGAGGGCGTTGCTGGTGGTGACTTTGGAGACCATTGTCTCAGTGAGAACAGTAATACCATCAAGCGAGTAGACCTTTGAGGCTTGTTGTCTTCGTCCATTGTCACGGTTCTCTTGTGCTTCGGCGATACCGATGGGGTACCCGGCATTGCCATCTAGCCTGGGAGTTTGGTCGATGCCAAGAGCAGCCCAAGATTTGAGA
Organism: Calonectria hawksworthii; assembly: GCA_020975415.1. Taxonomy (NCBI): domain Eukaryota; kingdom Fungi; phylum Ascomycota; class Sordariomycetes; order Hypocreales; family Nectriaceae; genus Calonectria; species Calonectria hawksworthii. The sequence continues at coordinate 1,732,610 of JAHXZK010000015.1, read as the reverse complement.
AGAGGTTCCCGCATGGGAAAGGTTCGGTTGGTGGAGGATCTTGACTGGATCTTGACGTTTCCATCCAATCCATGCTGCTCTAGATCTGTGTCATTTGTGAAGAAGGCCTCCGTCTTGCGCATGTATGGCAGCAGCCCTTCGTAGCTCCATCGTTCATCACCGACGATTTCAGCCCATTCGTCAAACTCATAGGTAGCACCACGAACCCAAAAGGCTGTAATCTGTTAGGAAACTCTGTTTCGCCCTATGACAAATCGAAAGAACTAATGCTTACCTCCATTGATCAGGGTGCTGCCGCCAAGACCCTTTCCAGAGTTGGACGCAATGGATCGGTTATCAAGGTGGACCTGGGGCGTGGAGTAGTAAACCCAGTCAAACTCGCCAAACTGGCCATTTGTCGAATTGGCCCAGACAATGTCTTCGCGATCATTGGCGTTAATGCCACCCTCAATGAGAAGAATGTTCAAGGATGAGTTCTGCTCAAGAAGGCGATTGGAGATGACAGACCCCGCGAGGCCACCTCCAACAACAATGTAGTCCCAAAGAGTCATGATGCAGAAAAAAGCCAAGGCCAACTATAGACGAATGGATGAAAAGAATGGTCAAGCAACGGAGAGTGGTCAGTATTAACCCGAGGGCAGAAATATGCTGTGCCTTATACATGTAACGTTCACACTGCAGATATCCTGTAATCTCGTGAGTGGGGTCTTTCGGGGACGGGATGAACTTCGGACTGCTGTTGGTTGCGTGCGCGTTCGGTTATGATGGCGCCCCCGAAGGAATCACAAGGGTGCATGGGATTGTAGAAATGAACAAGGGCGGTTAGTTAAAGCCGGAAATGGCCTATTCTGACCGAATGGAACGTGGCTGGCGAATTCGGGTGGTTTGTTGCCACGCGACTTCAGCTGTTCCCTCGCTCCCCTGCCCAGTAGGGCTTGGCAGATCCTCTCATGCAGTGGGCTTTGCGCTATGCCTATAGAGCTAAAAATGTCGTCTTATCTGATTCGTTGCGTAAGCATGGAACGATCAATCGCCGGTGAAGATGCGGCATGAAATTCTAATCTCCACAGTTTCCGGCCGTGATATAACCCACCAGCTTGGTTCTCCGATCCTAGACTCTCACCTGAGCTGCGAGCCCGTCGACGAAGCACTTAGGCGAGCGAACTATTCTGCAAGGGACGCCACGAGCGATTTCATTTTTTTGACACCGGATACAACTTAAGACGCCGCCAAGAGCCACCATGCTTGTTTTAGGCGAGGATCCTTACCACGCCACAGGCCTTGTGGGGAAGTTCGGAGCCGAGGACACCACACACACTCGGCATGTCTTGAGCCACCCTCTTATGCATTGTTGACGCCTGGCCAGTATGGAATGTCTTGGAACTCCCAGAGGACTGAATTTGCTGCCCGTCATGCAGCGTTTGTGTGTGCCGGATATCGCTCCTGTGCCGTAGACGTGCACAAAGGGGGTCCCGCGGAATCCGTTTGAAGTGTCGGCAGTCGGTAGTCGGCACACCTCCAAGACAGTGTAGTTGTCTCGGTTGTCAATCAATCGCGATCCCTCTGGCGGCATATCTATTCTAAAAATCTACCCTAGCTTGTATTCATTTGACTTTGTGTTTTTCCGTTCAATTCTCTCTGATCTGTGGAGCTGTTGTGGATCGATCAAGCTACTGAACAGGTGAGCAGTGGGGGTGGTTAGACGACGATGTTGTTGGAAGAGGGGCAAAAGTAAGCTTAAGGGAGCGATTTCTGACTGCAATCCTTGTCGATAGCATCGGGTGTGGCAAGGGTGGCCGCCCCGGTGCCAGGGTCCATGACGCGGGAATAGCACCCAAAGTGTCAAGGCACCGCGAACCGGGTTGCAGACGTTGACTCTGGGTGGAAACGATTTCCCCCTACACTTCGCAGTTGTCTCCCGAAAAAGGAGCTCGTGTTGCCAAAGGGGAGAGATTCATACGCTCGTAAACTCATTAACGCGCTCGATGGCGACCGCCTCAGTCTCACTCGGTCCAAACCCTTGGGCTTAATTGCCTGAACATGTTCAAGCCAAGCCCGACCACGTTGCATAACTGCCTCGGCATTTCCCATGCAGGGCAGTCCATCTGGAATATGCAGTCCTGTTTTGGAGGGTAGTCGATGAAACGAGTCGGGCAAGTCTCAACCTGATGGCCGGGTCTAGGACAAGCCTGCCAGCACTTCATCTACTCTGTCCGCCCCGGACTTTTCGTACACCCCGCGACTCTCCGAATATTCGCTTTCATGCAAATGAGAAAACACCATGCAGTTTTACCACGAAGTCGCTGCTCGCGCAACAGACGGCTCTGATGTCGATCTGATCACCGAAAAGTTTCCGCCGCCCAGCCGATCTGGCAGCTCCTTGATCGCCGCCTCGGTCATCATGGCAATTGTGACCACTGCTTGGACGGTAATGCGAATGGCTTCTCGCGAGATTAGGAAGACGCATTACTACTCCGAGGATTACTTTTACTTTGTTGGTCAGGTATGTTACCTTCCGTAAACCTAAACACTGCCATCATCTCATGACTCCCTTCAGATTCTGTATTATGGAGTGGTCACCTGCTTCATTCTAGGTAAGATATGCCAAGCAAAGATCTTCGGTCCGTTGACGCTAATAAGCCAAAGCTGTTGTGTTGGGCGGGGCAGGAATAGACATTAATCGCCTAAGTGCTGAGCACACTGGCCACTACTTCCGCATCGCCCTAGCAACTCAGGTTCTTTACGGCCTGTGTCTTGGGTTCATCAAGGTTACCGTCATATCGATGATTCGAAGAATATTCCGAACGACCGGCCGATACTTCGTAGCCGTCACCTGGATCCTCACAGCATTCTGCATCATCTGGTCGCTCTACACAACACTGCTCGGCTTCTTTATTTGCTTACCGGTTGCGAGCGCTTGGGGGGGTGCGACCCCAGAAAGGTGTGGTAACCAAATTGCTGCCTATGCTCTAGTTGCCATTTTGGATATCGTATCTGAGGTCATCATGGTGGCTCTCCCCATGAAGCTGGTCTACGACTTGCAGATGAAAAAGGCACACAAGATTGCTTTGCTATTCGTCTTTGGAGCCGGTTGCGTGTAGGTTATGCCACAACATTATCATGAGAGTATGCCACTGACGTTGTTTAGTACCATCGTATTCTCCTGCGTGCGATTATACTACGTCTACAACATCGACTTTACGAATATTACGAGAAGCTATGCCGAAGCATCCATCAGCAGTGTTCTACAAGGAGGAATCGCCGTTATAGTTGCGTCCAGCCCGAAGATTCGCCCAGTATTCGACCTTGTCGCATCGAGAATATTTGGTATGAGTTTGCGAAGCTCACAAAAGGACAGCTCTGCCAAAGGGGGGCAATCTGGAGGCGGCGGGACGGGCAGGATGGGCATGAGTGGATCGCGGCCACACTCGCACTTTCGCTCACCAGCCTACAGACCAATGTCTGATAGCGAAGAGCATTTGGCGTGGGAAATGTGCAGTATGGAAAACAAGTCCATTCAACGAAAAGTAAGCCTACAAACAAGAAAGCCATCCTATAATGGTGGTGATTCGAGGCCAGATGTGGAAAATGGGCATATACTGGTGACCAGCGAGACCATCATTGAGCGAAAAAGCATTCCTTAGTAACGTCTGTCGGGCCATTCTTTTAAGAGTTTAAATTTTTCATATAGTGCGAGTTTAATTTATTATTTCAAATAAGACTCTAGTCGCCTCCTTTAAGGTCAAGTCAGCGCATGTTTCGTTTTATGGCGAGGCGTGAGAATATGGGTTGAGTAATTACACGGAGTGCCGACTATAGTAAATGAGGATCTCTCGTCCCAACATATAATATCCAGGCTCTCTGAAGGATTAAATTCTGGAAAGATACTGGACAGTTGATAAACTCGGATCGAGAAGTTTCTAGAATTAGGTTGAGCCTTTGAGGTTTAGGCTTGAAGTAATATTCGCACTTGCTCACTTTCGCTTCATCTCTGGGACCGTAACTAGTATTGAAAACCCTCTCAATTTTCAGATTTGGAGTCGCCGGCAATCAGTCAGTAAGTAGCGAAATAGCTTCTGAGTCCTTTGGCTCGAAATGGAATTTGGCAAAACCACGGATCTAGAATAAAATTTGAACTCTGCGTACAACAACCTGATACTAGATTAAAGGCATTATATCTCCTTGACAAGTATGAAGCCATCTAATCTAGGCTGCCCGAGGCTTAATCATGGCCTTATACTCGGGCTTCACAAACCACCAGCACTCATTCTCCCAACTCATGTCACCATGGTTTATCTCAATATCAAAGTTCTGCACAATATGAGGGATCGCCTTGGACATTTCCAGAATGCTAATATTCTTGCCTATGCATGACCGAGAACCAGCGCCGAACTGGGTATCATCCAAAGTCAGTTTTGCCATTCTTGAACATTCATACTTCACTTACAGCAAATGATCCACTAATATTCAAGTTTTCATCTCCTTCTAGCCATCTTTCTGGGCGAAATTCATTCGCGTCGCTGCCAAAAATAGCTTTGTTGTGATAGAGGGCCCATGCATTGACACCCACCTCCGTCTGTTATTGTCATCGTCAGCTTCTTACAATCTGCAAATGCCACCTCTAGACAGTGACAGAGATTCAACATACACCTTCTGGGAAGAATTGTCCTTCGATGACCAGGCCACCCTTGGGCACGACTCGTGTCAGTTGTGTGCCTACTCCGGGGTGAATTCTGAGGACCTCCTTAATGACTGCCTGCAGGTATGGTACTGCTTGTGCCGTTTGGAAGCTAATAGGCTCCGATTGGCCCGGCTGGACATGCATGTCGAGTTCTTTTCTGAGGCGATTTAGGATGGATGGGTTAGTGTACAAGTAGTAAACGATGGAGCTTAGGGCATTGGCTGTCGTATCGGAACCAGCACCAATGTTCAGATTGGCAACTTGCCGAGTGTCGTCAGGGCTAACTCTGCCTTGCTTCTCCAGGAGGAGCAATTTGGCTAGGAAATCGCCTTCGCCCTTGGTTGCTACTTCATTTTCTAGCTCCACGGCCTCTCTTCGGTACTGCGTAATCCGCTGGTTGACATAATCATTGAGGGTCTTAATGGCGACAGGTACGGGGAAAAGCACCGAGATTCGCAACCACCAGTTGTGCAATCTAGGAGTAAGGGCCATCATCGAGGCATAGTGCCAGAGGGAGTCCAAGGCTTTGCAAGCACCATTGGTGTCTGAATTTGACTTCATCATTCCCATTGACTCGCCAAGCTTCCGCGTCAAGCGTTAGTGGATACGCTGCGGCATAGTGAAGAAACCAATTTGGGTAGCGACATACCGTAATAGCGCCGATCACATCGAAAGCATAATATTGGAGAAATTGGGGCAGATCGATGACTTGCTTTTGACTAGAAAACCTTTGCAATTCCTCCTTTAAGATGGTTGTCTGGGCGTTGACGCCATTTTCGTAGGACAGCAAAGCCGTCATGCTGTACAGGGCCGCGATTTGCTTCTTCATGGCCGCATGAGTTCTAGGATCTAAAACATCGAATACAGTTGTTGCCGATGGCGCGCCAAAGGGAACATAAAATTCGGACTTGGGAAGTGCATCACCAATGCGATAGATGATCTTGACCGCTTCCATAGTATCGAAGTCGTATCGGTTCGGTCCTACTCGAACGATAGGTCCTGGTGAGGAGGCTTAGCATCGGATTTATTGGCTCATAGGAGTGTACTCACCATAGCGCTGGTGTAGATCTGTAACAATCTCGTGGATGTTCCCTGTTGCAACGTTTCTCATTTCCCAAAATCTCGAGATCCTGGCGAGGAAAGGGCCTGGAATCTTTCGAAGACGAGAAAGGTATAGTGTGTGTATGGTCCATAGAAGGTTATAGCCGACGCATGCAGTGAGAATGGCGCGAATGAAGGTGCTCCAGCCAAACTCAATATTGAGCGCTGCCACAGCTCCGACGTTAGATATCACCGGCATGTTCGAAATCGAGACGGGAATCAGGGGTGGTCGATTGATGACAGCTAAAATAAATTTTAGACTAACGGATGGCAGTCACAGAGGGAAGAGAATGGAGCGAGGGTGTCTGCTGACAATGCGGGTTGCGGGCACGGTACTTATAACTCTTGAAAGCGCTCTTGCGAAGTGCGTCATCGGCCACGTATAATTACGATGCAGCGTAAAAGAGGAGCAAAACTACTCCCCGCTTAATACACGGGACTTAAGAGAGACTTTCGGCTAGAAAATTGGAGAATCTGGGGAAGCAGCAGAAATGCCCGTCGGAGAATAGCAAGTGCCGAACGCCCCGCCCCGCTGTGTCAGCGGGAATGCTTGACGGCGGTGGCCTATGAAAAGCCGAAGATATAGAGGCTATGACAATTGAAATCGTAAGAAGCGGCATTCGGCATGTTCTCCTGCGTTGGAGTGGAGAAATTACGCACAAGCGTGTCAAACATTGTCTGATGTTGCAGTTGATGCACGACCAACCCCTCCACCGGCCCGCGCTACAGTCGGCATCTCGCAGCTTGCCGCTGCAAAATAACCATTCCGGAGCTTTCCGAGGGAAAAGAGGAGACAAGAAAAGGGGAAGAAGCTTGTCAAGCAGGATATGGCGGTTAGATGACCACCACTACTCCGCGGCAATGTGATGGCGGAAACACAAATAGAAGTACACCTAAAACAAGCAGTAAGAATATTTCGAGCTCTACATATCGTATCTTATTTAAATAGGGAACCTGAGGAAAATGGCCACTTCATGTAGGAATCATTGCGTTCGTAACAGGGATCTAGCGGTAAGGAATACGTTAGGATTTGCACCAAGAATAATGCCGTCTTTTTGTCTTCACATATTCTTTCGTTGCACCCATTGTTTTAATCCCATTTAAACTTTAATATCCTATCGACAGCATGAAAGATTGACTAATACTAGTACACAACACCGCTGCTAGGCCCTTTCGGCGGTTTGCTCGCTGCCATGTTACATTGCCTAAAGATTCGCACTTCATCCTCCTTGAAGGACCCCACAATAGAGTGCATCACACCATGGTTATTAAATAGAACAAGGTCTCCTTCTGTCCAATCATGCGCGTAGATCCGACTTGGTTCGATAGCTCGTCGCTGTAACTGGTAAAGCTTGTCCCGGATCGCGCCAAGATCATCTAGGACCTCGCCGTTCCGCAGATGAATTTTGCGCACGCAAGTAGGGTAGACCATGACTGCCAGCTCCTTAGTGACCGGGTTCTCCCAGGCCATGGGATACACCTTGATCTTATCACCCTCTACTGGAGGAAGGTCCTCTTCAGCAAGCTCCAGTCCCTCAGACACAATCCCAAGCCCGTTTGAGCGGGACTTGGCCTTGCTCATCCAGATGTACGGATGAGGGGCGTACTCAACCTTGCTTGTGCGCACAAACTCCTTCTCCTCATCTGATAACAGGTCGTACAACTTGTATCCGCTGAAAAACGCCGTCGTTCCGAGAGGCACGTCCAGGGTGATTCCAGACTCGTCGTCGTACCGACAAATCTGGCGTCGTCCCTTGGGCACCTGAACAGCCAGCAGTGAAGTAACCAGAGGGGGGTCCAGGTTGTACATGGCCGAGTCGATATGCCAGCGATAGAAGTGGGTGTAGTTTTCGTCGTCTTCTTCGGAGATGGGGGTTTTGTGAAACGTCTTGTGGTGAGGGTGCTTCAGTTGGATACCAGACAATCCTTCAAATTCCTCGACATAGCCATGGCCAATGACTTGCACCTGGGGCTGAGTGGGGATTGTCTTGAGGTCAGCATGAAGAACGCTACGCTTGTCGATTGATTTGCCATGGCTGTAAATGTCGGAGTTTGGATCAAAGCGTCGGGTAAGATCGTACTGAGCTCGTGGTGAAAGATGAGACTGGTTCTTGATAACGACAACCTGATTCTCGTAAAGGATCTCACGCAAGCTTTCAAAAGCCTCGTCTTTTTATAATTAGTGAATAATGATGAGTCTAAATCAGAATCAGACTGCTTACCAGTCAGGTTTTCAACATCAAGTCCTTCCACCTGCGCGCCGAAATTCACTTCCGAATCGGCAGCTCGCTGAAGCGGTTTTGACTGAAATGGTGGTGACATGATGGTTTGTGGGTTGTGATGGAGTGAATATCTTTGGAACGAATTAAAGTGCCGGTAAATAGGATATTTCGATGATTAAATATTTGAAGAAGCCTTGATTCTAAGCGACGCGGTGATTGAATTCGATGTGTCATTCGTTTCAGATGTGTCTACACCTCGGGCAAGTCCTTCAAACTCACCCACGCCGCCAATCATTTCGAGATGATTACTCAAAAATGCCACGTCAAGGCCATTGATTTGCTGATTTTGGTCTATTCTCCAGATTTCGGGTGAGATTGAGATACTCACCCGAGGTAGATCTGGCTTATCGTCTCTCCACAATTTCGATCTCGATTGCAAAGTGGGGACACGCGGGTGAGTTCGTCGACTCGCCCGTGCTGTGGAGACGATCGCTCAACAGATAACCAATACAGCATGTCTCATTGGTTGAATGTAAATCGAGACTGAGACACAATTATCATGCTCGACGGAAGAGTTCTAATGACTCCTCCGAGCCGGCCGACGTTCAAATATGCCTTCATTTACATTTATTCCTCGTTTTGAAGATCAAAAACAGGCACTCCACATCAATTAATCCCATTTCAATCAACCCTTGACCAAGAATTTCTTTCGCAATGCCTAGTGCCGAGGGCGTAACGTTTTCTCCCCTGTCCTCTGAGGAGAGGCAGTCTTCTGCTATTGGCGCAGAAGTCAAGTTGCCCTCGAACATGCCCATTCTTGATCTGGAACGTCTCACAGAGTCAGATAAGAATAGTTTACGGCATGCTCTTTTCGAGAACCAAGTCATTGTCATCCGCAACCAAAAAGGCATTGACCCTGTCACCATTCCGCAGCTTGCCAGAATCTTCGACTCTGGCGCTACAGACATCCACTCCGCGGGAACCAAGGCCGTTAGCGATCCAAGGAACATCTTGTCCGCCTACAAGGCCGGTCGCGTACCGCGGGCGCCTCAAGTAGGCATCATTGGCTCAGGAAAGTTTACTGATTACGAAGGAATTGACGAACTAGAGGTTGTTCATCTGGTAGGTTCCATTACACTACTCGACGACGCGGGCTAATATTAGCAGGACCACACTTTATTCCATGAGTCGCCATTGAGCGAAAAGGAAATCGAACAAGGATACACTCGTCCATACAGATGGCACATGGATACTCCTTTTTATGAGCGTCTACCAGGCGAAGTCACAATTCTTCACTCCATCCGCATACCGGAACTTGAGGATCAGAAGATCAAGTTCCCTGATGGGACAGAGAAATCTATTGCAGCTGGAGCGACAGCTTGTAAGCATTCCATTACTATTTTTGCAATCTTCCACTAAGTATCACAGTCTTTTCGGGTGCTCGTGTATTTGACCTGTTGACTCCAGAGGAGCAGGAATTCGCTCTCAACACCACGGTCACATATGCCCCACAGGCATACGAGTACATCCGCCAATGCAAGTCGTCAGAAGATGGACTCACGATTCCCACCATGGGGCGAGAAATCAAGACTGAGAACCTGTCTGAATGGTCATGGCCCCAAGTTGCTGAGCACCCCGTAAGTCGTAAAGGCCCAAAGTGTCGAATTTTTCCTGACTCTAATCATAAACAGATGGTCTGGCGCAATCCTCTCAATGAAGAGCGGCCATTCTTTCAGGTCCACGGATGCTGTGTTTACAAATTGACCACCCGCGACCCCAAAACCGGCCAGGTCACCGTGATTGATGATGTCGGGAAGGTTCGAAGCATAGTGTATGGAATGCAGAAAAAGGTGTATGCGGCCGAGAACATATACGCTCACCGATGGATTGAGGGAGACTTGGTCATTTTTCACAACCGTGGTGTCATGCATAGCATCACCGGACAGCTTCAGAATCGCTCCGATGATCGTGGAAAGAGATTGCTCTGGCAGTGCACCATGACCAGCACAACTCCTCCTCAGCCATTTAGATCATACCCAGGTGTCAACGATACAGGATTCGTCAAGGCTTGATATGATATATTATTTAATGAAGATTACCGAACATATCGTTAAACCAATTACTGAAGTCCATCAAACTTTCTGACCCTTCAATATCCATGTCGCGCACCGGATTTCCTCCGCTTCCGTGCATGTTGAAAAAGTCATTATGCTGAAAGACATCAGATCCAATTGCGGCTTCTTGTGCCTTCGTGTTTGTCGCTCCAATAGAATTGAACAAGTGTAGGACACGGGGAACAATGCTCACAAGGTCTTGTCGTGGTAATTCATCCAGCAAGACGTTGATCAGCATCGCGCCCCTCTGCGCTAGGACATCGTCCTTCCGAAGATCCAGGCGCTTCACCGCTGCGAGCAATATTTCCCTATCCCGCTCCAATGCTAAGCCCTCATTCTCCCTCGAGTTGCAGATTTCAAAACATAGAATGACGGCCGCAGTGATGCAAAATGCTGTGTGCGTCCAGATGGATATGTCATCTGCAGTGACCAGAGCCTCGTGTTCGCGAAGGATAGTTGATGCCGCAGCTGTACACGTCCGCCGTGTGTGGTCGTACAGCGGAGAATAAAATGACCGAAACAAAAACGGTCGGTGGATCATGATCATTTTCTCTGCTGCAGTAATGGCGAGGCTTTTTCTAGCGATGCTCAGCCATGGCAGTCTCGACTCCTTCTCCAGATCTTGCCGTAGGAAAAAGACGGGAAATGTTTTGACCGTCTCTCGCATCTGGTGATCCATTTTTAGAACATGCTGGTACTGCGTATTTAAGGGCTTCGGGCTGTCTCCACCACCCAGACCGTCCAAGAAGCGCGGCATCAATTTGGCAATTTCCAGAAGCGCAAGCCCGTAGCTGCTGACAGTAGGAACGTCGCTTGGCATATCCTGAAGATGCACGTCATCCGAATTGAAAGGAGGTGGGGCTGACACGCGCCCAGGTGAGATGTTGTAGGAGTTGGAGAAAAAGATGGCAAAATGATCCTGAATCATCATCTGGCACCACACCCGCTTACCGACTTCAAGCTGTATCCTACTCTCTAATGCGTCATCCACTCCGTCTGTAGATCTTCCAATCTGATGAAGTCCAAGGCTCTCGGCAATCCGAACCACAGCGCTGAAGAGTCTTGCATTGACTTTGCTCTGGCCTAGAGTGTGTGCGACTTCGGTGGATATCACGATTGCCTGAACGGCATACATAGACGAGTTCTGCAAGAATTGACAGGTGTATAACACATGTATCATGCCGGAGAACAATTGGCTCGCTGATGGAATCAAATCGAGATCAACACCAACCAAGACTTTGGCCTTGTCACTCGACTGCATGGCAAAAATTGTTGCGCTGAGCACTGACAAATATAGGGCAAACCATAGCGGATCTCTGTAGGTTCCAGTTTGCCAGAACTGTTCGCATTCTGCATGAAAGGTTGGGGAGTGCAAACAATTGTGATGCCACGCGACATGGTCTGCGTGAAAGCGGACTAGATTTCGTGCATCGTGGGCCGGGATATGTCGAGAAATGCCTTCACCAAGCGACGTGTTGCCCCAGAAGGGTGGATCCATTTGGATGGCCCGGTCGAGATTGCAAGAGCATGACGTGTGAGGGAAGCAAGCACCGGGAGTACGATCCCAAGCAATATGTTCCAGGGTTGTGGGCAAAAACGGATCATACAAATCATGGAGCAAGTTGTCTGGGCGCTGCTGCATAGGCGTATCTTGATGCGATGACGCGCCTTGTTCATCCGGCAAATCCTCACCGAATTGTAAATGAGCTGTTCTTTTTTTAATCTTGTTGACAATTGACTCAATGTCGTTGCCAATTGTTGCCACCTCTAGATCACTGATTATTGATTGTAAGAATTCGATCTCAGCTGCATTTTGGATCACGTGATGTTTGATTTTGACAATTTCGCGTGCGCATTGTAGTCCTAGGCGGACGCATCTTGAGCAGGGGAGCTTCTTGTCACATTTCACCTTTTTTTTCGTGCATTCTAAACAGGATTAGCCAGGATCATCCTGGTATCATAGACAGTGGAAATACCTTGACAAGCCAGTGATCGACGTTGCGATGTTCGGATTCTGCTTGAAGAATGATCGCCTATTGGATTGGGCATGTTTTAAACCGTCCGTGTTAGTAGCAAATGCTCAGGAATTGGCTTGGCTCAGAGTGCCCTAGTCGCTTGCATCCTCTCTTGAAGGGCGGTAATTCATGGCAGAATTCTACAGCGGCATAATGCGGGTTTGGGTTATTTCCGTCCGGATTTTATCTGGTGGTGCGCCTACCCTAAAGGCCAAGTTAGTCACATGGGTATGTGACAACGTATCACACGACATGGTCACATCGGTGAAATCACAAAGAAACCTGAATTTCATAGATATCACCGGTGCATTCATATATAGAAGGGCGGTAAATATAAGGCAACTATAATTGTCAATCTTAAAACCTGGGGCGCAGGAGTTGAGAAAATTGTTTCTAACCCATCTACAACCCTAGCCTTAACCCTAACCCTGATGAGAGGGACGTTACCTTTCCTGTATACAATCAAGATACAAAATATTAAAAGTATTCAGAGATAGCTTTATGATAAAGAATCTATAGAGATTGTATCTTAGATTAAATCGACCTTTTCCATAGAAGACCTTAATAAGATTGATGAGGTAGGTGCGTGCGTGGGGGATACATCTAGACCAAGCAGAATTTTCGCATACTCATTGTAAAAATGAGAACGAGTACAGATGAAATAATTCTTGTTTTATCTAGCTACAATTTACCCAATCTATGTTATCATTTAAAAGTTCGCCCTCAATATTCCTGACCCTCAACACTCCAGTGTGCTCATATCAAGCTCCTCCTTCCTCCTTCGAATTTGCAAAGTCGCCGTTGGGTCAGGCAGCATGCTCATTCCGTAAAACATTGGCTGCGGCTTGAAATTCTCTGGAAGCTTCCACTCATACTTGAGAAGCAGATGGCAAAGAGCAATCTTGATCTCGTTTGCAGCAAAGAATCGCCCGGGGCAGGAATGCTGCCCATGGCCAAAGCCCAAATGCCCAGCGCTGGTACTGACCAAATGGGATTGCTTGTCCTGGCCGGGGATGTCGCGCATTTTCAGAAACCGGTAACCGTCGTACTTGTCAGAATTCTCATAGTGTGAACTGTCCCACATGTGGAGATTGTCGACAAGGACCTTGGTTCCCTTTTTAATTGTGAATCCGTCGGACAGTTGAATGTCGGCGGTGGCAAGTCTGCGAAATGTTCCCAAGAGCACTGGCTTCATCCTTTGCGACTCTTTGATCACGCTATCCATCAGCTTCAGGTTGTACAGCGCTGTCTTCTTCAGGCCCTGAGTCTGGAGCACTTCGATGACCTCTTCTCTCAGGGGCTTAAAGAGCTCCGGATGCATTGCAAGGTCGTACATGGTTTGTGTGAGCAGATCAGTGGTTGTATGAATGGCGACAAGGGAAAGAGAAATCTGGTTGACAACCGGGTCGGCGCCTTTGCGATACTCCTTCTCAAACCACTCAATGGAGTCATCAAACGGTGAAGGTTCACCCCTTGCCAGCGCCTCAGCCTTGATTTTGTTGCGACGCTCAATGTGCGGCCGCAAAACATCTCGAGCATAATTTAACTTCTTGCGAACGTCCCAGCATGCAGGCAGAAACCAATGGACAAATGGCCGCATCCAGCGAGGATAACACCGGATGATGTCTCCGGTAGCAAAGGATGCGGCTGTGTAGTCGCTGGAGGCTTGGATCCACTCGAGGTCTTTGCATAACTCTTCTCCCATGAACACGCGGGAAGACATTCGAGATACGATGTGTAGGATGTCGCGTTTTGGGTCAACGTCGTGCCAATCTATCTAACCATTAGCTCAAAGCTTTGACTGACGCTGCAGGTGTTCTACCAGGTGAATTTGTCAAGATGCTCTCACAGGCAACAGCAGCCTCGGTGGAAATGGGGCCAGTTAATTTCGCTGTGAAAAAAGTCAGATACAAAATTTTGAGAAAGATTTCAGTTTGAATGGAATATCGTACTAAGAGCCTTTGTCAGGTACTTGTTAATGAGCTGGGGCAACTTGAGCTCTGCTGCAAACGGCTCATATCCGGGAATATACGAGTGCGAGTCCTAGAAAAGGTCAGCATTGTATTTTCTAAATCTGTGGATTTTGAGGTATCGAACATCTTGAGCGGGCGTGATGAAATCCATACGAGGGTCATTCCTTAGTTCATCCACATAGTCAGGGTGGATGATAGTCAGTTTTCCCCAGTCCGTATTCACTTGGAAAGGACGCTTCTGATACTTTTGTCGGCCTTTGAAAAGGATTTCTTTGCCTCGACGAATGAAATCAGCAACTTGTTTGTTTGCCGTCAACGCCATGCCCTTTGGGTTCAATTCAGGCGCATTGCTGTGTTTGTCTTTCTCCATCACAAACCAGCCTATGGCCATGATTAAAGCCACCAGGGAGTATAAGATAGGCTTTTGATAAGTGCCATTGACGGAATCATTGGCCATGATTGCGTCGAAATCATGACTTCGGCTGCTCATGGTGATTGAATAACCCAATGCCAATATATGGCGTTGGTTGCGTGCTGTGAGAATAGATAATTTGTTTCTCAGGTGATTGGCATGTGTGATCAACGTAATATATATTTCCCATCTACGCAGCCTACACTGCATGAATCCTCAACGTCTCAGCATCATCTCGAACTCGGGCTTGATCAGTGATCCGAGACCCGAAATTCGCCTACGCAATGGCCTATGAATGCGACCGAGTGGAGTAAACAAAAATTTCTCCGTAGTCTCGAGAATCGTTTCTGTCGACTCGATAAAAGTGTGGGGCAGGTAGTATTTGCCGGGCCGCACGGTGCAAGCACAGCATATCATATCTCCTTCAATGTGCTAAAGGAGCATAGATGTACCCGCTCCACATAAACACTCTTTATGAGAAGTGATTTGCAAAGACCCAGACATGCTACTGGTTGCAAGTTAGATCAGTACAGGGGTGATCATCTAGAATGATTGGGGTTAGCACGATCATACAAGATGGCGTCGGGAAATAGACGGAATCCGGCAATGTTTTCTGGTCCGAAGATCATTCAGAATGACATACTGCAAAGCACTTCCCATTAATACAACGGCTCGCCTCCGCTTTATTCAGAACATCCATGCCAAGCTATCAATTCCGTATTAAAACGAATAGTCCTGATATATTTAAACATGATCACATTTCTGGCCGAAACAATCTTGATTCAAAATTTTTGTGCTGAAGATAATTTATACGCATCCTTCATGTACATTATCGTGAAGTATACGAAAAAAAAAAAAAAAAACTAAGTTGTCAGGGGTGAGGCCGGCCCGTAAACACGGGCCGCCGCCCGTAAGTGAAGCGGTCTGATGCACCTCGCATTCGCTCTTGCAAGTCGCATGTTGATTTGCGAGAATATTTTTACTTTGGGACAAAGCCAGTCGTTGCTCGATTATTTCTCAAATCGCAAACAATATCAGCTCTACGTATGGGATATTATCGTATGCCCATCTTGATACATGGAATGATGACCCCTCCGCCTATTGCGTTTGTGTCTGTGCTTTCTGCCCATTTCTTGTTCACGAAAGGTTTGTCGCATTCGTAAAAGCCAAGCCGCACCCCACCGACCCTTTACATACCGACCCATGCTAGGGAAAGACGGCAGTACGAGTATTAAGCTAAAAATGGTCAGGCGCAGTGCGGGATTTGTCGAGATAGGATACGGCCTTGGCCTGACCCTTGTCTTCACACCCAAAGGCAAAAGCGTTCTCAATTATGGTGGCGGGGATGTCTTTGTAATTTTCGGTAGCGATGCACGGCCGCTTTTACCACCGGCACATCTTTAGACGGGGATCGTCCTGCTCCACAGTGACGTGTGTATCCACTTTGCAAGGGAAGGGCTTCACCTACTGGTCGGGGCCGAAACAACAATTATCAGACACTGATTCAGTGTCTCCATTTTCTCAACTTACCAATCCCTACCTGTTGATTGATCGGAAAGCATTAAGATCCCGAAATGTGTGGTGCAGAATCTACCCCTATTAAGATCTACCTCCACCTCCATCCAGGGATGTTTCGTTTTCTGAATACCAGTTTGCTGCCGGGAAACAATACGAGAGCCAGCTAAAGCAAGAATACAGGTTGAAACGAGCGGGATAATGCGCTGGATGTCTGCATGCGCATGGCCGATGGTCTCAAACCTAGCACTCTCTGCGGGGTATGCACTTTGAACATTTGGAGGACCTGAGATGTCGCCGAGGCGAAACACTTTAGGTTTCGGAACATATTCGATCAGTCTGCTCCCGCACATATCTCTTTAGATAGCTCTTGGGGCGGTCTATCTAATGGTGTTTTTTTAACCAGGACAAACACAGATTCAACGTCGAGTAACGTAGAAATGCATTCGTGAGCAGAAATCGTTAGGTGTGAACTGCTCAATGAATTGAAACATCCCGTCTCCGAAAGTGACAAAAGTTTGGTGAAGGATAGGGTATCCGATATGGCTATCCTAAGTTCGAAACTTCATTATCAAGCCGCCACCAAACATGAGTAAAGGAACGGCCAAGAGTAATGCGACATACATGATGGAGCCGTAAAAGCTCAACGACACCAATGAAAATATCGGAACTACACTACCAATATGGCAGGTACTAGTGATTTGGGTTGCTTTTGAGACAGATAGGCAGGAAAATAATGAGCAGAAAGTAAAAATAGATCCTAGCCGTCATCTTAGCAGCCCATATAGTAAGCATCGTGATATTGGTAAAGGCAATCGTACGATTGGTAAAGTGGTGCCAGGGTATGAAGTTGAACCTTGCAAGAGGCTTCTAGCATGGAAAACATACGGGGACGAGAAGACTGCTGAATGCGATGAAACCGATGATCAACTGGGATTCCCACCTGCGATACAGCAATTGTAACATTCAAGAAACGTGTATATTCTTAGTTTTTGGAAGCTATTTGCGGATACAAAAACTAACAGAGATTAGACTGCATCCTTGGCTCCTATACAGATGGCATTCATCCGAAATTGGAAGCTAAACCTGGTCTAATCTTCATTTCCAATCTGAATAGCCGGCTTTGACAGTTTCCTGTCCCTCCATGATACAAGGCAGATCCAGAAAGCCAGAAATATGGAGACTACCACCATGGCGATGGTACCTTTTCTAAAGCCCTATGTTCAGGTCAGTAGTTGAGCTTGATTAGAGAGAATATAAGATGATTACCGATTCTGCGTCAGTAGCAGGGTATAGGACGATTCCCCAAAAAGAAAAGAGCACCGATGAGGCACCTCGATGGCTATTAGTTTTGACAGTGATTCTCAAATGCATCAACACATACCATTCATTGCGAAAAGAATAATTGCCCTCGCAGCGTCATCACCGTTGCGTGATAGAAGACGATTTGCCCAGGTAAATACGACGGGTTGGATCATGTACGCAGTTCCAGCGAGATCTGTCATCATCAGCCCTTTTATCAGCCGGGTTTTCCTGGAAAAGAAATTTCGACCACATACAATATGCTGTCATCTTTGCATCTATCCCGATCTGTTTCCAGCAAAGAAGAATAATGGATGAAATAATTTGCACGCCGCAAGCGAGGAATCCGTATGGAGCAAATACCCCTGTGGCGTCGATTGCGACCGAGGTGCAAAGTGTCAAAACGATGCCTGGGATAGTATTAGCGCGATATTCTACAGCTGAGAAGTCATGCCGGAACTTTCCAATTGCAGTAATTCCAAGCGGGTAAGTGTTGTTTTGCGGCACGGTAAACGAACCAGACGCCTTCATCCACAGGACCATACACGATTGCGTGGAGTAAGCCTCTAGCGCGCCTCCAATCATCCAAAATACCGTTAGTAGCCAGCTAAGTGATATGTCAGCACTAAAAAATAACAATAATCTGCGTCACCTATCGATTGTTAATACTTACAAGTTCCAGGTGAGAACAACTCTTCTGATTAGAGACAGCCCGATATCGTGTCCTTCTGGATTCTTGGGTGGCAGTCGGCTCAGTGCTAACTCCTTCTCTTCGGGCTTCAAATAAAAGGCCTTGGTGGTCTCAGGAAGATCTGGAAAGAAGATGAACCCAAAGATGGCCACGGGAATAGTGATGATGCCGTCGATGATGAAAGACTTTGCGGCCCTTCGTTAGCCCAAGGGTACAAATTAGCACAAGCGCCAGAGTCTCACCCATCTCCATCCCGGCAAACCACCAACTCCATTCATAGTCTCCCACATTGCAGTCATCATTATACCTAGGGCTTCGCGTTAGTCTTCATCTTTGCATAGGCAATACACGTACCGGAAAACATTGTGCCAACCATTCCCGAAGCTTGGAAGAGACCTATTCTTTTTCCGACTTCCGAGCCTTTGTACCAGCTGCCGATAATGTATTGGGTTCCACTGTATGTTGATGCTTCAGCCATTCCCTGGAAGAACCGCACTGCGGCGAGATGCGAAAAGGAATTGCATGCTCCACAAGCCATGGTAAGGAGCGCCCAAACGACAGTCATTAAAGAAAGCCAGATTCGAGGGGCTACTTTCTGAATGACAATTCCATGAGGCACTTGCCCGATGATATCTACAAAATATTAGGCGAGTCGTGAGTTCAGTACAAAGTCGACTTACACCCGACTGAAAGACATGTGACTAATATGTTGTATTGGTCGCCAGTAATATTAATATCCTCTTTCATTCCGGATACGTATGCGTTGCTGAGCACTGCGCGATCTGCATGTTGGAAAGCAAAGCAGTCAGCGCTTGTGGTTGAAAAACATATATTAGTCAGACTCACCCAGGTAGTTGAAGAAGAATGCAACGCAGCAGTAGGTCTAGATAAAGTTCTGTTAAATCCGGGGCCCAGCGCGCGATCTTGGGGAAACTACTGCATACCAGGATGAAAAAGTCAATCTTTCGTAAGAGCTGTTTTTCATTAGAGTTATTTTTAGCAATCAAAGCGAGTGTTCAAGATGGTCCCTAGCACTTACCTTTCGTTCCTCGGGGGAGCTTGGAGCTTCGCCCCATACCGCCACGCGGAGGTTATCAAGCTTAGAGGCCATGACAATGCATACAATATGGAGACTCGGGAACTATCATGTCTAGAGTAAAGTCACTTTTTCCAGTGCTGAAAAAGAAAAAGAAAAACTCGCGCACTCATCACATGGCACGGTAGGATCCTGAGTGTTGATGTGGGGGCAGGCTAAGCGAGCATGTGACGCGGGAAGCTGAGAACTAATCTCAAGAAGTGGGTGATCAACCAGTTCATTCATCTGCAAATCAAAGCGCACGGGACGGGAACCGGTTCGCTAGCGAAAATAATGGTTACCCGCGTTTTAGCGCGACAAACTTGGTTGGTGGCGCAAATTTATACAGTACACGTCCTGCCTAGTTCGCCCCACCGCGCAATAAATCCATCGAGGTTGATGCTGCTCTTATGCTTCATTGCACTCATTCACTCTTTGGCACCATCATTATGGTACCGGTTCACCTTCATACCGAGTTAATATTCTTTGTGATGCTGCTCATGCACAAAATTGAGAACTTCACCCACGCGCCGCCCTCCAAGACGTGCCCCAAGCGTAATCCTTCTCGTTGCCGCCGGCATCAGCGCCCCCCTCATCTCATCCCCACTTTCTCACCTTGGCAAAGGCCCGACAAATCGGCGTTTTGGCTGCCCGAATGCTCAAAAGACGAAAATACTCGACATCGCCTGAGAAGACGGGCATGAATGGCCTCATTAATGTCTCCCTAACATGCAGGGCTAGCAATAAATACTCTCCGAAACATCTACCTTGCCTGCCCTCTCCATCATAAACCCCTAGCATTCTCATCCAGCCTCTAGAAAGGCCACCATTTTCGGACTGTAGTTTGAGTCTTGATCTGTGTGTTTTAAATCCTGCGAGCAAATTGTGTGCCATTTCACCCAAGGCATTTAGCTCTCATAACAGAGCACAATAGTTTGCTTCCAGTCTTCAGTGGCACTGAGTTTGACTCTACCGCTCTCATAGAACAAGAGGGCATGCCCTTTGGCCTATTTGCTCATGGTTCTGCAAACTATTGTCTTGAGTTCTATTTTGGGCCATGATGCAGCATATGGGATTCCAATAAGAGCCATGCAACACACAGTGGAGTAGGTGCGCTGTTCGTAATTAGCTAACCATCGGCCAAGCATTGAGCGTTTTGATTGGTGCGACTCCTTCAGCGGCCGCGCTGTCACTGTTCAGGAAAGGAAGTGAACTGATATTTTAGATCGGCATCTTGTTTTCTTTAGTTTGCGCTGTTCAGCCTGAGGCTTGGGAATAGGTAATAAAGAAGGGCCAATCTGAGAAGCTGTACCGTTGGTTGTGGCCCACATTGAATCCAGAAGTGGGAAGCCAACCTCAAATAGTTAGTATACTATGATTCGCTAAATGCATTTCAACACTCAGAGTGTAAATTAATTTTATCGTAACGCTCATTGATTTTTTAATCCTTCAATGGCCGTATCCAACACATTCTTCAAAAGGGGATATCCATTCTTATTGTCTCAATTACTGCCATCCAGTTGACCCTTCTTTTGCGGTGAGCCGATGACAGTGTTCTAATGAACTACGTTGTTTTTTCAAAACATCCAAATCCTTGAATGCTTCTCTGAACTTTGTGGGGTCTGCAAGAAATTGCCTTTGTCTCGTCAGACTTCTTTGGCAGCTATAATCAGCAACAGCATATGGGGATAAATTCATGGAGATATGTAGAAAGATGTTAAAAGTGCAGTTCTCTCACGTTTCTTGGCATCGCGTTCTACCGCCTTGACCATCAATCTTGACCCAACCAGAAGATCAAGAAGTTCCAGGTCGGGTGTCTTATGCATCGTCATGATTTTCGTTTCGTAGTGAACACTGGCCATATATGAGTCTGCGAGAAAATAAATTGACATTTGTTCAAGGTTCTAATTACTGATCAATGCTTATTGATTAATGTGGCTTGTGCTCCAGAAGGAAGGCCAAAACTATCTTCCCCTGAGACAAAAAACATCACTCCATCCAGACTGCTTCTGTGGGCCTCGGTTCATTCCCCAAGGTCCGTAAGAAGGCTCCAAACACGACGGTTGTGAGGGCCAAACTACAAAGGAGAGATAAATCACAGCTATCACAGTAGCTGCTACAAATACTATCAATCCTTCGGGCCCTGATGGTTTGATCAGGTCGCAAAACCAATTGTCATTGTGCGACTACATCATTTCACTGTAGACGAGAACTTTGAGCCTGAGCTAGGCTTCCGTTGTACTTAAAACAGTTGCGAGTAAAGAATAATATGGCAGAGCCTTTTTACATCTTACAGTTTCATTTCAAATAGCATGTTATCCTTTTGTCCTCTTCTAAGGATCATTCGAGTTCCGCATTTGGGACATATCAAGCACATGGTCATGGAGGTCGACAAGTAGAAAGATAAAGAGTCATTATTAATTCTACCTCGGCCAATTCCGATCCGGCCTTGCGCGTAATGACCCATAACCCAACTGCTGGTTGAATCCAGATTTTTCCACCACTTAATCCCGTTTCAATCTTGGTATCATCGTTACCCCGTCGTATATCATTATCAAAAGCACCATTTAAGAGCAGTTAGCAACCTATTTGTTTTTTACCAATAAGTCAGCATGTTATCACTTTCAAATGAGGTCATCAGTTAGTCCTAGCACTTACGCATTCCTATCGTAAGTTTGATTAGCATATGTTACCTTGATCGTATGGTATATATTACTCACCGCAAACTTGTTGCTGCACTTGACCCTGCACTTCGAATTTTTGCAGGTGGCAAGGCAGATGCCGAGAGCGGCACTGCAAGCGGCCTCGCACACACCAAGGTTTGGAAGAACGACATTAACGTCAGATACTGGGCCAGATGGCGCCTCAGCGGGGGGCGCAGCAATGGCGGTGCCGGCAAGGAGGGAAGTGATGGCCAAGGTGAACTTCATTTTGAAAAGTTGGAGGTTTTGGTTGCTGAAAGTGTGTTAAGCTTGTTGTGTGATTGTAAGATGTAGAGTAGGTTGGTGATGATGGAAGAGGGTGCGATGACAAGTCGTTTAAATATTGCTTGGAGGCCGGCAGTGGCATGCAAAGACGGCAAAATCAGGATTCTCCTATAACGTCACAAGGGGTCATCCCAGCCATAGCAAGGGTGCAGATCAATACCCGTGTATTGACACTGTTGATCTTCTCTCGGCGAAAAGAGCTAACTGGCATCTTGACTCTGAAAGGGCCGACTCGATTTACCTCCTTAGGAGCTCATTCTAAAACTATCTCAATATTGTTTCAGCATTTTTCCGTTCATCCATAAGGTGCAAACATGTCACTTCACTAAAGCAGGGAGGTATTTGTAATGCAAATGGCTTTGGAGACTTGCTACGATGAAGCACATGTACCAATTTACATTCCCTCCATTCGATAGTGACTTCTCAGATCACATCCTCCAAAGTTTGCATACAAGACTTTGGCACATATCTCTAATCAGAAGTAAGTAGCGTGGCTCCTTCAAGCGGCTTTATGTACGCAAGGCATGGCGTTGAGATTAAAATGGGTAGTTATTTGTCCATTTCTTGGGCGATACTCGACATGGCCAACACTTGGGCGTAGGTCAAAATACACTATGATCTAACCAGTTAAGGTGTGATACTGGTTAGACTAACTAATCCATCAGATTGTATTGTAATCTACCTCGTATGTAACGAGTCCGAGGAAAGGACTTATGCCTGGGCTGAGGTTTATTCGGCCCGTCGCGAGGGCCCGGGCCATCGCCTTGTTTCGGTTCATCGCCAGACTCGGCCTATCATCTGCTGACAAGTGCTCCATTGCATGCCATCGATCACTAGCAAACAACTTCTGTCTATGATTGACAGCAGTGATGAAAAGATTTCATTGTAAATCTGTATTCAGTTAAAACATGCTGTCCAACCCCTTGCCATCGTTCGGCCCGTTACGAACTATTACCCCAGCCATGTTCTTCCGCTGCAGGTGGGGTTAGGCATCAGTATTGTGAGACTACAGAATTGGAAGAATGCGAGGGGGCAATTGCAGAGGTTTTCGCCACTGCAACAACATTCCTCAATTTGTGTCGTTCATCACTTTGAGGGACCCTTTCTAAAAACGATGATCAGCGCATGTTCATTTCCTCCCAGGGTCGTACTTTTAATGCTGCACGGCGCACCATGGCTGACTTCAATTCATCTCTTAATATAGACGTAGATTCCAGGATAGGCACGATGTCATAAAAGCTGAATGGTCTCAGGCTTCATTCAGGAAACTGTGTGTGGCGATGGCCCACGATGATCAGACTTTCAGGCATCGTACCTCATACCGACTGTGATTAAATCCGATCTACTACACACACTGGCTCACCCACGGCATCGAAAAAAAATGATAGGGAAGCAAGCTACATGATTCACCATGACAGCCCTCATACCGCATAAATCAGCCTTCCGATTAATACAGAGATGCCAAGCAAGGTAATTCAGGAAACTACCCATTGGTGCCAGCGGAAATAATGGCTGGAGTCAGTGGTCTAGGGACATCCTTGTAAGGATGGCTTTCCATCTTAGGCTACCCTTTCAGAGATTTTCTTCATATTATATTAGGTATTTACGTAAATATGCAGGGCTTCAAAAACATTTGATTGAACATGGACAGAAGGGATGAATGAAGGGAGCTAGGGGGCGGGCACCAGGCGGCCCGTTCCTCATTCTCCGCATGACGCGTTCGATTTTGAGACACTACATACCATATGACGCCCCCCTGTCCCAAGCTTCATGCCTACGTGTACAACCAGCCACCACCATTCTGCTTTGATAATAGTACCAGCCAAGACGGTAAAATTGTCTCGGCGCCACAACACATTCAATCTATCAAGCTTTGGGCTGTTCCAAAAAAAATTTAGCACCTATCGAAGGACTCCCTTCGTCTATTTAGCTTTTTCAATACCACACAGAGAGTATGAGAGGTTCAAGTTCAACAGACAAAAGAATGCTCATAACCTTTGGGTGTGTTGCACAAGTCATGAAAGAAATCTTCCAATGCTCAACCGCACCTATGCATGTCCTGCAAGGAGGCTAGATTAATCTAAAACAAGTAACTTGTGCCGCAAAAGGCCCCAGCCGTGTTTCATTTGCGACGATTCATTAATGTGCAAGTCTTTAATCAAGAGACAACTCTGGTTCTGAATTCCCCTCTGAACTGCATGTCCATCCTTCTCCTCTTCCGGTGGCTCCTGTACGTGCGTGACACTGGTCTAGAGAAATCCACCATCTCTGCCGTGTCTCTCAACAGTCGTCCTTCACCGCTCATAATTGATCATGACCCTTGGCTCCCAAGACACTTCTGAATCCTCGTACCAAACAGGTAGATGGCACAAAATCTCTCCAACTTGGTTTCCATCACGGCTCTCAAAGAAACATCGTCTACTAACCTGGAATATATCGCACGCGGCATCTTGGCCTGGTTTGGGAAAGCTGGTTTTGGCTGAAACCCTTTTTGGAATCAAGTGACCCATCAAGGCACATTCCAAGACGTCTTCAAATGCTTTTCAGAGCAGCGGCTGCAAAGAAACATTCCACTGCACTAATTTCGGAATGCGAAGCACAAGGCCGCAAAGCACATGGCTCGCGTGGCCCTGGCCGGTGAAATGGAGGCTGTAGTGGAGAATCTTGAAAAGACCAAAAGTGTTGATCTCCAGAAAGTATTATCTATGATTACCAGAAGGATCAGAGAATTGAGGCAACAAAGGAACATTTTGGCACATCATTAAGTTGTTGCCAATAAGAGGATATAACGGGAAATTGTCATTCACACAACCAAGAAAGTTATCCAGGACTTGATTAGGCCGTAGACTTGGCTATTGAAAGTTTGAAAGAGTCGAAGAGGATTGATAATGAGCGTGGAGATTGAGGAATTCATACAACCCTATTGATTGAGGGTAAAAGCACCATGTCTTCTTTTTTTCCGGATACAAGCGAGAAAATGCTCGTTCCTTTATTAAGTGGTTGATTTAACTATTAAAAATGGAAAATAATTGACAAGAAGCAGCAGAATATTCATCTCCAAATCAATTTCTTCACTCAACCTACTACCGATTTAATTAAAGCTAAATGTAAAGGTCTAACAACCCAGATCTATAGGGTAGATGGCGGTGAACTATTGAACAAGATAAATAGGGGGACGAGGAGCGACTGATCAGAGGAAGAACCTTCTGTAAGAATACGAATAACATTACGTGACACCTAAGAGAAGCCACCTTGGGGCCAGTCCATTATTCTAAATTACACTCCCCCACTGCCTTTCACTCACCCCTACCTCGATCTTTCAAGTCTTATAGAAACCCCTCAGTCTCCTTTTGGCGTCCCTTCTTGGCAAAGTCCAAGGCAGTTATGCCACGTTTGTTAATTGGCTTGTCAAGGTCAACCTTTCCTTCTACCAAGCTCTTGACAACCCCCAAATGCCCTCCAGCAATTGTGTAAAGCATCGGCACTTCTCCAAGATGGCCTCGCGCATTAACACCGGCTCCGTAGCGTATCAGGGCATTTGCAACCGCCAAGTACCCGCCTTTTGCTGCTTGGTGAAGCGGTGTATTCTTACCTCCGGCTCCATTGACTTTGGCCCCTTGCCCGAGTAAGTATTCTACTACCTTGCAGTGTCCGTTCTGAACCGCTTTGAGTAATAGTGTGGTTCCAAGACCCTTGGTCGCATCTATATTTGCTCCGTTGCGTATCAGCACCTCTGCGACATCCAAGTGTCCGGCTTCTGCTGATTCGTGCAACGCTATGCTCCCTGAATCGTCTTCATTGACTTCCGCCCCATGCTTGAGCAGGCGTTCTGCTGCCTCAGCATGTCCGTTTTTAGCAGGCTTGGCTACGAGCGTGTTTCCAGCCACCCTTGCTCCATGATTTATTAGCTTTTCGATGATTTCTGAGTGCCCTTTCTCTGCTGCTATACGTAACAGTCCATCTAAACCCTCAATTTCTCCACCATCACCTCTTGGCGTGAGCAAATATTCTACCGCCTTGTCATATCCACATTCAACGGCTTTCTTTAGAGGGATGAGTCCGTAAAAAGATTACAGAGTCTGGTTTGACGTCATTTTTAAGTAACGCGTTGACGATGGAGATATCGTTTTTGGCGGTTGCTAGGTACAGAGCCGCGGGGCCGAATTTTGATTCTCGGAGATTAATACTCAGGATCAACTCCTCAACAGTGGGGTAATGGCACACCACTGTTGCTACGACCAATTCTGGACCGAGGTCCCATTCCCCACTGCCTGGACCAATGCCTGGGTCGACCTTTTGCTATTTTGCGTCCTTTGGCCATTTCCTCCTATACAGGAAATGCAGTACTGTGATTATCCCCAGCATAAGAGGAATCATCTGACCGGCAGAGCTGAGATTGAACATGTCGTCAAGACCGTTCCATTTTATAGTCAGTTCTGTCGCGATAATGATCACAAAGGATATGACCAGCCTGAGGCCCATAATAAATCTTAGCGCCCGCCTATTGGATGTTAGTTTGCCCAGTGCGTGCACTCAGATGGGATAGAGTAATTACTTCTTTATCTCGTCGTCAGAGTTGTCCAGAGGGATTCCGCGAGGGAAAATAGGGTCATTCGTGTCTGTCAGCGTACGTGCCTGTCTACTTTCTATCCATGCCTTGATCGCCGATAACAACTCGCCAAAGAGAGGGACTATCATGCCAATATCAATAACGAGATTGAATATGCGCATCGGAAGGCCATCCAGCGGTAGGGGGTAAAAGAGAAATCCATACGGAGAGGCTGTGCATTTCGGGTCAGATGCAATCTTGACCCTTGTTGTCCAGAACCAGATTTTCATTCCAGTGACGGCTAGCAAAAGGAGCTTTTGGAGAATGTCAAATTCCGGGCTCGCGACAGACGCCGTCATTCTGAAATAGTCACGGGATTGGTCACGCCCGATGTAAAGTCTCCACAGCACCCTCACAAGAAAGAAATAAAAATACCCAAAGGCAAGAAGGAGCGAGATGTATATGTCGAGGGTTGTGATGGCCTTCGGCTGGCCAAGCAGCACAACCACGGTGAGAAACGTGGCCAAGGTAAACCCGAAGAGGGCAAACCGGGTCGATTCGACTTCGTCTTTAGCGCCGAGATAAGCAGCAACGGACCCGACGAGCCATTGTATGTAAAAGCCCAGTCGGATTCCGATCCCGTACATGTCGGTGTTTCCACCTAAACAATTGGGTTCACTCATACTGGCTCCAGGGGCGGGTACAAGAATAAATTGTGCATGAGAATGGCCCTGGGTTGGTAGAAAATCGTGACCTCTGTGTGCATCTTGGGAAAGATGTCGGAGAAGAGTGTGGGAAACTTCAGCCTGATGAGAAAACGCGCTATTTGTGAGCGAAAGTGCATACCAACCCCGCGCTGTATTTTTAAATGTCAGCTTTCGCTTCAATCAGATGTACGCGCCAATCAAGTATTCTGTTTGTTTTCGTGGCTTTGGATAGCGCGGTTGGCTAGGGCCCTTGGGGTGAAGATATCCTGGTTTTTCTTGCCGTAGCGCGCCATGAGCCGACACAAGGCTCGTTGAGTGGCCGTTTTTGATCAGCAGACCACATTGTGTTGCCAGCCACCGCAGCGTTTTGAACTTGTTCCCTGTCTCGCCTTTAACCTTTTTCCATATGCACAATTGTTCATTCTGAGCTACCGGAGGTAGGAGACATTCATTTGCCAAGTGAGTAGAGTAGTTTGCTCAATGACAGTCCTCTGCTACCATCTGTATTGCCACTCCATATTTACGTGGTGCATATAAAGGACTGGCCCCGTTGTGTCTGAAGACGGGTGACACACAGAATCATTCATACACATAGGGAGAAAGGGAGACTCTGCCCTTCCCGTCTCCTACCGCCTCTCAATACACCACTCGCTTAGTAGTCCTTACTTAGTCCAGCCATCTTTCCTACCCTATAGGCTTGGGTAATCGCCCAGGCCCTTCACAAGCTATGTTATTTGCCAATTCTGCAATCGACATCGTCCTCACGTCATATTCTTCCCCAAGGCTTTCTCGTCAGTAGTGTCCATGCTAATATCATACCAGCAGGGTGGTTTCTCGATTCCTCGCGACAGGCATTCAAGGTCACGTGGTCTGTGTTCAAACTAGGATAATTCAGGCGTTTTGTGTGGCGGCACGTTCCGCTTCTAGGGACAAAGGCAATATTCAAGCTTCCGGACTGTTGTCAGGTGCCAACTCTCTTTGGCACAGAACCGAGGACACTAGTGCCAGAAGTTGTTGCTGAGAAATGCACTCAGTGACACAATAGCTCTGTAAAACGAAAAAGTTTTGTTTTCGGAAAATTACATACAAGCAAGGGCGACATGGGGAAGCCATGCAGCCAGAAGTGTGGCCTGAAGCGCTCTGTTACATGCCCTTTCCCCCACGCAGACAAAACATAGCCCGAGAGAAGTGGGGAAATGCTGAATTTGGTAGCAAACACTTCTCGTCAACAGCGCGTTGAACGCGTCGGCCTATGTGTTACCTTGGCGGAAAGCGTGACAGCTGAGGAGCGCTGCCCGTAAGTGAATGAGTCCCTTTTGCAAACAAAGAAATCCGCAAGCCAATTCTCAACATCATCACGTCTCTTTTTCATCTGCCGGCAGCAACAGTGCGCCTCCATTCTGGGTGCACCCCTTTGTGGCCAAGATGGACCAAGATTTGTGCACGGTTAAGCATTTGGAGGACCTGAGCTTGGCGCATGACAAGCTCCTCATTGATGGGGACCGTGTCATCTGTACCAGCTTTGAGAATCTCTGTCCAAAAACTCATGTCAAAACTATCTCACCCCGGCGTGTCAACATCGAGCTCTTGTCCCGAGGCCTTCATCTTTCAGACCCGCACCCCTTCATGCCTGGCTCGTCCCTATGGAAGAAGCTCACGAAAAATGTCACGAAAAATAAGCGTGGCAAGTGCTTCTTTGTCGGTTATGACTGTGCGACCCTTAGGCCCGCCTTTGCCATCAAGGGCGAACGCAATGGGAAACAGTCTCCACCAGGGCGTCCCATGTTTAGCGACAGCATCAATAAGGAGGTGGACTTCGTCACAGCAAACGGCAGCCGTGTTCATCATGTCATCTTTCATCACGGGCTCTCCACGCCGCAGTCCATGGCTACCATCAAGGCCATGCTTCATGGAGATGCCGTCGCAGTGGCCCGGCGCAGTGGGGGCTGCAACAGGAAGCGACTCAGGCGTCTTCTCTCCGAGATCCCTTGCAGCCTCAGCGACGGGAGCACTCCAAAGGTGCTGTCGTTCAACAAGACCGCCCCACCAAATTCGCACGACGTCAAGCTCAGCGCTCTTCCAGTCCCCGGTATCCCAAAGGCTTCGGAAAACAAGCCCCATGAGGCCTGCCTCCCACATCTGCGACCCTTCATCTATCGCGGCTCGCCCGAATACGAGGGCTTCGTCTACCGAGTCCCCTTGATGACTGTTCTTTCCTACCCAGCTGAGCTGTACGAGATGTTGACTGCTTTTGCCTGGATGCACGAGAAGGACAAGTTCAACACGACGGCCATGCTCTTTGCTGTTCAACTCTGGGTCGATATCAACGACGACCCAAGACAGAAACTGGAGCCCTATTTTCAGAAAAAGGGCGAAGACGTTCCCATTCTCCCCAAGATCCCGCTCGCCGTTTTCATCGTGTATTTTGAACATTGGCTCAAAGTCCACGAGCTGCTGCGGTGTACCGAGTACGCTCACCCTTTCCGGATCATTCATCAAATGTACCTCCGGGACTTCTTTTTCCACCCGGAAATCTTTTCTGTCTCTCGGCATTGCATTGACGAAGCCAAAGTTATTGAACTCGTTCACAATGTCAAGTCAACCGAGGCAAGATGGGATCCTTCCACGAGAGTCGCCATCTTCCCCTGGCACACCATCGGCACGGCCATGACTCCATCGGTTGACATGGGAGAAGCAGGCATCCCGAAGCCTACACTGCAAGCGCTGATCGGATTACCCAGCATACGTATCCTGGGTTTCCCTTCGCTGCATCACCAGCAAAGAGATACGCTGAGCGTCGTTGTCGATTACCCCCAGATTCACGTAACCCTTTTTAGCGCAGAATTCACATGGGTAAACATTGGGCTCCAGATTTCCTCGGACGTCACAAGCGAGCGCCGCATCAACCTCGTTGCACTTTTCGAAACCCAGGGCGCAGTCTGGAGTCACGAATTCTGTCCCGCAAGAGCCGAGCTGGTGGCTTATACCGCAACCGACCCTCGCAGGATCCGAGGTGGTCCGCTGAAGCATCGTCTCGGCGTAGATGGTGCCGCGTGGTTCCAAGCGCGCAGCGAAAACAAGCTCAAAGAACTCATCGATCGTAAGTTTCTGACACCTCAGACTGCCCATTCTTTGCATATTGCCGAGGACGGGCTGCTGTGCATTTGCGGAAAGCCGGACCACAAGCCATGCGCTGCTTCCACTGTTCAAGACTCGCTCGAGCATTGCTTTGGCAAGTTTTTCGCGGAAGACTTCCTGCCGGTTGCAAATGAGCGAATTAAATGGATGAAGAAGCTCAACTGCTTCACGGGATCAATGATCCGAAAACTGAGAATAGGTCCAGATGGGCTGTTGGGGATTCCCGGGATGCCTTTGGAGCCGAACAATTATCTTCAAGGCTGAATCGCCACGATGGCCAGCTTTTCGGGTTTCCCTGTATGTCTTAGTATTTGCGACGTGCGGAATTGCTCAGATGATAAGGATGATGGAGGTTAGGGTCTGCGTAAGGTTTTGCGTGCATTAGCGATACATGTACCTATCAGAGAGTCTTGGTAGCTAGTGGCCTTGCTGGCACAAGAGATTCGTAAATTATTCAATGACATCATGGAGTCCACGGTATCGAGGTCCATTGTGAATATTCCCGTGGCCAATCAACTGCCAATGGCAAAGCCTCCTACTACATATTAAAATCTTGCCCACTAGAATTTGACGCTCAGAGCCGGTCTTGTCTTCCGATAGTCGATTTGAATCCTCAGATTGAGTAATGCAAACTTTCAGCACACACTATTCGCGCCGTCGTTCCCCATATCATTCATTTAGCATCTTTTCCAATCTAAAATTTAATAATCATAAACTTGAATGGATTACTTTTTTGCTTGCACGTTCAAAAAGTCTACTCAAAAATGGCCACTTGATACGGTATTCGACAATGCAAAAGCTGCGGTGTATGTTGGGCACTTGATCTCACCACACTTGAAAAAGACCTCATACGCTTGTTCTTCGTTGTCGCTAATTGTCTACGCAAGCCCGTGGCTTGTGATATTCACGGGAAACTGGCATCCGCGCCAGGAGAGCAGGCCTGGGCCACAAGCCTTATTGCTGGTGAGGATTGGTTCAACCAGTCGCTCAAGGATGGTTCTATCAACAGGTCGCCAGACGAAGACCCATCATGGCTGTAGGCTGTTATGGTAGCTCAAAAATAGATCTAACATAATGCAGATGTTTCTCAGAGGAAGAATTTCTCACACACGTTGGTAGGCAAATAATATACGTCTTGCTCGAATCCTTTGCTGGCCAAATCTCGTTAGATTGGCAGCTCAGAGCTCAGAGGTCAAAACGGGAAATTATGGTTCGCATTTGAAGTATCATGATCGGTAAAGTGCCCCATTCCATCGGGAAAAATCTAAACTCCGCTATACTTAAGCGTAAGGCTCAGAATTTCCCCCAGAAGTATCTAGTCAAGTATGGACTCCAGTGATGATGCCTTCCACAACTCTTCTTCTCAAACTTAGCATGAGTGCCTCATGCCAATTTGTCTTGACAGACTCGGTTGTGTGCAGACACCCAGAACCGTGGTCCCCTTCATTGGTTCTGTTCTTCTATATTCCGGCGGTCGCATGAAGCATTCAATAGTCTTCTCGGGACCCGGCGCTACATGCGGGTTTTGGTGAGGTAAATGGGGTTGCCAAAAACACTATCAATTGCCTCATGCAGCCTTCCGCATATGGATGTGGTGAATGACTGACTCTTAACACCCCGTCCTCATCCGAGCGCTGTCAA
This sequence comes from Calonectria hawksworthii, assembly GCA_020975415.1. NCBI lineage: Eukaryota > Fungi > Ascomycota > Sordariomycetes > Hypocreales > Nectriaceae > Calonectria > Calonectria hawksworthii. The sequence goes on along the minus strand of JAHXZK010000015.1, from coordinate 1,700,487 downwards.
CCAGGAGACAGATGAGCACACAAACATCGCAAATTGTCGGAAGAACCCGCATGGAAAGTGTTGCTATGTCTACAAGCAACGCGGCAGGAATTAGACAGCCTACTATGGCAACCAAAACAAATGGATAGTACTGTTTCCTCCATCTGTCTTGGTTGAATAGGCTGAAGACCGCGATCCAGTGTATGACAGTTGCTGCTGTCAGGATGAGGAGCAAAGTCTCGCAGGTGTATAGGGATCGTAGGAAGGGATGAAGTCGCGGTGGCAATGACAATGATTGCGGGTTGCAAGTCTACCAAGGAGCTGGTTAGCGAGTATTTGCAGAAGTACTGGAGGCTAGAATAATACAAGATAGGTCTTGTGGCCCGTCAGGTCGAAACGCGTAGGAATCAAGTTGAATGTGATTGTTGCTGTACAAGCCGTAGCGGATAGAAGTGGCTGTCGCAACTTTTCTTTAATCGTAGGGCGCGTTCGGTATGCTCGGTGGCTGTCGTTGTCTTCTACTTCTTCCTTTGGGGCTATCGAGGCAGTCGAAGTGGCATTTTCGGGCTGGTTGAATTTGACCATTAGTAACCAGGTTATCAATCTCCCGTATGTAATTTCCGTGGTGGAACTTTGCGATTCCAGTCGCTGCACCAGTATTCAGCTTTTCGAAGTGTATCAACTGCTTTGGTCGGGTTTTGTGGTAGTGATGGTGCGTTTGGATGGTGAACCGAGCAATGTTTTCATGCGATTGCATATGAACTGGAAGACGTGTGGACTTTCAAAGTGACAAATTCAGGGCGACAAGGCGGCTGAAACGGATCAAAGAGGGGTAAATCGCATCACAGCCAATAACACATAGACACGAGGCTGGCGGCCGGCCGGCTCCAAGCCACCATATGGTTCGCATGGTTCGCGCTGATTACGTAGTGTTCCAGCCAAGCTGCCCTCCGCCAGCGCCGCAACACCCACAATAATCAGCTCGTCCCGCCCTCCTCCTTTTCTCATGTTTACTTAAAACCCCATCTAATTGACATTTCTTCCCCTTTGTTGCATTTGATAGACGTACACACCCTCCCACAGCCCATATCCGACAACACCACCCCATCACCACACTGCCCCGCTTCCTCCAACGACGAACGAACGAACGAAATACTCCGTCGCCGTTGATAGCAGAGCACAATAGGGTTGTTGCTGGCGTCAGCAATGCCTACAAGCCTTGAGTACCTGAGATTTACCCTGTCGGTTGCTGCCTTCGTCTGCAAACTTGCCGAGCAAAATTTGCCTCACTTATCAGTAGCATCTATACTGTAAGCAATATCCCACGCCCACTCCGCGCGTTATCCCTCGCTTTCTCATACGTAGCAATCGGCAGCTTTTGGTTTGGTTGGGCTGTGTTGTGCTTTTTTAAAATCCGCGATCAACCCGACATTTTAGCGTATGTATCTATTCTACTCCAACTCAAAGGTGACGACTGAGCCTGTATGCAGGAAGCCGAGGTGGCTTTTGCTCTGTTTTCCCATCTTGGTTGGATTCATCCTCTTCTCCTCGTCGCCCCGCCTAGAGGTCGCAATTTTCGCGCTTCCCTTGTGGGTTGAGCTCTTCGCGGCCTCCATTCATCTGTACAACGTTCCAATCATCCTACGACTAGAAACTCAGAACCCGCGTGAGAGCGTCTAAGATCTTTTTGCGCCTTTGCTTCCCATTGAACATCATGGACTTCACAAAGAAGTGGGTAACCCACCTCCGAAACAATCAGAGGCAAGAGCCGTCAACAAGGGCAGCCAGGGAATCGTGAGTGTACCCTACTACAGCCAAGCTCATTTCTGACCCACGCCAGGAACACCGGAAGCAGGAAACGCCCATCAGGCGCATCCGTCCCGGAGGGCCTCCCCTCGAATCCTGCCAGTATCCAAGATGGCGAGGACTCCGACGGCGATGAACTTCGTTTCAGTAAAAGGCGCTCGCCCTCTTCGCCTCCCGAACTGCCAGCGAATCCTTCGCCTTCCAGGTCTACCACTAGGAGGATAGGTGCGACAAACGTCTCAGGAAGAAAGTTGTGGGAGGAAGAAGCGACCATCAAATCCCAATATGAAATCAGACGTTCAGGCACGAGCCCATCTCACCCCACCCCCCAGTATCAATCTGAGCACACAGCTCAGCAAGCTCGGCCACAAGATCATGAGGAATCCGCTCCCCAGATGATGCTCCAACCAGAGACCCGGCCAATCTCACAGGATCAGCTTGTGGCGGAGGTCAAGGGCATTTACGCTGGTTTGGTCATGGTTGAGACCAAATGCATTGAGGTCGACAACGCACAATCCTCCAATCCAGATGCAAATAAGCTCAACAATGAGCAGTGGCAGGCTCTGATAGCCTTGCACCGCACACTCTTACACGAGCATCACGACTTTTTTGTCGCGAGTCAGCATCCCTCAACCAACGCCCCATTGAGGCAGCTCGCATCCAAATACGCGATGCCCGCACGCATGTGGCGTCACGGAATCCACTCTTTCTTGGAGCTTCTACGCCATAGGGTACCAGCATCTCTCGAGCACATGCTTGCCTTCCTATACCTTGCATACAGTATGATGGCGCTTCTGTATGAGACAGTGCCAGCCTTCGAAGACACTTGGATCGAGTGTTTGGGAGACCTCGGGAGGTATAGAATGGCAATTGAAGATGATGACATTCGCGATCGAGAAGTTTGGACCGGCGTCAGTCGACAATGGTACAACAAGGCATCCGACAAGTCGCCCACCACCGGGCGCCTTTATCATCATCTGGCGATCCTAGCCAGGCCCAATGCGCTGCAACGATTGTACTACTACACGAAATCGCTTTGCGTGCCCATTCCGTTCGTGGGTGCTAAAGAAAGCATCATGACCCTGTTTGACCCTGTTCTAAATGCTCGCACCAACTCAGCGCCGCTTGAGGCCGCTTACGTGCCTATGCACGGACTTTTCTTTTCAGAGAATTCCGAAGAAACGCTAGACGAAGCAAACAAAGAGTACCTTGGGCTGCTTGATTCTCGTATGAATCAAATCGCAGATCGGTGGCTCGATTCCGGGTGTGTATATCCCTTCTGCTTGTGACTACAATGCTAACAAATGCTAGTTATGATATTGGAATCTCATCAGCCCGTCCGCTGTTCATCAAACCCCTCTCTAAGCGACCACATATAGGTAATTACGACGACACGGATGTCACAATAGAAGATGCAATCAAGATTACAACACCTCGAAGGTTTTTTAGAAAGGGATTGGTAATAAATTGCGGCTTCACGGGTTCCCAGGGAGAGGATCAAGACGAAGTAGTCATCAGATCACCTCGGGACAAGTATTTTAGCCTCGCTTGTCCTTTTTACAAGCCAAATCCAGAGAAGCATCGAAGTTATTTGATGCAATCTAACTTGCGGTCCATAACGGCCGTAAGGGATCATATTTTCCGCAAGCATGCGAAGCCACCGTATTGTCCAATTTGCCATCAGACCTTCGATACGGCGGCTGATCGCGACCATCATATTCTGCAAAAGATCTGCACGTTTGCAGAGAAGAAGATCACCGACGGAACGCTAAAACTTCCCAGGCCCTCTTGGCCTATGGACTATTCAATTCCGAATCTTACTGACCGCACTGAGTCAGATAATACGGATGATTGGTTCATCAACCACGATTTTGGCAAAGAGGAAAACTATTTCGACGTTGCCTCAATAGTCGATGGGAGAAAAAAGACCAGGGGCTTTTTAAGCGATACTTCAGAGTGCGACAGTCGATTCGGCATCACTCCGATCCATCATGGGAGAAAAGGCGCTCAAGATCACTGTCGACAGCTCGAAGGGGTGGGAAATCCCAACCATGGTCTAGGAATGATGGTGGAAATACCGTGGTCCGGCATGAGCCCGACCATCATGGCATACTAGATATTTGTATCTTGGCCTGCATAAGATAGTTCACGGAGTTGAACTATCTTCAACTGATTGGCCCGTAGATGGTCATTCGTGAAGAGACTTCACAAAATGGCCCACCATGGAGACTAATTCAGTTGCCACATCTTCCGTGCGCCTCAGTAGGTCTTTATTAGATCCACAACCCCCGTGATCATACAGAGATTTGGGAGGTGGCAATCGGCAAAAAAAGAAGTTTTATTGGAAATAGACCGGTGCTGGAGCTTTTTCCGCAGGCCCGGTGCTGACGACACTTTTGCAAACCTGCTTTTTTTCTTGGCATATATCGATCAATCAATGCAATCATTCCGAGAGCAATACGTTGATCACGACCGAAGTGATGATTAAATGTCTGGCTAAGCATTCCACTCCCTAAGGATCGCAACGATGTTAGGTCCAGTATGTAGCACGGAAGACCAAGCCAGCCTTATGAAATACCGCAACTGTAATAGCCCTCATCAGATTACGATCCAGTCCGGAGTTCCTTGTACGCGACATAAAAACCAGAATAATGCAAGAAATAGTCCTTGGAAACGGTGTGGCAAATAAAAGGAGGCGTACATCAACCCATAACTGCTTGAAAATTATCTACACCAGCCTCGTGCTGAACAGGTTCCCATATTTTTTGGATTCCATCGGCTGGCTTCTTGCTCAGAGGCCCGATATTGCAGAATTGCAAAGTCTCCTCCAACTGTTCTAAAGAACTCGACCCAATAACCACTCCGTCGCCATATTCCGGTTTGAGACAAATGTGATCTATGACCCAGCGATATGCCATCTCAGCCTTGCCTTTGATATGCCCTCGTCCTTCGCGATAGCCTCCCACTCTTCCAAACCGGCCAGAAAGGAATCTTTGACATATAATTTGTGATAGATGCCGTACATCTGCTCTGGACTAAATCGATTGACACCGGCCTCAATCTCTTGTCTGGTCTTTGCGAGAAAGCCGCCAGCAATTGGTGAGTAGGCGTAGAAGGAAATTCCCAGTTTCCGAAGCCTGGGGAATAAATCATCCTCTTGCTTCCGCGCAACAGCCGAGTAGTTCCCTTGGTATACCGTAGGAAGAACGTGCCCATTTTCCTTGCAAATGTTGTAGACATTTTGTACTTCAATGGGTGAAAAGTTGGACAGGCCAATTCGACGAAACATACCCGCCGCGTATGCGTCGTTTACGCCGGCAAGGGCGTGCTCGATTGGAGCATTGCGAATTGGGGAGTGAAGGTAAAATACATCGACCTGGGGAACACAAAGGGTCTCCAAGCTTTCTTTAGCTTTAGCCAGCATGTACTCTCGGGTATTTGCGCCTTCTGTGAAGTCATAGCCGGCTCGCCACTTTGTGTCCAGTTCGAGGCCATGATTGACACCAGCTTTGAGACTTCCGAGCTTGGCCTCAGACCCTTCATACGCCTTTGCCGTGTCCAGCTTTTTGGATCCATATTTCTTCATCAAGGCAAATGCACGGAGCAGGTGATTCTCAGATTGGCCCAGAAGTTGTCAAGATAGCCAAAGTTGGCCGTGCCGACGACTATGTTGATCATTTCTGTCAGGGACATGGTGTAGACACGGCTTATTTCATCAAAGTTAAGGAGGGGAAATTAGGGTGTGATAAATGATGTTTGAAGAGGACCAGATGGAAGGCCATTATATATACATCTTTTGGCAATGTCCCAAATGGTACGCTGCGCCTCACATACCTCCACAACCGCTTCTAAGTTTTTTAGTGATCTTGGTTATCCCATTCACCCTGCCATCATACAGTCTCATTTACAGTCACTAATTACGTCCGAAAGAAGTCTTTCATACATCTTTGAATAGAACATGGACACATCGGGCATTAGCCGTTAAGTCCGCGATTGGCAGGGAGGTTATCGATCACAAATCCACAATTTTGCCTCATCCCCAAGACGCTAAAAAAGTATTCGCTTAGCCTCCACTACATATCGATCAAGGTCCCAGCGCGCTGCCCAAAACGGCGAACATTCGCCGGAGGTCAGGCCAACTAAATCACAGACTTATCACGCAAGGGGAAATGCGGTCAAGATAATAGAGGGGGTGAATTCCTGACATACCACAACGTAATCTTTGTGTATGAGATATAAATATGTCGTGATTTCGATCATGTATCGGGTCAGGTTCGCTCTCCTTTCCGAACACTGTGTATACCGCCAACCCTGTCATTTCACCCCAGTGCCTGATCGACCTTTACACATCCACCGTTCCACAAGTCTTGCTGCACCACTTTAATCATGTCTACATCAACGACTGTTCGTAAAACACCCAAGATCGTGTTTGGGGCAATGACAATCGGAAAGCCAAGTGCGTATACTCTCCTCCCGCAATCTACCTATTAACGTTGGCTAGACACCCTCTCGGCTCGCATACACACGGTAGAAGAGGCTGCCGATGTGCTCGACGTGTTCCAAAGACACGGATACAACGAAGTTGATACGGCACGCGGCTACGGCAACGGCACAACGGAAGAAATGCTGGCGGCCTTGAATTGGCAAGGGCGTAATCTTGTCATGGGCACTAAGCTGTACCCCACTGCAGCTGTCTACCCGGATAACCCGAATAGCTATAGCCATCGTGCATCTGACGTCCGTCGGGGACTGCTCGACAGTCTCAAAGCCTTGGACACTGAGCATGTTGACATATTCTATCTCCATGGCCCCGACCGCAAGACCCCTTTTGAGGAAACCTTGGGGGAGGTGAACCTTTTACATAAACAAGGACATTTTAGTCGTTTCGGCCTCAGCAACTTCATGTCCTGGGAGGTAGCAGAAATGTGCCAGATTTGCGAGCGAAATGGTTGGATCAAGCCAACCGTGTACCAGGGCGTCTACAATGTCCTCCAAAGGGTCATTGAGCCTGAGTTGATACCCTGTCTACGCCGATACAACATGAGCATTTACGCCTATCAACCGCTTGCTGGAGGCTTTCTCACAGGCCGCTACAAGCGAGATGAAATTGACGTCCCCTCAGGTTCGCGCTTCGATGCGGCCTCGGCTCAGGGGAGGTCATCAAGGGGTCGTTATTGGAACGATGAATATTTTAGTGCCCTTGACATCATAGGTGAAGCAGCGCAAAATCATGGGATTACCATTGCGGAGACAAGCCTTCGTTGGCTGATGCACCATTCACAGTTGAGTGGAAATCTGGGCGATGCTATTATAGTTGGAGCTAGTAGCCGTGGACATTTGGAGAGTAACCTGAGAGATTTAGAGGCCGGTCCTCTTCCCGATCATGTTGTGTTGGAACTGGAGAGAGCTTGGACAAGGGTGAAAGGTGTGGCACCGAAATACTGGCATTGAACTTACGCAGGAATGCTCTTAATTTTGTCTTACCATGCGCTTATAACTCTGGGGTGGGAAGTTGTGCTGGAAGCCGATTAGGTCAAAGTATTCAGTTTGTTTCGTAGTAGTGAAACTACCGCGGGCAATACGTTGACCATAGCCGAATTGATGATTAAATGCATAGCTGTATTTATCAGTCATGGAATTTCTCAAGCCATCGAGATGATAGAGAGCAGACTCCTCGCGCCATACACCCAACAGCCAGAATGACAGTGGATCCTTGCAAATCCGAAATTCCAATGACCAGCTCGCTGGAATAATTGCTTCCTTGTGCCTGCATTCAAAGGTCACCCAATGGTGTCCAGATTTGAATGTGACCCTCCAAATCGAGTAAACAGAATCCAACCACTTACTCCATGGTATCATTCGTGACTCACAAAACATATTCCAACTATTACGACTCGATCCGGACCGGTTCTTCCAGCTCCTTGGGCCAAAACCAGCCAGCATCTTCGAGTCTGCAGAGCCCAAGGCGCCCTTGTTCGGCTGACGCGGTCAGATATTGCTCACGGCTCACTTCCTCCATGACACTTGCATCTTCAGTTAGGCTGAGTACTTTGTCGTGCCATTTTTTAAACTCGCCTTGGGAGGCGGCATCATATATGTCCTCACTATCGAAAACCAAGGCTATAATGGCGTCGAGTGGATTTTGATTGATGACGCGGAAGTAGTGGTTTCTTTTGTCGCGACGGACATTAATGAAGCGTATGCAAATAGTTGGCGTGGGTAAATTGGCTTGTATCTCTTGCCATTTCACGGCTAAATCTCGTTTGACGCTTGTCGAAGAAAGAGTCCTAGCTTGAAGTAACAAATACGCAGCGTCTGTCTCGAAGACGGGACAGACAATGTTATCATAAAAACCAGAAAATATCGTGCCAGTTTCGTCAATCGCAAAGTGACAGGAAACACCTGGCCGGACAAGATAAGAAATCATCCCCTTATCGAATGAGGGAGAAACAGCAAGCATGGCTGATGCTATTTCTACCAAACTTGAGGGATATTCCTGTCTGTTAAATTCACCCTCATGCAATCTCGTTGCAAAGTTCCACAGAGCCGTGGTTCGGTATGCATAGCGGATGTTGTATTTAGAGTAGGCATGAGAGCAGACAGCAGCCGGATCAGCACCCCAAGAAAGCAGGTCGCGCACCATGCTAAGTGGAGGTGGGGCCTCGTCCCACAATTCGCCCATCGAGTCTCTCAACAAATCAGTGGCAAAAGTAGCATCAGGCTGCTCAATCAACAACTTGGCGGCACCCCAAAGCTCTGGATATCTTCCCAGTAAACTCAGAAATTGTGGGAGCGGAAATCGATCACCTGGTGGCTGCAGCAGTCCTTTCTCGTAAAGGGTTTGAGTTTCGGCCAGCAGCTCAGCCACCTGACGAGTCATCCGGTCTCGGTCAGGACCCGCCCTGGTTGCCGCCCATCTGCAAAACCGTGCCACTACTTCTATAGCAGGAGTACAGAGGTAGTGCACACCAAATTGATTTGCCACACGTGCCCGCTCCAAGGCGCTTCTCGTTATCGCAAATCCAATCTCCATCTCGGGCAAATTTACGTAGCCGAGGATACGTTTTCCTGCCTCTGTGTCCACCAGGAAATCGTGTGCTGTGCGATGCACAAACTCGATTCGCTGCACTATTAGCTCCCACTCAGCTAGCTTTTGTTCATCTCCTGCAATAGATTCAACCTGTTTCAATTCTAACAGGCCAGCGCACCGCGTATGGATCTGCTTTTCTATCCTTTTGCACAGCGCCTTTGTTTCATCGTGCGTCATGTCTATGAGCTGATCAGTTCTTCCTTTTTTCATGTATTCAGTATCCAAAATGGCTGAATCATGCAACGAATATGTGTTGTGGGCGTTGGAATGGTATTCAGCCCTTAAACTTTGTCCGATAATGACATACTTGAAGAACATGGCTGCAGACTGTCTGTAGATAGCCTCATCTTGATTCAACCTCTTCCACATGTCCTCATAGAAGCTTCCAAGCTCGCCGGGAAGCTGCTCTAGTCGCAAAAAAAGCTCATCTTCGGAATTTTCATCTTTTATACCACCTGTGATACTTTTCATTGCTAGCTGCAGCCAGAGAAATACCCCCTCCGCTTTGGACATGAGCATACTGCTCAGTCGTTCAAATGCTTTCATAGATAATTGCCCAGTTGTTTGAAATGGACCCAACTCTCGGTGTATGTGTGCCTCCATATCAGGCTTTGTTAGATCATGGAGTTTGAGGTTAGGTTCCTTGTCAAGTCGTTCTCTCAGTCGTGGCTCAGCCCGACTGGCGGCACATAACTTGATTCTCCCAGGTTTTATGGCTTCTTTCATCCGCTCCACAAGACCTTCTGGTCCATCGTTTCCACAATACTCGTCAAGGCCATCAATAAAAATGCACAACGACCGCTTGTTTGCGCTTGATTTCAAGGCAACCAAAAAAACAGATTGGAGTTCACTCGACGACCAATCGCCGCAGAAGTCCTTCGTTGCCATGAATTGGAATTCATCCATCAAACCACTAATCAATTCCTCTTGGTCTTCCAGCAATTGGTACAGTAAAGAGCAGTACAGCCCCCGAGTGTCCTTTTGCATTTCTGATCCAATCTTCCAGAAGAAATGTGATATGATCTTGGTATTAGGGTGCCATTCGTTTAGAAGGTTCTCTGTGTGCACATTGCTGATGATGTATTTCAGAAGGGTGCTTTTTCCTGACCCTGGTTTTCCTTGAATCCAGAACAAGTAATCCCCAGATCGGAGCCAATCTTTGAAAGTTTGCCAGACGAGATCAATCTCAGTCGTCTCATGATCCGCTGTGAGAAACGAACCATCAGAATTCTCTGCGTCCGAAGTGCTTGCAGGATCGAATTCATCCAAATAGCTACCAACATTGGTAGTCTTTTCGTATGATCGAAATATCTGTTTAAAAGTAGCATCTTTCGGGCTCATAACATCATGTCGTCGTAAATTCATGACGTCGGATTTCAGACTCTTCAGGAGACGCTCGTGCTTCTTTTGGGTATCTGCGTCCATGTGGCTAGTCTTTGCCACATTCGTGACATGCTCCATAACAGACTTCTCAGTCTGTCTCGCTTCCGTAGTGACGTGATTCCGAGTCTGTACAGCTTCCTCCTTTAAAAGGTCCTCCATCTTGGTATATCCATCTGCAATCTTCGAAATAAAGGACTGGAGCTCTTGGTTCAAGCTCTGAAACTCTAAAGAACTCCTCAGATCCATAGCCTTTGTTCTATCGCTACTCCCTATCAGTTGCTAGCCGAGGTGCAGCATGGATGAGGCTCACCAGATGTCTTTAAATAGTACCATTTGCATCGCGTCCTGGTAGTTGCAGAGAGTACTATCAAGCTGTTCGATCTTGTTCTTTTTCAGAAGCAATCTAACTCTGACGTATAACATGGCCCTGATATCACCTTTCTTGTGGTACTTCGTGATTTTTCCCAGTTCGGACTGGAGCTGCTCAGCAGCGCCCACACACTTCTTTGCAATTTCTTCAATCTTCTTCTTATCTTCTGGGCTCATATTTTCGCATCGCTCTCCAACTCTCTTCGCTGCCAAAATCATGGCCGTGGCTTTGTCCCCGAGGCTAGCACCTGGGGGTTCCTGTCCACGATAGATAGCTTTGCAAATCGCAACTGTCTCGAGAGTGAAGCTGATGGTCTGGAATATGGCGCAAGCTGCGCCTAAAGCCTCTAGCCCGGACATGCTGGAAAAGTATCACGTCCACGCAGGACTACGTCATATGTTGATGAAGCTGGTTAGTCACGGCCGAGGGCTGGGGTATGATGTTGAGTTTGCGATTTCGCTTCAAGGCAGAGGAAGTTTTTTTCTGAAAGCGGGGAGATGGGAATTGCTTTTGTTTTGCACATTGTCAACCAATCCTCAGCGGCCATGTGGCGTGCAAGCCGTCATGATTCCTGATGGTACACTTCTGTGCTGGAGGGTTAGGCTGGACGCTGATTGGATCGAGGTGATCAGCCCGCTTCGTAGTAATGAGACTATCACATGCATACGCTCAGCTTCAGACAAAAGTTGACGCGTCGGAAAATACAACCCAAGTATCACGTAATTTCGGTGTCTTTAGCGTATTCTCACCAAAAGCTGACCATAATTTTCTATCAAGACCAATTCCACCAAGGTCCCAGAGTGCTAGCTCGGTTTATTTCTGTCGAAAGTAGATAACCATTACAAAACACGCCGTTGAAAAAGAAACCGGATACGAAAGCATTGTTGCAAATAGTTCAGAGCCAAACAAAGGACCAGTAGCTGCATTTTATGTCCTTAATTCTATATACTAAAATCGACAAATGAAAGCCCGTTTTTGTGTCATTAACTTCATTACTGTTTCTAAAATGCCTCCCAGTCATAAAAAGCTCCAGTATTAAGCCAGCTCTTCCACAAACTCTGTCCAAATCAAACGCTAAAATCATGTGCTTCTCGACAACCCTATCCCTATGTTTTCAATGCAGAAGATTGACAAAGAAGAAAAATAACTCTGAAATGCAGCAGCTCGATGATCATTCTCACCCAATACTAATCACTCAAATCTTTTTTTTTGGTCGCCACCCACCCAAACTGGCCGGATTCTTTCACGGGGACGGGCACGGCGAGTCCAGCTTTTGCGAAGCCATAAACAGTTCGACAATCCCCTGGTGGCCCTGCGCCATGGCGTGCGAGAGCGCCGTGTGACCGCCGTGGTCCTGGTGATCCAAGTCGACCTTGTCGGTAGCCAGCATCAACTTGAAAATACCTTCGTGGCCGTTGCGAGCGGCGAGTATAAGCGGCGTATTACCGCTGTCGTCTTGCAGATTCAAGCGAACCTTGTTTGTGGCCAAGAGTGCCTTGACAATATCTTCATAACCAAGGCCGGCGGCAAACAACACAGCCGTCCGACCAAGGTCGTCTTGGAAGTTGACGTTAACCTTGTTTGTAGCCAAGAGGAGCTTTATCACGCCCAGGTATCCTCTGCGGGCGGCGTTTATGAGCGGCGTCTGGCCGTTATGATCCTGGCAATCCATGTTCACCCTTTTCGTAGCCAAGAGCTGCTTGACCATGCCCTCGTCGCCGGCAGAGGCAGCAAGCGTGATCGGGGTGGAGCCTCTCTTGTCTGGCTTGTTCAGACCCTTTGGAGCAGCGTGGACCCAGGATCTGACGGCCCCGCGAAACGAGTGTCGCTGGGAGTCGAGCAGAAACACCACCTCGTCCTGGTGCTTGCCCATGACGGCGTACAGCAGCGGCGTCCTGCCCCAGGTGTCCTTTGCCGAGAGCCTTGACGATATTTTGCGGTTGGCCCTGAGCACTTTGGTGATGCCGTAGAAGGCCGCCAGGTGCTGGATCGAGACCTTTTCCGGGACGTCAAACGACACGCGCCACGAGTAGTCGGTGGCGCGGGCGATGATCATGGCCATCCCGGCAAACTCTCTCAGCTTTTCTGATTTCAAAAAGGCGACTACCTCCTGCGGCAGCGGCGAGGCTGCGCGGGTGTGCAGCCCCCAGTAGCGTACCGCGTAGTCAAAGAGCGGGTTCAGCTCGAGAAGTCTCCAGAACTCGTCGACCGATTCGTCAACGCGACATTTTCGGTAGTCGGAAATGGTGTCGGAGATGTAGCAGGTGCACACTTTTGAAATCATGCGCTCGGCATCGGGAAAGTGAGCCCTATTGTGATCGAAATATTGCTTCGCTGTGTCGTGAACCAGGCGGATGGTGGAGCTTTCTTCTTCCACTGTGACCAAGCCCGCACAAGCCGTCACCAAGTCTTCAATCTTGGGGAATTCAAACTTGTTGGGTCGAGGGTTCCCGGGTTTTACAGTCAAAGCGTATTGAAGCTCGCGAATCTTTAATGTTCTTTTGGCATTTACGATCCATGATAGCGCTCTTTGAGCAAGTTGTCGCAGGTTATCATCCTGTTCCTCGATTCGCCTCATTGTCTCAGAGTAGGCGTAGTCGTAAGCCTTGGATCCTGTAGGGAGACAGTCGAGGGTCTGTTTAAACTCGGCGATTGAGTCGGCCTTGTTTGTCTCAATCAAATTAAATAACAGTCGGCCCAGAAGGAATCTAATTTTTCGTTAGCCAATTGTCACAATAGGTCATTTTAGGTGTTCTCCATACATTCCATCAGCAATCTCGATAATCTTTGGAATGAGCTCTGCGCCATGAGCCTCGAGGAGCTCAGATTCAGACTTGGCAATTCGATCTTCCAGATAAACTCGCATGTCGTCATCGTGCGTGCGAATCTCAAGACGAGGGCTGCCGTCAAACTCCATGGTCATTTCGGCAATATCTCTTGAAGTCGCAAAGACGTTGACACCAATCACGTCCTGGAATTCCAAAAGTTTGGAGATGAACCTGAACCGAGTGCCGTTCATGGCATCCAGTTCATCCAGAGCGTCCACTACAATAAAGACTTTTGAGTACAGCCTCGCGGTATCCTTGAGAGCACTCCAGATCTCTTCCCAGGAGGGACGAGATCCATCTCGGTTGTGTTGCTGGTAGATTTTCTTGATCGGCTCCGGAAGCGTCGTACGCTTTCGAGACAGTTGCTTGAGCAAGCTCGAAAATAGTTGATCTAGGTCCTGTTCCGAGGATTTATTAAAGTTGCAATAAATGTAGGCAATGCCGATACTTGAGTCATCCCTGAATTCGGCCTGTAGATGTTCGATTATGGATGAGGACAGTACTGTTTTGCCTGCTCCTGCAATACCTGTGCAGAACAAAGTTGCGCCTCGGTCGTTCAGCCAGCTTTGGAACTCGGGTGACTCGCTGAGCCAGTTTCCGGTGCCAGGTTGGCGCCGGCCCATATGGTAGTTGTGCACAGAACCATAGTTGACCGACGTAATCCATTCAAGCATAGCATCATCAACTAGAGTGAGACGGCGCTGCAACATCTGCTCTGTCCTTCTCCGTGTAAATGAGGAAATCTCACTGTTGATTTCGCTGCGGATCTTGACAGCTGCGGGTTGTTAGTATATCTCATGACGCAATAATAGTGCATGATGAAGCAAGATGCATCCGACAAATCCTCGTACCCCCCACACTCGTGCCAAATCGCAGAAAATGATGCTACTCACATTGTTTGATGGGAGGCATTGCGTTTACGCTCGAAGGCTTGAGCACATGAAGCAACTCCCTTGTGTAAGCGGCAGCCGCCAGGGCAGCATATTTGTGCCAATCAGTGTTCCTGTGGGAGTCGGCGTAATCGCAGATGCCTCGAATCATTAAACTGGGGACATTGTTCTTCAGGCCCGAAGCTTCCGTCTCAAAGGCCAGAATCTTCAATTCGGGATCCCCGGAGTAGAGGTCCCTCTCAGCTGCATCGCTCATGACGGAATCGGAAGAAGCGATTGTTCCGTAGTGAACTGCAACTTGGCGTCCCGCTGAGCGCTCCGCTCGCTCCACTAAACCGTTGGTTCCACAGCCTTCGCAGCTGTCTCCGATTTTTTCGTGAACGCAGTCGGCGCGGTACAGTCTGTCCTCTTGTGGGCGTTGGTAATCCGGCACGTCGTCCATTCTTTTCACATGATCCAGGATCATGTCTGGCCGCTTGAGGTCATCGTGGAGCCGCTTCATTTTCACCAGAGCAGCCCGTACTGATTTTGGTGGAGGGTTCATCATGCCGATGCGGTGGTGTTTGCCGTCGTCCAACTTTTTCAGAAAATCATACTGCAGCACGCCGCCGTGCTGGGTCTGCGGCATGCTCACTGCGACATCTCCAAGCCGGATGTCTCTGTTCTGCGTAGGCGCTCCTCCTCCAATTCCTACCATCAACGCAAATCTGAGGTTAGGGAACGCCCATGTCATGTCCTTCGCGACGGCTGCCGCGGAGCTGATGCCGTACTGCCCAGCGGGCAAGCACCCAATAACTACATGGTGGTCATGGACACGACCGTAGGCGTAGGTGTTGCTGTCCCTGAAATTGGAAGCATCTGGGCCTTCCAATTCCTCATCCAACATGCGACAGGCGCATTCAAACTCTTCCTTGATGGCGCATATCCATGCAATCGTGTAGATCTCGGGATCCATGGGAATATCACGGGGCCGGGGCGGCAAGAGATGAGCTGTGGGTCATGAGACGGGGGGAGCGTTACAGCGTCGGCTGTGTTCCGAACAGCATCTGAGCAAAAAGAGCAGGCAGAGGGAAGATCTATTAAATGGTCGATAAGGTTGAGATAAATGGGAGAAAGAGAGAAGAGCAATTGGCCAAGAGATGCAGGAAGCAGCTGCGGCGAGAAGAAAAAAAAAAACACGTCAGCGAGGGCAGCGGGGCTTCCGGCCGGGTCGTGGCGTTGAATCCATGCTGCCTCTGCCGCTTTGGTAGATGACGACCCAATGAAATTTGGTGATGGTTCCTCCTGCTGAAATGCACGCCTACAGCTCGCTGGGCCGGGTGCCCAATCGCATCTGGTGCCAAGCGCTTGTGGACCCAAAAGTTGCTCGGTGAACAGTCCCGTTTGCTCGATGGCGAGCGTCAGCACCAACCGAAACAGCCCTGGGGAGGGGAAAAAGACTCCATTCTAGCCCATGGGCCAAGGGCAAGGAATATTCCACAGGGTTTCGGATGTGCTCAATGCTACCTTGGCATGGGGTCAGACGTGCGTCTTGGCGATGCGATGGGGAGACGGACACACCCCATCAGCATCAGCACCAGCTGAACGTCGAGGCCGCGGCTGTTCCGTATCAGAAACCGCAATCGGCCATTTTGCAACCCGAGATTGCGATGACGCAAAGTTGCCCTGACCATGAGGCCTTAGCAGCCGATGCTAAAATGAAACCGCAAGCCCTGCCCGCCAGCCCGTGTTATGCACATTCAGGTCCCCGAGCAGGCAGACCCGCTAAATAGATTATTCCCGGGGGCTGATGCTGACAAGCAATACACACAATTAACCGGGTCCGCGACCAGTTCCAATCCAGCAAATGCTGCATCAATCGGCCAGGGCGACTTTCCCAAAATAGGATCTTGCGCCGCTGTCTCGGGGGTGCTAGTTTCGCCAATAATCGTTCCACGGAGGCGGCCCAGGTTTTCCATTGAGTGCAACGGTTGCTTCAGGCACAAAACGGCTGAACCGCGCCGCCTTGGGTAAATGAACTAATAATCTACGGGAATTACCACCCGTTTCGTAGTGGTTTTTTTTGTGCACTACCCGCTTACCGTACCCGTCCGTGCATAACTTTTTTTTTCTGTGGCGCACCCATCGCGGGAGCGGCTCAGGGCACAACTAAGCAACTAAAGTTGCGACTATTAAGCCACCGTTGAACCAGCGCCAGGACTCAACTTTAATCATGCATTAGCTCTACCTCGATCGATCGATCCCGTGGCTCGTTCGCAGTTGAATTGGATGAAACTGGCGGTCAAGTTTCTTTCAAAGATGAGATTAATTAAACAAAAAAAAGATTCCCTATAATTGAAACGTATTATGCATGGATGTGATATTTTGCCTGTATCTTGAAATAGCAGGTGTTTTAAGCGCCTTCCTTTGACCCGGCTATGGAAGATGTCTCGCTAATCCGGTAAACATACTTGATAGCATGGGCTTTACCCTCCAGGAGCCTGGTTAACCCATCTTCGAGGCCGTCAAGACCGCCAGGTACCACCTCGTGGGGGTGGGGGTTGAGCCAGCCTTCTTCCAAACCCAGAGCGATGTATCTAAACAAGAAATAACCGAAGTGCCTATAAGACCCATGAATAGAGCCCACGGCCGTCCAAGAGGCCTCGACACCCGGAGGCACTCCCTCCAAGGGCGGCAGCACGAATCCATCTGGGAATGTAACACCCGGTGTTTTGGGGCTCTTTGCACCATTTTTTGGCAGAACCAAAGCCAGTCTCGAGTTCTGGGGCTCAAGAACTGCCCCAAGCGCCTTGTCGCTTCCGTGGTCTGCGACTGCGTCAAACGCATGCAGTAACGGCTGACCGTTCAATGCATTTCTAATCTCCTGCACCACGTGTTCATGCCCGAGGCGGTAGTCGACAACGGTGTCGCCCTTTGCGCGGTCTATTAGCGTCTCAACGTGCGCCTGCGACTGGCCCGCCACGCAGATGATTGGGTGCACCCCACCGCTGCGGGCAAGCTGGATGGCGAAGCTGCCAACAGCGCCGCCGGCCCCGTAGACGACCAGAGGGCTCGGTCTAATTTCGTCCTCAACCGTCACCCAGGGACTCGGGAGTCTCAGGTCCCGATATAGCCCGACTGCCGCTGTCATGCCCGTTAGCGGGATCGTGGCGGCCGCCTCGAACGAGATTGCGTCCGGGAGCCGAAACGTCGATTGAGCCCACGCAACGGCGTACTCTGCAAAGGCGCCGTGGGGTGTAAACATTTCGTGAAAGGCAGCCACGCGGTCTCCCGGCCGGAACTCCCGGACGCCTGGGCCCACGGATTCGACGTAGCCGGCAATGTCGTCGCCAAAGTTTTCCGGCGCCATGTAGAAGGATGATTTGACATCTTTCGGGTTGGAGCCAGCAACTACCACGCGAATGAGGACTTGGCCCTCTTTCGGGACTGGGGTGGGAGAGTCGATGATCTTGACCCGGGGTCCTAAGAAGATTAGGTGTGTTCAGGAGCCAAAGACTGCTGGTGCTCTTACCGAGTGAAATAATTGCTTCCTTCATTTTGATAGCGTGGTTTTGTATACGAGTTTAATGATGAACTGATGAGCCAACAAAATGGTTCAGAGGCCTAGCTGCTCTTCTTATACAGTTCCCTCTCTCTATTTCTATGATGCGTTTTAGACTACATATTGACATAGTCACTTGCAATTCCTCATACTCGGATACATATCAAAGACTTGACGGGTCTATTTGAGGCCGATTCGGGTGATGGCATGTGTATTCGGCCGGTTTTGTGGAGAAAATGGTCTTGGAGTCGACTGTCGGGGACATATCGAGCATCCCAGCAAAGCTTAATTATGATATGCTCAAGGCGTGAGCTCAAGAGGTGAATTTTGTCTGGGGAAGATGCCCATCAACAGGGAGGGTGCCTGGTTCTCATAAACTCTCGCGTGTGTGCGTTTACTCATACAATGGTTGGTAATCACTGGTTTGGCCAGTGCTTCTACACAACGACCGAAGCTTTACAGTGTAGCAAATATGTGAGTTCTACTCAAAATACAATCCACCATTTAACAGGTAAAAAGAGTGAAATAGAAAAAAATAGTATCGGTCAGATCATATGCAATCTCGACAGCCAACCAACTCCTTCGGATGTTGCTTACAGGGTAGCTAGTCAGCCAGCTCAACACCCACCTGTCAAAGCCCACAAGGTAGTTCGCTTCGTATTTGGAATGGGTCTGATCCACATGTCCGGTGTTACCACGGTTTATCCTGCAAACCGATCAGATCAGCCAGGTTCTCATGTGCAGGCTTCCCCAGCCGTCTCTGTCCCTGTTGCCTGGAGGAGGCAGCAGCGCGGCTGAGAATTTTTTTTAGTGGGGGCGTTACTGATTTCTGCCCACTCAGACCGCCCGGGCTCGCGCAGAACTCGGGTATAAATTTGCGCCGCCCTCCCGCCCTTTGCTTGTTTTCCTCTTTTCTTCTTCATACTTACCTTATCTAGAGGCTTGCCGCTCAAGACTGGCGAGCCTCAGTATGGAGGGCCTGCATTGCACATCGCGGAGTCACTCCTTACTCCATTGTCCTTCGGGGCCATGGTGGGTGCAATTTTTGATTTAAACCACTCTTTCATTGTGCCTCTGCTGTTGCATGGCGGACACGAAGAAGGAGTTGCTTTTTTGCTTAGAAGCTCCACACACACCTCGTCTCACTCTGAGACTGATCATTTTCTCCCATGGTCTGTTTCTATTTTTGTTCGAGGAAGATTGAAGTCGACCCTATACTCACCGCGGCATTCGGGCTCTTTTGTCCTAATGTATGCCGAGGTCCATTTTCACGGCCTACATACCTTCTTCCCAAGCCCAATCGTAGTTACGAGCATCATGCTCGGCAATCGTCATCTTCACGTGCTGTAGCAGCGCTGTAGTAAAATCTGCTGTTGGGTGCGTGCTACGCTGTGTGTCGTATGGGGGGCCTCAATGCTGTGCATTGGAGCACACCCTCCGATGCGCTGTCAGCTCGCCCTGAATCTTGATGCAGGACCTTTGTTGTTTTCCTGCAGTCAGCTTCGTGGTCAGAGCGCCAAGCCGGTCGCGTCACATCGCGTTATATCGCGTCACAGCACGCGTCACCGAGTTGCTGCCCTAGTTTGGCCACCCAAACAGTGCAAATGGATCGCTCGGCAAACCTAACCACAAAGTAGCCTTTGCCACGGACAAGGATGACGTTTAGCTGATCTGTTAGCTTGCAAAGGAGTCAGCTATAGGGTAGGCTGACACGAGGTGGAAAATCAGTGAGATGTTATACCCCGGCCGTGAATGAGCGGTCTCATCAGTCTAGCTTTATAGTAAATGATCGAACTGAATGATCTGCCGAATTATATTTTTTCTGTCTGCTAGGCGTGTCACTGAAAGAATAAGTAATTGGGCTGTCATTGATTGTAACTGCTCGAGAGTTCCCGCCGTAATGCAAAACTCGCACTCGAATTGATGCTGAAGCGCAATACACTTTGTATGTCGGTTTCAATCCCAAAACCACCTATCGTGCAATAACTGAACTTGGTTGGATGAAGTCAAGATGCTGATAACGACGCTTTCACCCTTTTTCATTCCTTGATTCGAGCTGATTTATTGTGTTAGTCATGATTTATGTGCCAGTGGCAGGCCTGCAGGATGCCTCTTCGGTAATAAATACTGGACCTAGTAGATAGCCATGAAGGTTGGAAATCAGAATTAAGTGATGGATTGGTGGGCATTTACTTCGTTATAGCTTGAATTGTCAACAATGTACAGAATCTAACACATTCTCCAGTGGATTCTTTTGCCAGAGACCAAGAACAACTAAAGTTTCGCATCAAGTTCGATCGCATGGTGTTTCTAACAGAACCCGTTAAACAGGATTCTTGTATCTAGTTACAAGGTAGGTCTCAGCCTGGGTGAACCAATGTAGCCTCGCTTTCACGTCGCCATTCACTATCATCGCACCTGGCTGCAAGATTCAACCTTGTGGCATCCGTGGATGCTGTTCGCCTCGTTTCCACGTTGCTTTGGTGTGACGGCCCAGACCCGATTGTTTCAGGTACCTGCAAACGACTGCACTCTCCGCCCGCATCATTTTCATCTCGCATCTTGAAATATGGTCGTAAAGACGGCAAGCAGGCAATAACGAGCCCCAGATTGCATTCTATAACAAACCACAACACTTGAAGCATGATAGCATCGGTTAGAATTGGCGTGCTTCAGGAAATGAAGAAGGGTTGTGCTTACAAACTGTGCTTATTGGAACCGAGCTTTTGTGTTCCGACTTTATTGTCAAGGCAAAGCGCAAAAAAGAAAACAGCAGCGTGATAACACCAAGAAGAAAGGTGCAGTACACTCCTATCTTGAGTTTTCTTCGAACGTTCAAGCCTCTGATGACGAGCCATGGCAGGAAGAACACTACCTTGATGTAAGTCTTTTGTGGTTTCTCGAATACTGGGTTTGGGAAACCTACCTAGCAGATCTCCCAGAATATGAAGAATCCATGTTACTATGAAGAGGAGCTTTCCTTTAATTGCAGCGCAAGGCTTTTCCCCTGGCACCCTGTATTTTCGCACGTTAGTCTGAGCCGAACATGGTATTATCGAATGGGTATCATCTCTGGCTCACCAATACGCGGTGCAGAATAAAAAAAGCGAAAGTATGCTGGCGATGTAAGCCACGACAACGTAGGCGATGGATACCCAAAGACAAGCTCTCCTCTTGACCATGAACTCTGGGAATATCTCCAAATACGCAGAAAGGAGCGTCCCTTTGCAGAGATACAGCGCTGTGGTAATGGGGACGGTGGTTGCCCAGAATAGCTCAACCATTGCCAGTCAGCACCCTCGCAACAGTGAATCTAGTGGGTATAGGTTGTACTTACGCTGCTCAGCTTTTGCAGTTCATCCATACTGCCTTTAAATCCTTGCAGATCGGTCTTTACCCCTCGATCAAGACCACCCATATTCGCTATGGCAACGCAGAGCCCCATGTTTGCGCACGCGGGAGTCCACGAGGCCATCATGAGGTAATCGCTGACGAGGATTCGGCGACGCTGAATCCTGAGGCGCAGGTTGAGGCGGGCGGCAATGAGACCGGCGGCTAATGCTAGCAGAAGGAAGCCTATGACCTGAGACTCGCAGCAGGTTGAATCAGCAGGAGGACCTGAGACATGGTTGGGCGGGTGGAAATACCAGCAGGGGGAGTGGCCCAGGGCCCTTTGCACCCATGATTTGTCTTTGGCGACCCTGTCACTCTGGAAATCTCATATAGAATTTTGTTATCGTGGCGGATGTCGATTTTCGCGTTGGCCCATTGGCGTATTCAAGCAGCCAAGCGCCTTCGCTCAGCCAGCCCCCGAGAATACTCGACTTTTCGCTGGCGAGACCTGATGCGGGGTTTGCTGGAGAATGCTACAGCTAGCTACTATTCCGATTGTTTTTCCGAGAGCATGCTGCTTTTAACGTTTCCGGCGATTTCGCAGGGCTGAGCGCGGCCCAGATCCATTAGCCGATCAGCCACAGAACTTTGATGGTGTCTACGACCTGGTCAAGGCAAGGCTAATTGTGGGTATGATTAGGCCTATTAAGTGCAAATATTTGTTTTTGATGATGGTCGTAAAGGACGACCTCGTTGCGACTGCAGACCAGGGTCGCGTCGGATTAATCATACACATAAAGAGAAGAGAGCAATCCCGCTTTCTGGCCTCCAACCACCCCCTAATATACCTCTCGCTTAGTAGTAGTCTAGTCCTCGCTTAATACCGTCGATCATTCTTACCCTATAGCCCTGGGTGATAAACCAAGCCGTTTTCAATGAATGATTGGTGTTTTCTGGGTTAAGTAGACAGGATGCTATTAATTAGGTTACTCAACCCAGCGGAACTACACTAATTGAACACAGACCCACGAGGATAGATCAATGATTCAGATATATTATGAGCCGAAAAAGCTGACAGGGTCTGGATGTGGCTGACATGGCGTCGGCTGGAGAGGTAGTGGCATATTCACCAGTCAACATCCCTGAGTTGCTAGGGAGGATTGTTCTTTAGCGCTCCGCAACGGGCTGCATTCCAAACGATTCTGATTCACGAAATTTTGAGACAACCAAAACACAATAGCGAATCACCGCCTCTAATCATGAAGAAAGAATGAAGGGAAATTAACGTGGTGGAATGCAACGTAACCATGCAGTGACAGATTCTCGCAATGGGCTGGGCAAGGGAAATTAAAAACCCCTCCCTCCCAGCGCTCGTTCATTGTTCGGCCTTGCTTCCATCTATTTTGTAACCAAAACTGCCCGTTGTATTCTTAACAATGCGCTTCTTTTCCATCAGTCTCGGCCTTGTTGCTGCAAGCTCACTTGCCTACGGCGCCCGCCCCTGCGTGCTCGAAAGCAGGAGCACCTCGGCAACTACTCTGGCCACAACCACTACAGAGTCCACAACGTCGAGCGAACAAACCACTTCGACTGAGTCAGCACCAGAACCATGGTCAGTTTCGGTACCCCAACCAACCGTTTTGCAAAGCTGCACTAGTACTAAACATAGGCAGAAAAACAATTCATCTTCAACCCTTGACCTAGTTCAGGTTAGGGGAGCCAATATATATGTGTGTCTTGGCAAATCTATAATGCTTGACAAATATCTTTGGTCTAGCGCCTAAGAGTCAACAGTGTGCCAGCTATCTGACAGGGGCGTAAGCTTTGAACGAGAGCAAGAGAAAAGGGCATGCGGCCGGGGGGGGTGGGGGTCGCAGCTGGTCTTGTTTCCTGGGTTTGGCAGGCTTCCTCAGCTCTGGTTAGTATTGGGTAGCTACTGTTTTCGTCCGGCTTTTTGCCTCCTCGGAGTCTCCACGCGCTGACGAAACGGGCACATTGCGGGGACGCTAGTGAAAAATGTGGTGCGATATCTCGATTCTATTTCCAGGGGTTTCATGAGATACTCAAGTAGTTTTTGCAATGTAGACGAAAATTGCGATACCTCAGACGCATGGACTCCCAAACGCGATGGTGTATCCACACGAATTACTCATGAACGCATGGTTTCTGAGAATTGGAAACTGCTCTTATCTGTGTCAGTCTCATGGCCTCGGCCACTCTCTTCCTTTCCCCATGCACTCCCCCTGCGTCAGCCAGATGGACTAGCGACACACTATCGATTTTCGTGCCCTGAGCTCCGCCTGCCAAAAGGCCTGCTCAGGACCCACAAGCTGCTGATGGTTGGCCCTTCAAAGTTGGCGTCGGAACGGCTGCCTTAGCGGGATCTCGCCAGTGAGAAATAATTTTAAGAATGCCGTAGCCAATTGCAAGAATATTCATGTCTTGGTTTGCTTTTGGTCATGATTCGTATCATACTTCCCTCCGATAACCCATTTAACCGAACCTTTGCCGACAGCCCCCCTGTCTTGATTCTCTGAAAGAACCGTCTCTCTTCAGCCGCACTCGTTTGCAACTTCGTCACACCTTCATTTCAAAATTCCATTTGGCTCTGATTACTAACTTGCGCTGTTCTTTTCATTCATTATTGGCGCTAGCTTTTGACCACTGAAGCGCTGGGCCTGAAGTTCGTTTGAACCAGCGTGAGCGGCCCAACACAAAGTAGGGGTGGGCCCAAACAAAAGGGGAAGAGATCGCCATGCCTCTACCACGCCCTCCCAATGAGCCTTTTGATGTGGAGGAGAGTTTTGGACTCCTCGAACTCGACAATGGCAAATTAATTTCACTTCAGCATCATCTGAGAAATCGAATCTGCACCGGCAATGCACACCAGCTGCTTAAAAAATGGACCGGGGCTATCCTTTCGTTGCTCAGATTGATCTTGGCATTGCCTTGGCGCGCCTATGCCACCCGCGTTGCGTGGTTCCTAGTTCCTAGTTTTCTTCAGGGAAAGCAAAGTCGCGCCCAGATCCGACCGGCTACGCTCCACCCTACAGCCTATCTCGACGGCATGAGAGGAATCGCTTCGTTTGCAGTCTTCACGTTTCATTTCACCCTACCACACTTCAACGTAAAGAACTCCTGGGGATACGACGGCTCGCACTATGAGCTCATCAGATTGCCCATTATTCGTCTCGCCTACCAGGGCTCGCCTGCGGTTTCCATCTTCTTTGTCATTTCCGGCTACGCTCTCTCGTACAAGCCGCTCAAGCTTCTCCGGCAGCAAAAGGTGCAAGAATTCTCCACTACAACGAGCTCTCTCGTCTTTCGCCGGCTCCTCCGTCTTTATGCGCCCCCGGCCGTCTCAACCCTGATGATGGCCTTTCTTATCCAAAGCGGCGCTCTTCGTTGGGATTGGGATTATGTCAACTGGAAGCCAAGCGACACACCGAGGCATCGTGGCCTTCAGCCAACGCCCTACCTTTCGCAACAGCTTGCGCAATGGGCTTTTAATATGTTCAACATGCTTAATATCTTTGACGCGGATTCCGATACCGCGATTAATAGTATGTACCCGCAAATACACCCCCCGGGATGATGACTAACAGGCACTTCCAGGATACGACGACCACTTGTGGACGATTCCCATCGAGTATCGTGGTTCGCTCTTCCTCTTCATGGTTATCATGGGCACTGCTCGTCTGCGCACAGCATGGCGGTATGTCGTGCTTCTTATTACCGCGGTGGTTAGCTTCAGGTTTTGCAAATGGGACTTTGTGCTCTTCTTGACTGGCATGGCCCTTGCTGAATGGGATCACATTCGAGGCGCCCACATCACACGCCCTAGCCTCTCCGTAGAGGAGAACAAGGCCGGTCATGCTTCCCGATTTGGAGGCATTTGCTGGCATGCATTTGCTGCCCTTGGTTTGTTCTTCATGTCTTATCCCGCAAAGGGAGCCGAAAAGACGCCAGGCTTCATCTTCCTCTTTTCTCTCACCCCGGAGTGGTGGATTAAGTACGAGGATCGGATATGGCGAAGCCTTGGTGCTGCCATCTTCACGCTGGCCGTCTCTTACCTCCCCGTTTGGAGACGAATCTTCAACTCGACAATCTCTCAGTACCTTGCCAAGATTTCTTACAGCCTGTATCTCATTCATGCCATGGCTCTTTCTCTTCCCATACATCATCTTATGAACTGGGCCTGGTATGTTACAGGCAAAGAAGGTTTTGCTTTCTATGAAGGGTTTGTGCTGGGATCTCTTTTCGCGATCCCAATCACGATTTGGTTTGCGGATATTTTCTGGAGACTTGTGGATATCCCAGTGGTTGACCTTGCCAAGTGGGTTGAGAATAAGCTTATTGTTTAAATAGATTTGCTCATATCATTGTATATTAATTTCATTTATTATTAATGCCGATAAATTTTGGTTATTTCTGAAGTACTACATGTGTTCGTGGCGGGATTTACTCTGTTCTCATTGTAGGCTTAACATTACGCAGATGTCTCGGCCATGACACCGACAGCGACGATGGAGACGCGACCATGATAAATGTTTATGGTGTGTTGGTTCAATGTGTGCTTGTGATTTTCAGCCACAATTTCGCCAAGACCATTTTAGGGGATCCTGATGGATGTGCAGCCAATTTTGTGGATATTAGCAATGCGGAGGGCTGAGTGGCTGAGACGCCATGGGACTTTTGCAAGGGTCAGGCCAAACAGCACAGACGATCCCTCACGGTATCCGAGCTGAGGATGCACGCATAATCAAGAAAAAGCAAAGAATAGGAGCCAATTGGAATGAAGTCATTTTTGGAACACCATGTTTCCCCGGAGAATAATTCGTCGAGATTTTGTGCTCTCGCCATTGTTGTTCCCATGACCATTGGCGGACGTTGCCGACCAACCGTGCCAAGCGGTCGAGGCCGTACAAATTTGGCGCCCAAAGGAGAGCTAAAATGCATCCTACAAGCCACCAACACCACTCTAGGTAGAAAGCGGGAGACATGCTGATCAAACCTGGGAGCAACGAAAAAAAAGAAAACAATATTTAAAGCATGTGAAACAAAAACAAAAACAATGATAAAAAAGTACAGTGGCGTCATGGGAAAAGCGATCGTGTGTGCGCCGTCAATTGCTATGGCCATCAAGGACAAGGTTGTAGCGTAGCAGCTTAATTGAATCTCTAAGCCTTAAATGTACCCATGTCCCGCTTTTCCGAGCTGCACGAAACAGTGGTCGCCAGCGATGTGTGACGGACTGACCTAGGCTGCCGCCGTGTTGTGTTGGTCCAGCTTCGCAAAAACCAACCCGCTGATCCAAGACACGGTGGCAACCCAATTTTACGCCACATGTTCACAACAGCACTCCCTACATATATGCTTAAACCCCCTCACCCTTGCAAAGTAGCAGCCTCACCTTTTTTTAGTTCTTCTCTCACTAATTTCTTTCCACCACCAACAATGGCTTCTTTCAATTCGCTCCCCTGTTCCGAGAAGGCCCGGCTCGCCAGCGGGCCAATTATCGACATGCACGACGAGGAATTCGGAGAGATGATGGCCAAGTCCAGCCGCGACAAAGACTTCCCGGCATCTTGGTTCGCAGCCGCGGCCGTCTCTGGAGCCGCCACCGTGTGTCTTTTGTTTGGGAGGAACCACGTGGAAAGTGTTGGCCAGGAAGCGTTTGGGTTCAGCGATTTCAACATGGGCTGGTTCCAACTTCGTATTTTGTGGCCGGTAAGTCGACCCTCGTCCCAAGATTTCGCCTGCGCACATTTTCTGACTAGGGGTGCAGACCGTTTTATCTACCGTCTTTGCCCTCGCCAATCTCGGCCTCGTCCACTACTTCAAGAGATCGATCCCCGCCTTACTAAAGCTTCTAAACGTGCTTGGTCTATCCCTGGGCTCCTACGCCATCATGTCTTCTCTATATCAGACTCTTCTCGCGGGTCAAACCACAATGGATTGCCCTCTTAAGCCGGAGGATGGCGAGCTGTTTGTTGATTGCATGCTTTGGAACCACGGGTATCGGCATTACCTTGCCATCTATTTGCTGTCCGCGGCAATTCACGGGTTAGTGCTCCCTTTCTAAATACGTAACCTGGAGGCCGCTTGGTGTCAGGGCTATCATGTCCATTAGCAATACTAACCTGGCTGATACTTAGTGTGGTATGTGCCTGCCTTTGCTTTATTCAGTTTTTGGCCGCTGGCCTGGCTATGGTTCGATTTCTCGTTCCCAGACAGTGAGTCTGCACTCGACTATCACTGAGCGTGTTTGAAGATTCGTGTTTTGGTTCCGCGCAGGGATAGATGATATCCTGATTGTCAGGCTCGAGCGAATGTAAAACAAAAAATCAGTCATAAATATTAATGCTACAGCTTCGGAGTTGTCGCTCTATCGACAGATTGCATAGGCAATTAGAATGAATATATTAATAGAGAACCTGTAAATTATCGCAATCATATTCCTAGGGCCAGCCCAACACAACGGAATGTAACCGTCCCGCAATCCCAAATTTCAATGCCCTCCGCCGTTCTTAACAGCGCCACAGGGTCCGTTGCTTACAGTGAAAGGGCTGCACTGGGCGCTATAAGTGTAGAATGTGGCGACGCCGTATTTGCCGGGAGTGCATGTCCCAGCCCCATTCATGACGTAGCATTCGTTATTGAACCAAAACGAGCCCACGCAATTCGCGGTATTCATGCACATGACGCAACAATCATAGGCAGTCGGGGTGTTGGAAGTTAAAGCACCATTGAGAGAAATGCCACAAATTGGTTGGCCGCCGTTGGCAGTGGTGACTTGGTTCGGGGGACCGCACGCTTCGTAGTAAGGAGTGGGAGCGGTAGTTGGAACTTGCACAGTAGCTAGGCAGTGTGAGTCGTTTTCTTGTATTTGCGCGAGCCGTGGGTATGCAAAGGGAGCTTACTTGTAACAGTCACAGTCGCGGTATTGATAATGTAATTGGTGCTGGTTTCAACTACCGTGGCTGAAACTGTGATCGTGGTTGTAATATCAGGAGGGTAGCTCGTCATAGTTTGAGTACTTGTGACGTTGACCTCTATGGTATTCATCACTGCCGGTGGTGCTGTGGCGGTTTCGGTCACGGTAGCCGTGGCAGTCTGCGTGGTGGTCGTGGTAACGACTCGGACGCAGTTCACCGACTGGGGGAATTGAGGAGGCAGAAATTGAAGGAGGTTTGTGCCCGCGTTGACTTTGACATTGAGAGGGGCACCGACACCGACGGAAGCACCCAGGGTTAGAAGCTGTTTACGGACGAGTTTGCTATCCCGTTGTCTTATCTTGTAAACATAGCCAGACTCCAAAGAGATTGGTGTGAACGATGCTGGTGGTGGGATTGTTCTGGTCACAGTTGTGGGGATATACGTAGTAGAAGTATGCGATACAGTTGCCGTGACTGTCGCATTGTCGGTGATTGTGATTGTGTCTAATATGTCAGCAACAAGTACGGTTTGTACGAAAACCTTTGCTCACCTAAAATTGTGGACGTCGCGGTGTCCGTAGATGCTGGAGCTGTAAAAGTAGAAGTGATGGTCTCCGTGTTGGACACGGTCACGTTCACAGTCAGAGGAGGAGGTGTTATCCAGTTGGTTTTGTAAACAGTGGTGGTCTTGGAGACGGTCTGGGTATTCGTTGAAGTCTTTGTGCCGGGAAACAACATAGGGAGAGGCCCCATTACAGTGGAACAGGTGACTGAGCTGGGAGCAGCAGAAACCAAGACTTCTGACCCGAGGGCTAAAAGAATAAGACCCCAATTAAGTGATAGCATTTTGTATAATGGATGGATAATATGTAAAGTGTTTAAAGATTGTAGAGATGCTGGTAGAAATATTGTCGACCCGGAAAACATATTGCTCTACTTTTATAAGAATTTCTTCCATGGAAATCGGCATGCTTAGAAGTCATCATGATTCCAACCTTTGAGAGGGAGTCTAGAGCGGCCTCTGGAGCTCAGCTTGTGACTCTATTCAAGATGCTGGAATGTACAGAAAATCTAGAGAAAGGCGGTTGGAGAAAGAGAATGGCCGTTTCAAACAATTCGGTACTTTCCGGCTTGTAATTTTGCTTTGCCATCAGCCCTATCCAAGTTGAAGAAGGGATCCGTTGATGGTGAGCTGTAGTAGATCCACTTTATTGGTTTTTAGCTAGATCTCACTTCTGGAAAGTTTCGCATCAAGCTAACCGTGCTCCACTCAAGGCATTAGTATGAAAGAGAAGAAGGCTAGGTTAAAGTTAGGTAAGATCAATGGGTAAGCTCATACTTGTGCTAACACGGTATCAAGTGACTGGGCCGTGGACGTTGCTGGCTGACCCAGTGAACAGCTAAACTGACGGAAAACCAATCCTGAATCATGTAACGATAGAAGCCACAATGAGATGGTGCGGGGCTGATTCCTTCATTGAGTTTTGCTGCTGGAATAGCTGACATCAAGCCTTGGCTAGTAGTGAGCCCAAACGACTGGTCTGAAGAATGAAATCCAGAGGAGTGGTTACTCGCGCCGTTTGCAGTGCCACCAAACGTAAATGTTTCGCACTCTTTTCTTTCCATTCTCACAGAGCATAAAATCTGCCGTGATTCGGATTGAACCTAATTCTTTGCCGCTTTTCCAGCCCATCAGCGCTGGTCGGCTAATTCGGAAGATTGCATTTTCTGCCCGCAAATTCAATCATGAAAGATTTATCGTGATTGAACTTGGATTACTTCGCGGGTTGATGTTTTCTGCTGATTTCCAGCGATATTTCTACGTGGCTATTCGCCCCCTTTCACGCCATTCCGAAAAAAAAAAACCCAAAAAAGCTCAGCACAACCAACAGTTTCAACTACTTTTGCTATTTGTTCAGGAATCGGGAGAATGAGGAGGCGAGAAGAAGAATGGCAAGGGAGAGCATTAGATTCCTCTGGACTTTTTGAGATCTGTGGGTGTGCGCAAGTGTTACTCGGGAGATTGGCCCTGATTTACACAGGATCCGTTGGAATTCATCTTAACAATGGATTTGGGACTGGGGTGACTGAAGTTGGAATGGGGTTCAAATCTCAAATAATGTGGCACGGCTTTCTGCGGCGGGCTTCCTACTGGCAAGGTATAATCACTGTACCCGTACGCTAAAACTCACATTAACTCACACTAGAAGTATTCCATTCTGACAGTACAGAGAGGTTTCAGATTGGTTGGATTCTTTCTGGGGCTATAACGGGTAACGAGAAAGTTTATTGCAAGCGGAAGCAACGGGTCTGTGGGGTCTTGATTAAAGCCATGACGTCACAATATTTGCGCTGATGTGCAGAATACGAATTTGAATGATGAGAGTGCACGAGCCGAAATGGCATTTCCATGGCGTGGCATTGGCACGCATATTCACCCAGCAGAATGACGCGCAGATCATGTGCTTTTCAAGTCAGAAAATGATCAGCCGCGCGACATTAATTCAAGACATTTTGTCCTCTGCCCTTCTATTTTTGGCTAGCTGGGATTGTCACAGTGAAAATTCCGGAAGCGCTTCGTACCCCAGAGCTCCATGGCATCCGAAAGGTGGATGAGACGACGACCATGAGGCTAGTCCAATGCACTCTGCAGGGGTAAGCTCCATCGGCGCCAATTAAACGTCAGCACCTTGTCACTGAGCCCTGGCAACTTGTGATTTAACCTTATTCAAATTACCCGTGCAGCCAGGTTACGAAGCGTGCTTGGCGTGCGGTTTAAAATGACCGGGATCCGCATGATTGTCCATTCAGGTCCCACTGAGGCGAGCATTAGCTAGGAAAGTTTGAATCTGAGATTTCCCGGGCACGCTACCTGGGAATAGACTACCTGTCAAGGAGAGGGTATAGAGCCGGACAGAGGACCCGACAGGCCGGCCGCGTACCCGGGGCCGCTGACGCGCAATTCGGCGCGGCTTGAATCGACAGCATGAAGGACACCCTTGTTCCTATTACATGATGAATGGGTCCATGTTCCTGGAAAATGAGGCTGTGTCGCGACCTCCGGAGCACATGCTGGAACCCGCGGACGTGAGTGGGCCGGCAACCCACATGGGGCTATCCACTCACGGTTTTCTCCCTGAAACTTGAATACGTAGGCCCAGTGGCCAATGACACGGGAATTGATTCCACAAATACGTGGCTCGGCGGGCAATGAGGCACTTGATCGCGACCCAACTCCTCCTCGACCTGCCATCACCATGGCTGAATCCTCCGGTCGTTCTGTCGATTCCAGCGTTACCGCCATGTCGGACCCAAAGCCCGAGCCCAAGCTCATGACGGGCCCCGAAGTCGTCGCCACCACCACCACCGATACCTCCGATGGCATCCAGCGGCTCGTCCCCCGGCAGACATTCGAGTCGCCGCTTTCGCCCGCCGTCAAGGCCGTTCCCGCCATATTCCAGGCCCAAACAGAGGTCCCCGAGTTCGAACACTACTTTTCGGGACCTCGCGATGTCTCCAGGCACTCGAAATGGCCTCTTATTCTGAGAATACATGGCAGCATTGTGCCTAGACTGATCATGCCAGTCGTTGGCATTGGCGCTTGGGCCACGGCCATGACGCTGGTCCACGAAAAGGTCCACGATATCAGCGTCGATTCGCTTCTCCTAAACATTCTTGGTATTGTCGTCGGTTTCAGCTTGACGTTTCGATCTTCCACCGCATACGAACGATATGCCGAGGGCCGTCGCTGCTGGGGTCAGCTTGTCCTCGCCTCGCAAGCGCTCGGTCGCATGGTCTGGTTCCACGTCAATGACGAGGGCGTCGAAGATTCGCATGAGCTCGTCATCAGAAAACTCACCTCGATGAACCTCATTGTCGCCTTCTCAGTCGCCTTGAAGCATTCCCTGCGCTTCGAGCCGTACAGCAACTACACCGATCTTCACCCACTGATTGGACATCTGCATGTGCTGTCTGAGGAATCGCTTTCGGATGAGGATGACGCTAATGGTGTCACACTTAAACGCAAGGGCTTCTTCAAGTCGGTTGGCGAGCACCTTGGTGTCTCCTTTGCCGAGAGCAACCCTCGAAAGGCTCTGAAAAGAGCAACTCGACCGCTTGGCAACCTTCCCCTTGAGATTCTCAATTACCTATTCATGAGCATCGACTCGTTCCATGCTAACAAACAAATTCGCGTCTTCAACCACGAGTCAATCGCATACACCCAGCTCACCATCATGAATGACATCATGGTAAACTGCAACCGTATTCTCGATACCCCCCTTCCCATCGCCTACAGCATCGCCATCAGCCAGATTACCTTCGTTTACGTCCTCCTACTCCCCTTCCAAATTTTGGAACAGCTTGGCTGGATCACCATCCCCGCCACCATCGCTGCCGCCTACATTATTCTTGGTCTTCTTTTCATCGGTCAAGAAATTGAGAACCCCTTCGGCCACGACGTAAACGACTTGCCACTCGAGGCCTTTTGCGATGAAATCACCGAGGGCATGGATGTGATTGCCACGCTCGACAAGAGCGAATCAAGAACGACCCACCTCAGCACCGACAACATGCCCCTGTTCCCTCTGAGCAAGGCTCCAGCGAGTGTGTGGGCTCAACGAAATGCCGACAAGCTTCAGGAGGCCATCCACCGCAAGCCCAAGGCCATGTTTGAACTGCGCCAGCAAAATGCCAAGGCGCAAAATTCTGCTGCGAAGCAATAAAATTACAGCAATCGGATATATAAAATTGTACATATACAGTGGAAATGGATATTTGGCGCAATCTTTTACAGGGTCAAACATGGAGCGATAGGATTTGTGCGCATGTAAAAGCGTAGATTGGTTTCGCGCTTTTCAAAGGACTTGATCTTTTTTTTTTTTAAAGTATTTTGTTATAAAAAGTCTAGGGTATATAAAAACAAGCAAACTAGAAAGGTAGCGATACGGCTTATTATTTTTTTCACGTAAAGAAAAATGGTCCATCAACATTTCGGTTCCTACGGCGCAACATCAATTCTACAACCCTCATGCGACTGTCTGTATTTTGCTTTACTGCTTTACTTCTTTACTGAATTACTGATGTTGAAAAATTAATTAATGATTTAATCCATATTGTTATGTTTTAAGGCTCCCTAAAAAAACATACTGTTTGTTCGCTTCACAAAAACATGCCCGTCACCCAGATTACCCTACAGGGTAGCTACTTTCACATCGTTATTCCCCTCTGCTAAATAATCTCGTTCAAGGACCAGCGTAATTGTTTATTATTGATATTGATGCCTATTTATATATACATCCGGCTCCAGCCTTTACAGCTAGTAGATAAAAGAAAGGGTTTATGACCGATATTGGTCACTATTTGTGCGTAGAGATGCGCTATGCCTCTATAAAGTGATGGTATAAGAACAAAATAAAAAATTTCGCACTGCTAGTGCTGGTTGATTCCACTCCCATCACCTCTGGTGATTCGCAGAAATTTCAGTCATGGTTCCCTCCTGTGAATTCCAGTCTCCCAACTCCGGTATATGTCCATCTGTGTCCTGGCTTTGATTCTTTTCTCTGATTCCCCCTGAACTGAAAGAACCATGTAGCGCCCTCTCATCCTCAGACCGTTCTGTCGAATTCGTCATCACGCTGAAAATCTTGGAGCAGAATGCAGCCATGGGCGGAAGAACGGGTCGCAGTGCAGGGATGGCGCACACAACAATTTGGCTGACGGTTTCCGCGGATGCAACCACGGCTATTTTCGTCAGTACTGCCCGAGTATGAATGTATCGGCACCTTGCTTACTTGTGTTGAACGTAAAAATCGACATGACGCCAAAGATAAACCGGCATATGCTTATCACAACCGACATGATTCCAATGCTGAATAGACAAATCAAAGCAATCTTCTCGCTCCTTGGTGTTGCTTTTAACCTATGCAACATTCCGAATGGCAGAATGAATACTACGACCAAGTCGCTAATAAGTCTCTGGGTATGTGCAAAGATGGGAGCAGAAGGAATTTACCAAGGATTTCACATGTGATATTCATAGGCCAGGTGATTTTGTAAATCTTTGTGGTAAGAAACAGGGAGCATTCGTAAGGGTGCAACCTTTGTACCAGTTAGTCAAATGAGCAGCTAGCGCAACACGGAAAGCACTATGAGAGAGGGTTTCCCGACGTACCAGCTTATGGATATGGGCAATCCACACCAAAACAAGTTTAGGCAGGTAGCGGCGATAAAACAAAGAGCGTTCAACGCCATGACCACGTACAGGCACTTCCTGAGCTTTTCCTCGGATATCGGGAAGAGCTCGTTGTAGAAGGCGAGAAGGCTGAACCTGGGGAAATAGAATTCGATTTCAGAAATAAAAATCACAGCCCATGACCACTGTTGACCGTTAGCACAGGTCCTGGGCAGCAAGATGGTTGCGCCTAGATACCTGGTTGTATTCCACATCGTCGATAGTGCCAAACCCATGCTGTCCATTTACCCAGTAATAGTGTGTGCCGATGACCAGGGCCGTAAAGCACGCGACAGCGAGCCCCAGCCAGACCTCTGAGATCCAAAAGGCCCACATCCGCTTCCACGTGCGCACGGCGATCCGAGCGAGGAAGAAGAAGATGCAGATTCCCGCGAGGATCCATTCTACAATCTAGTCGGCACTGTTCGTTAGCGACTGGTCCCAGGGGGCTTGTCGTTGGAGGCCTCGACTCACGATGAATTGCAGATACGTGAGGTCCTTCATGGCGGAGGAGGATCAAACGAGCGTCGACATTTGCAAATAAGAAAAGAAAAAAATGACGTGCTGGCCAAAACACCAGTCTGATGTCCGCTAAAACGGATGCCAAGAACGTATGCGACCAAGATCTTGACATCCAAGGAGGCCATCCAGTTTTGTCAGGGAGCCGGGTTCTTATGAGGGTGCGTGGGATTGAACTATTACCGGATTGAGTGAGACATGCATGAAGGCTAGTGGTTAAAGTTGTCGGCCCTTCCAAAAGAAGCAACTTTTTCGTGATGGTGAACATCGGCAGTTGTAAAGGCCAGCCCGCCATCACCCATTCTTCATGGAATGCTGCATCCGTGATGATATTATTATTTAACACAGGAACATTTCATCGCGGACATCTACCACATTTAATTTTTTCGTCTTCATTCTCCAACATGCGACGCGCAATCGTGTTTTTAATTGACCCGACCCGAGGTAATGGCTGCCGCGCCGGAACTAGTATGCAAGCGAAGCGCCACAACAATCTCGGCTGGAGCATTTGGGCATATGACTCGTGGCCTGAGAAGCCATTGAAGAAGTGAGGACGTAATCAGGGTCCAGTCAGCTCTCAATTCAGCTGTAAAGTTTAAGCCCTGGTCTGAGTTCTTCGGCTGATCCCGTATCTCGATTTCCTTTTCTGTGTGAATGTGACCAAAGCGCCCTTGTCACGTCACGATTGATCGACGGCTAG
This sequence comes from Calonectria hawksworthii, assembly GCA_020975415.1. Taxonomy (NCBI): domain Eukaryota; kingdom Fungi; phylum Ascomycota; class Sordariomycetes; order Hypocreales; family Nectriaceae; genus Calonectria; species Calonectria hawksworthii. The sequence continues at coordinate 1,664,878 of JAHXZK010000015.1, read as the reverse complement.
GCCATGCGATGTGATGCGCTGGACTGGACTGGACTGGATCTGCTTTGCGCCACGGTTTCCGACGTAGCCGAGTCCAAAAAAAGACGACCCGCGATGCTGACTCTCCACGAGGGAGAGAGCGGGACGGCGCTGATTCATCATTCATTTCGCTGTCTCAGGTGCTTTCAAATGCTGCCCAACCAACCCAGATGGCGCTATCTGTGTGACACGGCCGAACCGTGGGGCCACAATCCATTGTGGCGTCGCCGCCTGGGGCAAGCCGAAAGGCAAGAAATGAATTGCATGCCAAAAGTGCGATGGAGCGCAATGGAATTTCATTATGCAATTTCATTGGCCAAAACGTGGGTTTGCTGCTGCTTTTTGTTTACGACAACGAACGGAATTCGCACTTCCAATTAAGCATTTAATGGGACATGGCTATAAGATTTTGCTGGGACACCATATTTTGATGGGATAACACGAACTTTTATGGTCATTCTCAATATACAAAGAAGGCGCCGACCGAGGAAGAGACAAGAGAGCACTTGGTTCGATAAATATGAGAAAAGACTGTCACAATGCATTATCTCCTGATTCAAGGCTAACGACGACCCGATCCCTGCTCACAAGCACTACAACATGTCAAAATCGGGCGCATTTGTGCTTCTAGCTCATCGTTATCCTGCTGAATTCACGGACCTCGATGGACACCGCCACCATTAAACTTCCGGTTGCACGAGGCGGCTGGTATTTTTCCCGATAACAGATAAGAATGGTATTGAGCTAGTGCTTCTTTGTGTTTATACGAGTGACCACCTTTAAGACATCCTGGGCCCCTGCAATAAATTGACATCAGATCACCCCCCTCCGACGGCAAGTTCCAGTTTGTCTCGGGGACATCCGTTAGTCGTTGCGAATTACACAGCCTTCTTCAGCACGCCAACAAATCCTTTCCCTTTCTAGCCGAGATTTCACACTGCCGGGCCTTGCAGAGTATCGGTGAAAAAAAAAAAAAAAACCAAGCGTCAAAGCGCTTGGCGACGCGTCGTCGATGTTTCTGATTACAGACAGGCTCTAGAGAAGGTTTGTCCATTTTTAGCGATGACATGCAACGTTACGTCATGAAGCATCGGTATTGATTTGGCGGCGATCAACTAAACTTTAATATTTGTTGGCTTTCCGTTAATGCTGCCAAAAAGAACAATGTGCTCCTGCATAAATACATAATCCGTGGCGGCCGTATCCGAGCGAACCTCCCTTTGCCGATGAGGAGCACCGTTATATTTTGACCTCATGCAAAGTTTACACCTGATTCAATATCACAATATAGACTAGTTAGAATAAATCTAGGTGTTTTCTCTTTTAATTTTCTGTCGAGCTTTTGACATGACTACTCAGGTGTTGTAACTTCCCAGCTACTGTAGACAACGCTTGCACTCAGTTAAACTAAGCTGTCATCTCAACATCCTCCAGCAAGTTGTAGGTAGCAATTCGGCTTGTATAATAGGTACCTGGGGGTGCTTGGCCGTCGAAGTGATGCTGGGCAAACCGTGGGGCCGCAAGGTATTGTGGCGTCGATTCTCGGCGCAAGCTGAATGGAGAGAAATGAATCCCATTCAGAAATGAGATTTTCTTGTACGCTTTCATCCACTAGGATATCTGTGTTACCATTCATGGTTTGAGAGTGCAGGCAGGCCCAAACGCAAGGAAGCTACCTATTTTGGATGCTAGGTTAGTAAGCTGTCCGCCGTCCCCGGTGCTTTGGTGATGAGAAGGCCGACCGTCTCCGCTATTGTCACAGACGTGTGTAATAGCCGCACAGGATAAAAAGTAATACCCTCCTAGGCCACTGGAGAGGCTGATTCATTTGGAACCTACCTAGCTGCAGTCTTAGTTCTTGTGAGCTTGAGATTTCTCAGATGTTCTAAGTCAAGGCACGCAAAACTTGGATTATTATTACTTCAGTTAGCTATCATTGAGACTGATTTTATCTAAATATGATGCGATAGATTGGGTCGTAATATTTCTTGAGTATCTGATTTTGACCAGAGGATGAACGGACGATCGTTCTGAGACCATCGCCTCACCTTTCCTGTAGATACACAATGTGTTTATTGTCCGGATAGAATTCTCCTGTGATATCCTGAAGAGCCCACTCCTTGACTATGCCCTGAGTCTACCATTCGATCGTACTCGGCTTCATCCATCTCATCGAATATGGTGGTGTGACTTCCAAGGATCATTTTATGAACGGGTCCTGTCGCAGGCGTCCAATCTACCAGGTCGCTGTATCCTCCGTGTGAGCAAGATTGGCTGGCTGGTTCGGTTTCTGGGCCACTTACTAGTTTTGGCAACCTTCCATCTTTGAAATACCATCATCATAGTCGGTGAAAACCTCCCTGGCATCGGGGGAGTCTCCGAATAAGACAAGCTCTAAACTGAATGGCCGGTCGCCGAGGTTCTTGTTCAATTTTCCCTGCAGCTCTTTTATCCAGGTGATGATTCTTGTTTTAACATTTGCTGCCTGGACCCCATCGAGGACCCATTGCCCATTAGTGAGGAAAATAATGGTTACAGGATCAGGCATCGTTAACCGATTGATGCTCCTGTCTACCAAATCCAGATAATCCGTGAAAAAGTCTCCTAGACTCTTCGCGACGTCGCGAGGCACTTGGGGCTTCCAGTTGAAGGTCTCAATCTGCATGCGCTTCCGAAGCTTTTCGGCCCGTGATCCCCTTGAAATGCCCTTTTCTTCATTTTCCATATGTAGGAAGTGTAAAGAGGGTTCTTTCGACTTGGACTTTTGCAACGTCTTTGCAATATTTTCAACGAGTATAGTGGCCTCGGGCCAATGAGTACTCATCCCTGACGCGTTATCGACTAGGAGCTTCTGATCTGCAGTGAGCAATATTCTGCCTTACGTCCCGGTATTTACACGGATCGAAACTATCGGGGCAGAGAATAATGGAATACTTACGTAGTCCCGTTTTCCGGGGGAATATTTGGCCATGATTCCGTCCGGTATTCTATCTTTGCCCCAGGGCAAAGCAAATCTGGAGGTTTTCGGTTTGGGTTGAAGCATTGAATTCCGTCGTATGATATCTAACTCGTTTGGCGGGAGTGGCATAGTGCCATTTCTTGGTAGGTCCCGAACCGGAGGCTTCGGTTTAGGTGTCGTAGGTGCCCTTGTCTCATCCGGAGGGTCGTTGGGAATGATCATTTCTGGCGCATCGGAATCATTTGCCTTGGGTGTCGCCTCCCGGGGCTCTGGGGTGTTTTGAGAAATGCTAATATTCGAAGGAGGCTCAATTTGATCAAGAAACCGTTTTTCGACATCTCTTAGAGACGCTGCGTTTGGAGCAAAACCCCCGATTATCCTTTCAAATTGTTCTCGAAGCTGATACGCAGGTATTCGAACCCCACCGGCCTCAATTAGCATATAGTTGTCAACTAAATCGAGAACACGGTACGTAATTTGGTCAGTTTTTCTTGCCGTTTCCCTGAGCATGGTGTGCCACTCTCTGATCATTGGCAGAACTCTCTTTGAGTCATGAAATTGATCTCCTGCATTCAGAGTGGGTCGTCCTGGGCCTAGGCTCGCTTGGATGGCATTGTCGACTTCTTGCCTCCTAAGCGCTTCATATTTACTGACACCCCTGACGCCGTGCACAACCCATGTTGCTACCATGGAAAGAACGCAACCAAGTGACCAGATATCTACGCTCTGGGAGACTTCGGCTGGGTTTTCGGTGTGTGTTTCGGGGGCTCCTATTCTGCGTTAGCCCAGAGTTTCATATGATTGAAGTGGCCGAGGAATTTGGTACCGCAAGTCTTCGTTTCTTGTCTCCAAAACGGCCCGGTTTCAACATTTTTCGCGGTCGGGGAAGAGCTTTTTTCTTCCTTCTGCTTGACTATGGCACAACCAGGATCCCCAAGCTTCCATTCAATCCCCGCCCTGAGGATATTGGCTGGCTTGATATCGAAGTGCCATCTGAACATAAGGTGTTAGTCGACATAACCCGAAAGAGCTCAGATTAACGACTCACCCATGATATGTCCTACCGCGATCTTCGAATTCATGGACGCTTTCCAAACCATGGGCAAGTTGAAAAATACCCTCCCAAAAGTTGAATATACTTTGCGAGAATATTGGTGGGTTCTCTCTGTCCATCCAGCTCTCCAGGTCGCTTTCACAAAACTCTAAGATGATGTTGTAGGTGCTTTTGGAGCGTCCAACCGTGTCAAGCACTACGTGTGTGAACTTATCGAAGTATTTCACCACACCGGGACTCCCATTACCCCCAAAGGTCTCGAAGTAAAGGGCCTCTCTGTGGTAATCTGTTTTGCTGAGTTCTTTCATGGCGAACTTGCAGAGCTACCATGAGTTAGAGAGTCCATCAGGTCGGACAAGCACAGCTACAATATCTTGATATGGTACTCACAGTGACACCAGTTTCGGGGTCTTGCCTGATGTGTTCTTCTCTCAGAATTTTGCGCAAACTGCCCTTGACGTACTCGCTCGGTACTTCTATTTGCGAGACACACCCGGTATTACCTCTCCCAATGGGGACCTTGGAGACAATCGGAATAACCTCGAGCTCTTTGAATTCCTTGCCGTAGTTCATGTCGAAGCTGTATATATAAAATTCCCATTGAGTGGCCCGGAAAGCTTTGACCCACTGCATTGTTGCACGCGCTTGCTTAATTTCGGGGATGCGATCAAACACATCTGCTAACGTCCGGTCGTCCTCAATAGGGAGTTTCTTATCATCCAAAAGCCGTTGAGTAAAGTAGAATATGTGTCGGCAAAGGCCTATGCGAGCAAGAATGCAAAATACAAGTAGATAACATCGTTTGCTGTTGGTGTTTGGAGTGAAGTTATCTTCTAGCTGTTTGAGTTGCAGCCTCCTCCATTGTTCATCGTCACCGGACCCGAGGTCTCCATCTAGAATAAGCCACTCAAGACGATTCTTTGAATTTTGCTCTGTTTCATCGACAGGCGCAAGAAGCCATTTTTGTAATTCGAGGACCAAAAAGAATCGACTGTCACTTATTGTGGACTCGAGGCTGCAAGCGTCAGCCTTGGCGTTGAACGCCCGGAGAGCTGGTCCGGCCGAGGAGAGTTCTGGGGCCATGATTTTCAACAACTAGTGGATGATTAGACGAATTGCGAGAATAGTGGGCGATTATTATGCGACTAGATGAAGTGCCTAGACTCTGAGAGCCGGGGAGAATGAAAGGGAACTAGGTTGCACAGACGAATATCCTCTAAGCAACAGACGCGACTCACCGCCCGGCTGGCTGTGTGCGAGGCTCTCCCTTTCATAGATCAGGAATTGACCTGTGTGGGCCAACTGCTGCAACCCGCCTGAGACCGAGGGCGTATTGGTCGGCGGCTATTGGCTTCATTCTCAGATTTGTGGCGTTGGAATAGCCAATCCTACGCCATGATGTGGGGTTTTTTGCAATGTACCTCGACATAAGGCAGCCAGGCTACCTGTGAATTTACAATATGAGCATGCGCCAGAACGGTGTGGTGCAATTAGTATGGATAAACCGCCCCACAGCGCTTCAGCCTGATTTTCAGCTGGTTCTTTCTCAAGGCTCTGGGATGATCTTGAAATGACGCATTTTATTTTCGGATGATTCAATTCCCTCTAGACGAAATGTATTAATATATAGACTACAAGCTCTGTTGTTTTCTTCACTAGCCATGGGCGTTAGGGTTCATGTGGCCATGACAAAGACGGCTCCTCTCGCCCAGTTTGTATCAAGCCGCTACCCCGCTCGGCATGACTGCAGTAGTGTATCCGTGTGTCACGCGTAAACGCCTCTTTGCAAGGGGTTGGATGCACTGAGCTCATTTGGGATCTGCTTATCTCTTATTGAAGACCTGTGACGCTACACATTTGAACCCCAGCTCATTGCGTTGAAATCCTTCTCTCTCACACTTGCTCTTCTCTGCATTGTATCATTGTATGCCTCTACCTCATTGACTTTCTGCTTAGGGACGCGGTTGTGTAAATAGTTCCATGCCAGTGCGAGGACTAGTGTGGATATTGTGAGAGGGATCGTCACCTGTATCCACCTTTCCATGGCTAAACTAGAGTATTCCTGCTTTTTGCCGCTAAATTTTACTATGTCGGTACTAAACAGCGTCGAAACGAATGTAGCTGGTAAAAATATAAGTGTGATGACAGTGATGATTCTCATTGCCACAGCTTCCTTTTGGCTCTGTTCAGAGACCTTTTGCATTCTTTTGGTCAACGCGGCTGTCTCTCGATTGCCTTCGGCCTGGATTCTCTGATGAAGTAGCTTCATCCGGTCATCACTGATTTTTATGAGGACTTCTCCCCGAGAACTGTGCATTTCGAGGTCGTCCATCATCTCTTTGATCTGCGCCGTAAATTGAGAGACGGCATCGTGGCATTCCAAGACCCATGGTAAACTAAGCTCTCGCATTAAATCTTGGTAAAAGGCTCCAATTGATGATAGTATCTTGGAGTTGGTTTGGATAACCATAATTGCTTCATTCACTCTATCAAGATATGATTGCAAGGCGCGAAGGTCTTTCTCGGAAAAGTGAGCGGTTTCACGATCGATAGCCGGATCGGTCTTCAGGGAAGCCATTAATCTCCGGAGCAAATAAAAAGAAGGACAGGAGTTTGCAGGAATTGCCAGAGAAAAGTATACTTACTATGTTTTCTATTTGGTCTTCGAGCCATTGTATGTACCATCGCCACTCAGTCACGGACCAAAAGCAATTCTCCAAATGGACTGTGAGTGAAGTCTTGAAACAATTGGCCTGCGTGCTGAACTTTTGTTCGTCGTGGTCTTGATCTACGCCAGGTAGGAGCTTCTGGATACGCTGTTTCATTGTATTTCTCCCACTGGTGACAATCCACAGCGTAGTTCCATAGACAGCATCGAATTGGTGGTGGATTGCGATTTGGCGACGACACCAGTCCTTGGTTTGCTTGTCATACTCAATGGCTCTGAGATTGTAGCTTAGTTGGAAGTGTAAACCGCTTCTTCCTTGAAAGGGAATATCGAGCCCAGGCGGCGGATTCTTAAGGAAGGATTGCGCGCGGAATCCACTAAATCTAAAATCCCGCTGCCGGTTTTTTTGGCGACCGAAACAAAGGACAAAGTTTGTATAGTTGGGGTTTACTTGGTGGTAGCTCATGATTCTGGTAAACATTTCTTTTGTCACGTTTAGCGGGTTCCAAGAATGATCGGCAAGGAAGAAGACAAATCGACATTTGGGTTCGCGTTGTCTACACTCCGACTGCCGGCCTGATTTCTCAAGGACCTCGGGCTCGGCGACAAACTTTTCCCGATCGCCCAGCCAGTCGGTGAGTTCAACATCATTAAAAATGTTCTGCTTCGTAACTGAAATTGAAGCGGGCGGTCAGAATTGCATGAAACATGGATTTGGAGATCAATTGACGTACCTATTCCCCGAGCATTGAATTCTCGGAACGCGACGCGGATGGACTTGGGGTCAGAATTGAACAGGCTGCTTTCAGCGGCGGCTAGGCGATCACAATAGTGCTCAAGCGCGCTGGGGTTGGCGTGAGGGAAGATGAGATTTATAGGATATGAGGAAGAGTCCTTGTACGACTTCCAAAACAAGTTATAGACTGGCTCTTCTGTTGTGGACATGGCGGCGGTCTGAAGCGGTAGGAATTGTCGTGAATAATAGAGGGAATTGCTGGACAATCTTGGGTCGGGGCATGATTAAATGCCAAACCACTTGCGAGGATCAAGTACTGATACAAGCCACGAGTCTCAGCCTGTCTGCAGTTGGTCAGGGTTGGTTGGTTGGCCACCCCCTTTCTGGCGAAATACGCCTTAGGCTATGCATGACTGACCCACTCACACACTTGTGATGATGCTTTGTGATTTCGCACAAGAGGGCCTCGAGGACAAACGTGGCGAGATGCAATTTTTTACGTGACGCCATAGCGCTTGGGGCCAATATTTGATTTGGTAGTTCAGCTGTCTTGGAAACACCCTTGCCTCCCTGCGAACCACAGATAGTCCGCCAATTCAATAGCCTGCTTTCTACTATGCCACCGCGCCCGACAGGGCCCCCGCTCTGCCAACTCAATCCGGCGTCTGTGCCCGATTCTCGCGCTCAGGCTCTGCGGGCTTCCTCAACCTCGCGATCTCCTCCCAATCCTTCTGAACACGTCATCGCCAAAGTCAGATATCTGCTGTCTTGAGGGCGCCCTATCCATGGGTGATTGGAAAACGAACCTCGTCAAGTCTTTCTGGTAGTACCACATCGTATTTGTCTCTCATGAGTGTCTATCTTGTCATTGGTACTGCAATTCGCCTGAACACAAGCGTGAGCCACGCACTAGATTCGCCTGGAACGCGAAACCCCGAAATCGCCACTCGAGGTACCTCTTCAAATCCGCCTCGTTTAGGCGATATGCGTGGATGCTTTCTGTGAACGGCATGACTGTTTTGTAATTCCTTTACGTGTATTTGGCTTGGCACATTTGTCTGCTTTTGCTTGATGTATTGCCTCGATTGCCTAAAGGAATAAAATTACGGTCAAGTGGTGCGGGGTGGCTTAGCAATATATAGTATTTCTAGATTCAAATGCACTTTCCGTAGTGCGCTTTTGGTTGGACTACTTCTCCAAGGCAATCTTTTGCCTTCTTTTGTCCTTTCTTTTTTTTACCCTGCAGTACGTATCAGGGCTTGAAAGCCCAAAACTCATGCTGCTCCACTGGCGCGCCACTGCATGAATCACGGCCGTCCCGGCCTGTATGTCATCTTCGCGAGATTTCCTGGCCAATTAGGTAGCAACCCGAGAGACCTGGCTGGGCACTGCCCTGGACCCCGAACTGGAACTATTTATGGAGGTTCTCGACAAACGGGCCGACAAGGCAACTGCTCTCCGACCTGCATTTGCCGCACTGCTGATTTCCGTTGCAAGTGGTCATCTTCCGACTGCGCCATCATATTCTGCACCCCGTAACATAAGTTTGTGATTTCCCGACTCTTCCATACAGTTTTAGCTTATCGTGGCTGTGGGCTCACCACGAATCAGGAGTCATAAATACTTGACATCACGATAATGGTCACACTTGAATATCACAATTTGGAAAAGCTAAAACGAGCATCATTTGATGCGCATTTTAGATTTCCTAAGGAGTACTGAAGGACATTGCTTGGATGGCGTATTTTACTAGTTGCTGTAGACAGCTCACGTAATCAGTCAAAGAACTATGCTGTCATCTCCACGTCCTCCAGCAAGTTGTAGGTCGCAATTCTGCTTGTATCATAGGTACCCAGAGGTGCTTGGCCATCAAATCGATGCCGGGCAGCTTTGTGCTGGGTGTACCACATGGTGTAATCACAGACGAGTCGCCAGTCCAGTTGACAGCTTTCGAAAATGCGCCTATGAGACGACTGGTAACATTGAAGCATCTCCAGCGCTTCCTTCACCCAGCACACGCAGTTCCAGCCTGGAGTATTTCCTCGCACCGGGACCTCTCTCAGGATGCTTTCGAGACGCTCAGTTTTCTTGATTTTGCCCACTAGAATGCGGTCGAGGATCATGGCGCTCGGGGCTGTGGAGATGTCGCGTTCCTCAAAGCGCCACGACTCAGTTCGCTGTCCATCAACGAATTCAGTCTTTTGCTTGGCGTGGAACCGCTTGCCACGCGAGTTTTCATTTTCCATCGTTGGACCCGTCAGGATAGCCCAGTGGTATCTTTTAGGGGATGAGTTAGAGAAAACCCTTGCGTAGCGTACATGGTCTATTACTTACCGGTCTTCGCCTCCGGGCATCGTAGCAACACCAGCGCGTGCGTAAATCGCAACGTATAAACAGTCCCTCGAAGAAGACGGCATGGCTTGACGAGGGGTTGCCAGTTGATAGAGGGTCAAGACAACAAGGCGATAGAGAGAGAGTCCTGATGCTTCGGATTGTGATGAGTGAGGAGGGTAGCGATATGGCTCTCTTCGGCCTTTGAGTGAAAGCCATTGTGCATGTTGGACTCGTTTGTTTGCGCCGAATGGCGAGGCTATCAAACGGAAAATTTGCCATGAATCAAATAACAACTTGAATGAGCAAACAAATTAATGCACCCTGGCGACCTTGGTATTTCACTGAAATTACGCTGAGGCATAAATCTCACAACATATTGGGACTATTCAAGCGGTTTTGCGTTTGCTATGCCCGGAAAGGAGTGGGACTTGGCCTTTGGTATCGCAAGTATGGACAAGACAGCGTTCGGTCACATGCGACTAAAATGATTCTGTATGACTGGCATTCTGATTAGCGTTGCAGCTGCACTGGGTTATAATCTGTTTGTAGAGCGGGTTGTTGTAGATTGATATCATACGAGCTTGGTCCTACGTTGGAGTGAATGTTCTAATGAGGAGTATTTTTGCGCCGATTGACCACTGTGATTCGGCAGGTGCGTGAAGTTTTGTATCACTTGAACATTCACAATCGATTGATATTTTTGTTCGTTACAATGTGCATGACTCATTGACCCAATTACGAAGATATATGTTTGTTTCGAATCATGTACTCGACCTGGATGACAAAGCAGCGAATAATCAGCAAGATTAGAACTTCAATATCCCAAAACAACTGGCTATCCGATTCCACCCTTTCTTAGGAAATACAAGAACGAAAAGGAATCTCCGTCTCTGGCTTATTTTCTTAGTTTCCATTATCGTCGTGCGAATCAAACATCCACTTATTACAAAGTGTTGTAAGACGATAAATAGCAAGACAAGTTAGTGGGATTTTCTAGGCTAGGGCACGACAGACAGATCCACCAAATATGAATTGTTTGCAAGTTTATCTATAGAGCACAATGGAATTTCATTATGCAATTTTATTAGCCAAAACGTGGCTTTACTACTACTTTTTGTTTACAATAGTAAGTAAAATTTATACCTCTAATTAAAGTATTTAAAGGAATATAATTATTAGATTTTATAGGGTACTATATTTTAAAGGGAACATACAAAGTATTATAGTTATTCTTATGCAAAGAAGGTATTAACTAAGGAAGAGACCGGAGAGTACTTAGTTTAATAAACATAAGAAAAGGCTATCATAATGTATTATCTCTTGATTTAAGGCCAACAATAACCCAATCCTTACTCACAAGTACTCCAACGTACCAAAATTAGGCGCATTTATGCTTTTAGTTTATTACTATTATGTAGGATTCACGGACCTTAATGGGCATCGCTATTATTGAACCTGCGGTTGCGCAAGGTAGGTATTCTTCCCGATAATAGATAAGAATAGTCTTGAGCTAGTACTTCTTTGTGTTCATATGAATGACCATCTTTAAGACATTTTGCCAAAAGTTCGTGGTTCAGAAAAACAGACAAACATATTCCGCTCTCGGCCGCAAGTGCGGCATCATTCGTACCGATAGGCGATTATCTAAAACAGTAGATCAACTTCCGACCTGCTAGTATGGTCACGCCATTATTAGTTGAGCAAAATAAGCATCCTCTTCCATCGAACCTCCACTAGGAACTGCCTTCCAAAAATATTCTTGCATTTTGCCACCTATCAGGGTCTTCTTCTTCTTGTTCAGGAGGTGATCGACGCGGGGATCGTCCGGTCTGGGGCGTCCGGCTCCACCGTTGCTCTGAACCCTACGTGTAATTAAACAGCCTGCGAAGAATGGGTAGTTGATGGAAAATTTGCTTGTCAACCTGTCTCAATGACGGACACCTTGCGTGACTTTTGTGGTCTATATTGTGGCTACTTCGTGGGAGCAAGATTATAGGAGCAAAATGATTGCGGTTCGAAATGTCGTGGGCTGTTGGAAAAAAACATTACGCGGCAATAAATAACTCAGATATTCTCAAAACATGTTTGCAGGTGGATCTCAACACATGCGGAGTACCCACACACCCAGTCCACAATGACGATGCCTGGCAGGGGAGCCCGGATCAGCCGCACTCTCTCTCTTATCAGGACACGGAAGTGTCGGAAGACCTTTGGCTTCTTGCTGCGTTTTGATAATGGCGCCTAGAGGAGGGCCTGAGCGCCTAATAGCAGTGGCAAAATGGATTTGTACCATTTGGTTACTTGTGGATGCCGCATCTTGTGCAAGATGAAAGGACCAAGTAATCCTCCCCAAAGCTTATCGGACACTGGGGCTCGAATATGCAGGGGGGCGATGGGGCCTTCAACCACGGTCTCAAGCGTATTAATGGTGCCATCTTGACTCGGTTGTCGGCACCACAAGGCACGATCGTCAAAGATGAACGGCCCCATATGCCACGTCATGGCCCCAGTACCTCTCCAACAATCCATTTCTCTATGCAATTGGACTTTTAGCGACTTGATCCAGTTCCTCCTGTCCTAGCATACTATCCTTTTCATAAAACTCTTATTTGTTTGCAGCTTTATCACAGCAAACTAGATTTAGCGCATGAATGGCTAGTCCTTTGTAGCAGGGCGGCAAGAGACGATATGCAAAGAACAGCCACGACCAATTGCCCAGTGTTTGCCACAATTTGACTTCAAAATGTCCAACTTGCCCTCCGGTGGGAGGCCTAGGGCCCAAGTGAGTTGTCGCTATGGGAACTGCTAATTGGTGCCACGGGCTAACCAGGTCGTCTGGTGCGGTAGACTCAACCACCACGCATGGGCGAGTCTCTGGACCACCTGCGCAGCATGCTGAGAACCCGGACACGTGACGGAGGAGAAGCTGCAAGAGATGATGTCTCGCCGTTGGAGCAACTGCCTGAGCCTGGCTTATCGCGCTGGCGGGCAATGGCCGGGGCTGCTGATGCACCTTTGGAAGGCATCCATCGCCGGAGCACCATGCCATCAAGAGCGGCCCCCAATTTCGCACCACGAACATCGCTCACGCAGAGAACCAACGCCCAGTTCACGCTAGCCGGGCCCGAGGACACGCCGCAGGTACGCAGCGCTCATGAACCATTCGTGCACCCAGGCTACGCGGATCTGAACCCGTCGTACGAGCAGCCCAACAACGCAAAGCCGGTATGGAGTCTGGCGAAGCCGCTGCCGCGCGTGGTGCGCCCGGCCATGGTCCCGACCAAGAGCGAGCTCATTGAAAAGCGCACCAATGCCCAGATGCCCATCGAGAACTCGCAGCGGCTCGGGCTGGACGTGGACCCAAACGAGATCGAAAAGGGCCGCATCGCCAAGTCGGCCAGCCTGCGCAAGATGGCTGCCCAGGTGACGGATGCCAGGAAGCAGCGCGAGGAAAACTTCCTCAACACAGTTCTCGTCAACGACCTAGCTTCTACCCCTGGGAGTGATTCGAGAATATTGCGGAGCAGCTCGGCCAGGAGGAGGAGACCATCAGCCATGAGCCAATCTTTGGTACAGCCATCCGATCAATTGTCGGCGGTTGATGAAGTTGTCGCCAAGACGGACGAGTTTGACCAGAATGAGAATGAGGGACAAGTATCCACCGAGACGCTGCGCCAGGAAGGATCGAGACCAGACGGATTCATGAGCAGGCTTTCGGAAGATTACCACCATGACGACGCCGAGCTTGGCGAAAACCATGGAGTCGAAGGTCTTGAGGGTCTAAGTCGGCCATTAGAGCGATACGAAACAGTCCTAGAAAAGCTAAACCTGGATGAGGCAATCCATTCGGAGGATCTCCAGCCGCTGGTGGAGGGATTGGTCGAAGATGAGATACACAACAACCACACGGCGTGGTCTGTCATCCGCACGCATAACCGAGAGGCGCTGGCCGAGTCCCTTGCCGTATTCGTGCAGCTCACCATCGGATTCTGCGCAGACCTGTCTGTGACACTTGCCAAGGCTGGGAACCCCAACACGACTGCTTGGTCCTGGGGTCTCGCAACGATGATGGCTATATATGTTTCCGGTGGCGTTTCCGGCGCGCACCTGAACCCCAGCATCACTTTGATGTTGTGGTTTTATCGTGGCTTCCCAATGCGCAAAATGCCAGAGTACTTTGCTGCGCAATTCATCGGTGCCTTTTGCGCTGCTCTGGCGGCTTACGGGGTGTACTACGTCTCTATCCAGCACTATCTGCTTAGCGACACAGCCAGCGGAATAATCACGAGCTTTGTCACCAGCCAACGGACTTCTTACATCAACCAGGCCACGGCGCTCTTCAACGAGTTCATGGGCACCACCATTCTCGCCATCGTCATCATGGCACTTGGAGACGACCAGAACGCTCCCCCCGGTGCTGGAATGAACGCCCTCATTGTTGGGCTTGCCGTGGCGTGCCTCAGCATGACATTTGTATTCGAGACGGGAGGAGCCTTCAATCCCAGCCGCGACTTTGGACCCCGCCTCGCCCTACTTGCTCTGGGCTACGGCTCCGACCTCTTCACCAACCCGTACTGGTTCTACGGGCCGTGGGTTGGTTCCATCTGTGGAGCATTCACAGGCGCATTTCTCTACGACTTTATGATTTTCACGGGTGGCGAGTCCCCCGTCAACTACCCTCTAGAACGTTCAAAGCGTGGTATTAAACGAACCAAGAGGAACTGGCAGCGTCGCCTTCACTTGAACAAGACCGATGACAGGAACACCATGGCTTAGACCAGATGCAGGCTAGTTCTTAAACCTCATCTCCCCACACGCCTGGCATGCTAGTGATTATAAATCTACAAGGGATCGTGCGCCGGCACTCCAGCGAAGGCCAAAACGATTGTCTTGTCAGCTTTGTGTGCGAATGGACATTTTATTTCGTGTAAATAGCAAGCCTTTATTCTACCAGTCGGATAGTCTATGCCCTTGAACCTGCTCTACTGTCTGAACTTTTACTTGCTACTCAATTCCCAACCACCCAGAGCCCAGGAGGCCAAAAGCAACAATAAAATTCCAGGCTCCTGAACAGTATTAATTAGAAGACCCTAGACCTTGGGGATTCACTTTCAGAGACTAGCTGAAACTGCCTCTGCCCCCGTCTTCGAGCATGCCATTATATACAGTACTAATGCCAATATCTTAGTAGCCGCAGCCTATAGTTACTCACTACTTTGACTGTTTAAATAGAACTTCAATTTAAAAAAATCTGCGTTGTACATTTTCCTGTCACATGTTCCTTCATCGAAATGCCACGGGATGATAGCTGCTTTGCGCGTGTTGCGAATACAAGAAATCTCGGTTTCCTTATCCAAGATACCCATTTGAGCTGGCGCAAGTGTCCTGAATTCGCCGCTTTTAAATTGTCCTGCGTTGTAAGGGGGCTGTGCAGGCCGCAAATCTAGGTCTTACTAGGACTATGCTGGCTGTGTAGGCCTATGGAGCGGGGGAGGTGGCTGCCTGATTTCTAGGCCGCTGACATGAGTTATCTAACTATGAGATTGGTATAAAAAAAAGAATAATTTGCAACACCTCGTCTCTTTCTGCTAACCTGTTTTATCCAGCTTCGCCATGATGTGGGACGAAGAACGCTATGACATCCCCCGCCCCGAGAACCGGCGGGGCCCAACGCGAGTGCAGGATCGCGCCACGGAGCCTCGGAAATACCCCCTTCGCCTGTACAACGTTTCCATCTACAATGGCTCCTTTGAGAACGAGGCGTCTTTATTGCGCGAAGCTCTCGAGGCAGGGCTGGACCCCAACGCGCCGCTCCAGCCCGAGGACATTGCCGAGTGGCTGGCCGGATGGGGCTGCGTCATTGAGAGGTCCATGATACACCAGTTTGCGTGGCCGCACTGGAACACTCCGCTCCACCGCGCACTCTTTACCAAGGACTACGAATCCGCGGCCCTGCTGCTGGAGCATGGAGCCGACATCAACATTCGCAATGCCCTGGGCAGGACGCCGCTTCACGAGGCTGTTTGGTCGTTTGGCCTTGAGATTGTCATGGGAAAAAACATGGGCGGCTTTCTCTCATCCCCCAGTGCTGAATTGCTGCCGTGCAGCGAGACTCTCGAGTTTCTCATTGCCCATGGCGCGGACCTGGATGCTATCACTGTCGCCCAGACTGTCCAGGACCACACGGGCGCGCGGAGCAAGGAAATCATCAGCCAGGGCGGCTTGGCTGCTTTGCCTCTGTCCATTACTTACGGCCATGTGCCGCTCATGCGCACTCTGATCGAAGGTGGAGCATCGGTGAACATTGCTTATGCTGATGGGTGGTATCCGTTTGACCTTGCGCTGCTTGATCAACAATGGCCGGCTCTGACACTTCTTCTTCAGCATGGAGCAAGGCCCTCAAGTGGATCAGATGCAGAGCAACCCGTTGATAAGGAACTTGTCCGAAAGCTGCTCTTTTATTCCTCCACTGGGGATGTTTTCCCGCCACCTAGTCTGCTTTCGGTCTACCACCATGTTCTACGCCAGGAAAAGTGCCAAATCGCTCTCCACGCGGCACAGTCAAACCCAAGCTCCACCAAGGACCTCGTTGATGTATTCTTTGATACACTGCGCAACCTGGCAGAATGTCCGCCGTTTCAGTCTGCGTCTTCATTCTGTAGCTCATGTTCTGAGTTTCAGCGCGTCATTGAGCCTGCCTATGTAGGGTTTGAGCGTCCGGCTGAAGAGCAACAGTTTACGTCCCTATCTGTCACGGATCTGCATGCGTCAGCCGATAAAGGTTGCCCAATGTGTGGAATCATAGCTGACGCACTAGATTCCAGCTTGGACTCTCATCCAAATCCAGAAAATGTGCTCCAGGGCACTGATGGTACATTGCGCAGGGAAGATGAGAATGCTGCAGACGGAGACAAAGATGCGCCGATGGTCAAGTTCCATTTGTCAGTTTCCCGGGAGTCTGCGAGTTTGTCCCTGTACTATGAAGGGTCCCAGTTGCAAGATCAAACCATTGAGGTTGCGTATCTTGAAGGTAGGCAACTCCCCGGTTCTAACGACAAAAAGTCTTTTACTAATGAGTTGGGAATCGACAGAAGATATCGCAGCGGAGCTATGCAAGCCGGAAGAAAAGGGCCCTACCAGTACCGGATCTCAAGTTGCCTTCGAGACAGCTCGTTCTTGGCTGCAAAGCTGCCAATCTTCCCCTCTGCATTCATGCTGCCAAGCGACCAGCGCTCCGCAAGAAGCCCCTGTCCTCCCAAAGCGGGTGATTGCTGTTGGTGACGCAACTTCGGATCCGGTTTTGCTCGAGGACACCACCGGTATAAGAGCCAACTATTGCGCGCTATCTTACTGTCGCGGAACGTCGGCTGCACTTGAAACCACAAGAGATACGTTGGACGCCCACAAAAAGTCAATCCCTCTCTCTGCCCTGCCTCCCACTATTCGAGATGCTGTTCTAGCCACAAGGGCTCTAGGAATCCAGTACCTGTGGGTAGATATACTCTGCATTGTTCAGGATGATGAGGAGGACTGGGTCCGCGAGGTTGGCGAGATGCAGCACATTTTCTCGCATGCCACCCTTACACTGTCTAGCCTCGTATCATCTAGCATCGTAGATGATCTCTTTAAGCCACGGCACGTCCGCCATCCCAAGCCGGTCCCGGTTCCTGCCATGCGACTGGCAAAGCTTAGCCGTCCAAGCGGCCAAGAGGACGCAGCCGCGGCCAAAGCACCTCGCATGTGCGTGCTCATCCCCCGATGGCTCAGTGACTCGGCCGCGCTTACGGGGCCGGTCCATTCGCGTGGGTGGACCTTGCAAGAGCAGATGCTGAGCACACGAATGCTCCATTTTGGCGATGGTCTACTGCATTGGGAGTGCCTGTCCCTGTATGCAACCGAAGCCGCACCAACCGACCACCTGGGACTTCGCTTCAAAGAGCATCGATACTATAACAAAGACAACAAAGCCTGGGAGGCCCGTAAGCAGCGACGCGCAGCTAGGGGCCTGAGCCTGGGCCCAGATCCAGACATTGGAGCACTCTCTCGCCGCGAGAAACTGCGCTTGTGGCAGGACTTGGTTGTCGAGCACAGCAGTCGCTCTTTCAGCCGTCCGTCGGATTGTTTGCCCGCATTCCTTGGGATCGCAAAATTGTGGGAGCCGCAGCTCGAGTCCAAGTTTGTGGGAGGCTTGCTGGATGGCCAATGCTTCGTCGAGAGTCTCTGCTGGGCGCACGAGGAGCCAAGACCAGTTTCGGCCAGTGGAGAACCCGCTGTCGTGGGGCCGACCTTTTCATGGGCTTCTCACCCTGGGACACATGTAACATATGAGCTCATTCAAGCTGATGACAGGACAATGCGCCCTCTCGTGTCCGATGTGTCATTCGACGGCGTACAGGTCTCCAGGCTGCATAGTCGCATCACGGGTGGGATTACGCTTCGAGGCAAGGTAGGGTGCTTTGAGCAGCCTATTCCGGATCTCAGTGATTTGGGTGCGGTTCTCTTTGACTGCGAAGATCAGGGGATCCAAGATGGGGATGAAGAGTTGTGGCATCTGGACCTGATGGAGCTGGGCG
Source organism: Calonectria hawksworthii (assembly GCA_020975415.1). Taxonomy (NCBI): domain Eukaryota; kingdom Fungi; phylum Ascomycota; class Sordariomycetes; order Hypocreales; family Nectriaceae; genus Calonectria; species Calonectria hawksworthii. The sequence goes on along the minus strand of JAHXZK010000015.1, from coordinate 1,646,536 downwards.
AGCAACCGCCATACCAGGGATACGGGTACCCCAGGTTCCCCCACGGAGTACCGGCGTCTAATTTGCAACTTCTGATGAGAAAGGTGGCAGGCCAGGATGGAAATGTTTTTCGGCGAGTTGGGATGCGAGGATCTGGGCTTGAGCATCACTGCAGCTTGCTGTCATTTGCGATGGCACCTGAGACGGAAGGAGAGGAGATGGTTATCACGTTGGTGTAGTAGAATATCTGTGTTGCCTGCTAAGATAATCAACTATTATAATTACCCATGACCTTGAGCACGGTTCCTGTCGTCAAGCGTTCGCTGCGGATTGCCTATATCTGTACTACATTCACTTTCCCTCCGCACCTCGCTTTTTAAGCAACCCACCATCAAGCGTGTTGCAACAAAGCATGGAACAACACACTGTCAAGTGTTGCTCCGATGCAGCATGCAGTTCGGAATTGAAGTCAGGAACACAAAGAATACTTCGATTTATCAATGGTTGATCATAGACCCCTCCGCAGGCCTCAGAGCTGTAAACGGTAGTGAGTCTGAACAAATTACCCTATGAAATGTGCTTGGATCAGTATATGGCAGTTGTGAACAGTCAGAACACTCTTATTAATCCCGTTTCGCCCTTAAACTAATTCTATGAAAATTCCTTCGAAGTTTAGAAGGATTTCCATCCATATTTCAGCCAATAGTCATTCGAATTTAATGCGCAGCCTGCTTTGCCATAGATATAAATAGCCTGGACTGATAATGCCACAACAATGACAAAGGAGCTGCGATGATTCTATTCCGTCATAGCGCTACAGACTCATCGTCGAGAACAAAGAAAAATACGTAAATTTGCGCCAAACAAAGATCTTTCCGCAGCATAAAGGCTGCGAATAACCCCTCTTCAACGATCAACACCACTCCCCGCGTATGCAGCCTATACATACCAAAGCCATAAGATATCTCTCACCGGAAAAAGAAAAATGGTCCAAACTCGCAAACAAAGGAAAGCAGCCAAGGCCGGAAGGGCACCGGAAACGAACACGACAACGCGTCAAACTCCATTAATTGGCAGGGTTTATTTTGGCATTTGGCATGGTGATTTGGCATATCCAACGCCAGATAATATGCTGACGTACATGGAAGAGGTTGGCGTCGCATGCGGGAAATGCTGGGATAGGGATATATATGTTGCAGCGCTGGCAGTTCATATTGACGAGGAGCGCGGCCGGCTCAACCGAGATGAGCATGAAGACGTTGACTCTGCACTTGAGTTGGTGGCAAAGAGAATGTGCGATTCGGTCGCCAACTGGGGGGAGGAGACAATTAAAGAGCATCAGAGACTGGCAAGATACGAATCTCCAGGCAAACGCGAGGACATTGAGTATCCCGTTTTGAGGAACCAGGATGGATTCGCTTGGCAACCATCAAGTCATCTGCCCGAAAGCTCTAGATTTGTCATTGACAGGGATGACCTATTTGAAAAGCTGCAAATTTTTACTACTGAGGCAGAATTTGACAAAGGGATGCAGGATCATATTGAAGCATTGCACCGTCCTGTGCCTGACGCCTGATGTGGACTTTGATTGGTGGGTCAAGCGGAGTAGGCATTGAGTTGGGAGTAGAAAGTGAATAGAAGACAAAAGAGTATTTAGATTGATGAATGGCATAATCTAGACGTTGAATTCGCTTCAGCAGAGGCTCAAAACAGGGATTTCTCACCCATACGCGGATAACCACTGACCATAACTAATGATTGCGGGGCCGACACCATCGGCTCCGCAAAGCAAATGTCCGATGCCGCGGTTTTCTTCAACTCGGGTTTCTTGAATCGAAACATTCTCACCCGCAAGACATGGTATTTGAATATTCGAGGTATATAAGAGTTAGAGCAAGCTTTTTATGACCCCTGCCATTTCAACCAGCCATCTCACCCGAGATGTATAGCTTCACGCTGAAGTCATTGCTTGCCATTGCAAGCGATCCATCTTGTATGTATTTGCTTGAAAGTGATGAATCGTGCTGTATTATTCATGTTATAATTCCCATGTTTCTTACGACTTGGTGTCTGATTTTGCAAATGAACCTTGCCGCTGTAGCGCCTGAGATGAGACGCATGGAGAACTGCGTTCGGCACTGCAGGACCGCAGCTGCCCACTAAAAACCTCCCGTTCCAATGTGCAAGGAATTTAATGAGTCGCCGTCACTTGCCGTGGCAAGCCCGAGATAGCCGAAGATACCTAGTCGTCTTTAAACAGTGATGTGATCACGACCGCGAACATCCCCACATTCTACCACAGTGATCGGCGCGCGGCCCCGCAACACGAAACCCGGACCAAGGTCCACCTCATACGAAGAAGGATTTTGCCAGATCACAAACCGTCCCACAACTACCGAGGAAATGAACGAAAGTGAGACTCAATCGCCATCCTCCTCCGCGGAGGCCATCGCGTGTCATTGTCTAGAATGCGGAAAGGTGTTTCAGCGTCAAGACCACCTGAAGAGGCATCAGCAACTTCACGAAGGACAGCGACGCTTTGCCTGTATAAAGTGTACGAGGCGGTTTTCTCGAAGGTATTTGGATCTACACGATGCTATTATAAAATGCGAATATTCAGTCGTTAACTGAGGGGTACGGCGCACAGAGACACACTCCATCGGCACATGTTAACTCATGAGCCTGATCCAGGTCTGGACCTAGCTTACCTCAAATCGCGAAATGATCGGTGCGATACTGCTTGCTTCTCATGTCGCTCTTCAAAGCAAAGGTGCAACGGTACGCTTCCCTGCTCCCGCTGTGAACAAAAGGGTAGGCCTTGTCAGTATCTGCCTCGACGCGTTCGCCAGGTAAGAAGCTCATTTGCAGCAGTCCTCAAAAGTTTTTGACTAATGATTGCAGAGATCGCAAATGAAAGGAGCTTGTCAACAAGGGGTTGGGCTTCGTTTGACCTCATCTATTGACGAGGGTGAAATGTCGACAGGGACACACTTTTCGGGTAGCCAAGATATGCCGGACTACGATGAGGCGGAGATTTCAAACAATGAGAATACTCACGTACCGTTTGAACCAACTGAGAAGGATGATGAGATTCAACAAGACCAGCTTCGTGATCTACTTGCTGAATCACACGTGGCAAACGCGTCTGAAGACGAGTTGTCCTGGTTATTTTGCGTGCCAAACCTCAGTTGGTCGGACCCCCACCACAGCTTGACGAATTGGGTACCCTGGCAAGATCTCCCGAGCAGTGACAACATACCAGCGGACATGAATACTCAGTTGCCGGATATATCACCCATGGAGGCGTCCATACAGTGCAGCCAAATTTCGCCCCCAGCGACCGATGACAGATCATCAAGCGCCCCGGTCTCCATTCAAACTCGTACTGTGTTGAATTCAGGACCAGAGTTTCTAAGCACTGATGCTGATATGGAAGACTTTGGCCACGTACCATCACTTTCATCATCTGGATATAAGAATCTCATCCTTTGGCTTCAGCAACATGGTGAGGACAAGGCCATTCATCGCGCCAAGCTCCCACCTCAAGAAATGCTCAACGCATTTATTCAACTGTATTTCGAGAAACAACACGAACTTATGCCAATAATTCACCGGCCGACATTTGATCCCAATACAGCCCCAGGTTTACTGGTTTTTGCTGTAGCCGAAAACGGGCACCGCTTTTCGAGTCTCCCTGGAGCCGCGACATACGCAGCATCATTACGACAAATAGTCGATATTTCTGTTTCTAAATATGTTTGTACTTGCACCCGCGATATATTTTGCCTTCCTGCTAACCCAATGAGATCATCTCCGATGAGGCATCAACGTTTGAGCCGTGGTTGGCCCAAGCCACGATTCTGAGACATATTACGTTTTCCTTCACCAACGATAGGTCAAAGGTAGAAGGCGCCAAAAGCACCAGAAGCGCACTAAACTTTGTCTACAGCAAGCTTGAGCTATATTGGGAAGCACCGGTCATTCAATCCTCGGAAATAGATCATGGCCTCGAGTGTGAAGAGATGTGGAAAAAGTGGATTGATTGTGAGGTTCTCCGTCGCCTATCGCACGGGACTTGGGTGAGTTCACATAACCATGAAAACCCCCTAGCCACCAGGGATTAATTTGATCGCCCAGCTTCTTGATAGCCAGTATTCCCTGTTGTTTGATCTCACACCTGTAGTTCCTACGGATTCTATCCAATCGCCGCTTCCTTGTCATGGCAGGCTATGGGATGCACCTGATGCGGATTCATGGAAACAGCTTTGGGAAAGTAAGTAACGTATTATTTGAGAGATTCCAGTTTTGATGTACTCATTCTAATCCCCCATCCCAGACGCTCCAGCTCCCACTACGCTCAGGTGTGAAATGGAATCTCTGTACGGCTTGAATCCAATATCAGACGAACTTGACGGGTTTTCATTCCTATTGCTTCTGTTTTGCTTCTATCGCGATAGAATGTTTCTCAAACAGGCGCAAGACATTGGCTTACTTGGCGTCATCAACGCCAACAACAAGCCACTCGCATACCAAACTGCGTTTGAGCCAAAACTCTACAAGCTTTTGGACCCCGAGCATCGGCATAGAATGGGATCAATGCGTTTGGTTGCGCTCCAATATTACCACATAATCCTTATTCTGAGGCACGTCTCCTTACGCGATTTGTTCACTTTTGCTGGGTGGCAGGCCACCAAATCCAACAAGGAAAGCGTACGCCGTCGTCTATCCGAGTGGGTATCGACAAACGACAATGAAGCTCGAATGACCACATTCCACGCGGCCAGGCTATTCAGCCACTTGCGCAAAAGCTCGTCATACGGCTATCAAGAACCGAGCGCCATCTTGTTTGCAACTCTTGCACTCTGGGTATACAGTAGCCCACTCGTGCGAACCTGTGGAAACGGGCCGTTCGGGAGATGCTCATCAGAATGCGGCGTATGCGATGAAGAAACGAAAACAACAACAGCTCGCCTTGACAAAGATCTTGGTCCAAACGATGCGAGGGATTGGATAAAAGGTGGATGCCACATGCGGCCTTTCATAGGCAGTATTGGTAACGTGCACAGCGCAAAGGCCTATCAAAAGATTGTAAACCAAGGAGCAGAAATGTTGTCCTCGCAAAGCCAGTGGCCGATTTCCCAATTATTTCATCAAGTGCTTGCGAGTTTGTTCAAGGCATTTGAAGATGACAGCAAAGGCTCATTTCGTTGATACGGTAATAGAAATTGTTCAATGGGCGAATGTGCCGCCGCTGGCTATTGATTTACGAATAGTAGCCAATGCAAAAAGCCATTCTCACATAAGATGCACGAGGAACGAGATGCTAATCTAATAAACGTCGGGCCGCTGAACTAGACCCCTGCAGGTAAAAGCACCCGATACTCTGGGCTATTTATCAGAAGGTCTTGGACCAAGAAAGGCTGGAAATTTCCGGGCCAACCCTTGCATTTATTCCAATGCTTCTAGGTACAATGGGAACACATGGTCGAAATATTATTAGCATCACCCGATATTCTGACCACATGTTAGTCCCGTAAAGTGATATTGGATGAGAGTAGACCTCAGTTATTGAAGCTTTTTGTTAGAGTACCGGCGACTGGGAGAGTTCAGTCTTATTATAGCTATCATGCAAAAACGAAGCGATGGGCAGCCTGTAAGATTAAGCCAGTACTGGACGCAGAATTGCGCATCGTTCAGCTCTGCAGCATAAGATCCACACCGGAGTTACGTTATCCTGCCGCCCGGTAATGCTTATTGTTGAAAATGCATTGACCGAAGAGGCAAGATGTGCGGCATTAACCAGAGCCTCAACCGGATCAGTGGGGGCGGGGGCGGGGCCACTATCATCAGGCCAGTTTTGACCCGCTCGTGTGGAACGTTGACCCTAGCGGGAATAATTCAAAGCATTACAATGTTATATTGAAAGAGCTTTTCTCTAGTACTTTATTGGCTGGGCGGAACTTTTTATCACATTGTTTGGGGACACCTTGTGGGCATATAAACCTTGTTCCCAATAAGGAAAATTCAAGACTTGCGCTTCCAAGCTTGGCAATTTTGGTCAAGTTGTGTTTCACTGGGAAACCAATCTTAAGGAGACCATAGATTTGGCAACGAAGAAATGAGGTCAATGAAAAGGGCCCTTCAAAAAATATTAACAATATCTGATGGCAGAAAATGAGCTGAGTACAACGCTAATAGATCTGGCGACAATCATTTGGAATCGGCATATCCATCGATCAAAATTGTGCAAAATATTTAGCAATCAGACCAATGTCTCGTCTATTTAGGCTCCAATAGCCTGGAAACGGAGAGCCGCACTAAGAATTAACCAAGTCTAAACATCATTAAACTTTTATCATCACAGCTCCATCAAATGCAGAATTGTATTGTTGTTTCAAAATACGATTTAATTTCTCGTAAGGATCTGTATTGTGATATTTCCGGAAGTGTTTCGCGAGTGGAGGCGTCCCCCCGGCGCCTTTGGCCGTATCGAGGCGGTTTAGTGAGAAAATGGTTGGAGTTTTCATGAGGCGGATGCAGCTAGCCAGGATCTAGGGCTGTGCGACGTACAGAATCTAACGACACAAATGACTGCAAGAATTTGACAGAATCTGGAACCGCTGCAAGAGCCGAGACTCACACTAAACGATCATGGGAAGGAGATCTCTAATCGTATGGCTTAAATGCACAGCGATATGCTACAAGGGGTAACGGTCTGGAAGCCAAAACTATCGAAAAAAGTGGCACGATAAGAGCTTACCGAATCCAATTAAGCAGGGTCAATAAGAAACGTCTCCATAATCTTACAGAAGTTTTCTTCGAGCCACTCAAATACGAAATGGGGCGGATAAGAAGCAAAAACTAATATCCAGTGTTTGGTCAGATCTCGCGATTTCAATGATACATCTTCCGTCGCCAAATGCGGTTAGTACCCGGAGTATATCCCACGGAACTCGGGCAACTCAAACTTTGCTGGAATAGGTAGCCAGGAGATTTAGGGTTCCACGAAATGCGGCAGCGACAAAACCTCTTTTATAAGAGTCTCTTGATGCTCACTAGATGAGAATATCCAAATTCATTATCGAATTGCAATTCTTCAGCCGCACATTCGCATTACCAACCATTGTTTGATTATCCATAGCAAATATGGCACCTTTATATACCTCTGTCTTCTTTTTACTTGCCATCTCTAATGTGGTTGCGGCAGCTGCTTCGTGGAATACCACGTGCACTATAAAATCACAACGAAAAGCTTGGTGAGTTTGCTGATCTGGAATTTTTAGAAATAAGCGAATAGCTGACAGTAAGACTTTCAGGAATAATATGACTGATACTGAAAAGTTTGCATACATTGATGCTGAGCTTTGTTTGATGGCCCGCCCTACACAGAGTGGAATCGATGGTGCCCAGAACCTCTGGGATGAGCTTCAATGGACCCATATAGCCCAATCGAATATTATCCACAATGTGGTATGTCGTGTCTCAGGGGAAACTTCACAGAAGCTGAGCAGAGCCTAACCATGAACAGGGCGCATTCTTACCTTGGCATCGGTACTTTACCCGCGTGCACGAGTATTTACTCCAATCAGAATGTGGTTATGAAGGAGGTCAACCTTACTGGAATGAAATCCTTGACATGGATGCCCTCAGCAAGTCTGTCGTTTTCGACCCCATGACCGGCTTTGGTGGAGAGGGTGGGGACTGCATAACAGACGGACCCTTCGTCAATTTGACTCTTCACGTAAAGTCAACATCCACAAATACGAGCTATTGCTTATCTCGATCTTTCAACACAACAGGATTCGAGGCTGGTGCGCAGGCTAACCTTGACGCATGCTTCAATACATCGACCTACGAGGAGGCCTTTGAGTGTTATCAAGTCCACCCTCATATTGCTGGACATTCTGGTATCGGTGGCCTTGTAAGTGGAAACACGTTTGCAAAACCTTGGAAGATTGGCGACTAACACCCAACAGATGTTCGATCCCATTAACAGCCCCGGCGATCCCCTTTTCTTCCTCCACCACGCATATATAGACCGTCTTTGGTGGCAATGGCAGCAGGTCAATCTTACGGCCCGCCTTACCGACATGGGTGGACGCAATGTACCTCGCACCAGCTTCCTAACCCAATACCACATGAGCTATCCGAGCGCTTCTCTGCTGGACTATGACGGAGACGAGGGCAATGTAACAACCTTGAACCATAACCTCTGGATGGCCGGCGTTTTCCCCAATGCCACTATAAGTGAGGTTATGGATTTAGCAAGCAATTTGAATTGCGCCGAGTATATTTAAAAAACACCCATGACGTGCGGTTGAAAGGGTATTCATAAATGGACTGAGGGGTGAAAGATGCAACACGTTACTATTTTATGTACAAATATATTTATAACTTGATTGCAGCTTTTGAGTTGTTAACACGCTTGCAATTTTATAGACTCCGGCCAGCCAAGCATCCAGGAGGGCCGAGGCAAAAAGCACATAACCCCAACCCTAACCCTAACCCTGGTCAAGGCTCTGGCTCAATAGAACTCTTCAACTCTGCAGGAGTAGTTTGTAGGGTTTAACTCAAGAAGTTAGTTATTTAGGTATTTTTACACTGAAGTCTTTCGTTTAGAATAAAATGGTTGTTTGGTATAAAAAGATGTTTTGTTCTACATAGATCAGACCTACTACAACATGAACCACACTCTACACTATGGATTCAAACAAGGTATAGATATCTAGTCACGCTTCTTGACCTGTAGCGAGAGACCACCTTCAAGCTCAATCGTAAAGAAGTCTAGCTTGTGAGGAGGGGTAAATCCCGGGGGATAGCTGAGCGTGTACCTGCGAAAGATGGACGCCAAGACAAGCGTCATTTCGACGGGCACAAGGCTTTCATGTTACATCAGCAATAGACCCTACATTGGGGGGTAAATAACAACTCACTTTTGACCAATGCACATTCTAGCGCCTTTGGAAAAGGCAACTTGATATTGCTCAAGAGTCTTTGCGTTCGGTGCAAGCCATCGGCTAGGGTTGAAGGAGCGGGCGTCGGGACCCCAGATATCGGTGCTATTGTGCATCGTGTGTGCCGACATTGAAACGATGGTCTTGAGTACAAAACAGACGTCAGTCAAAAGAGTCAACTGGTTTTTAAAATCAGGGAGCGACTTACGCCGGGCGGGACAACCTGTCCATCCACAATAAGCGGCTGCGGGTCGTCGGCCGGGACAACTCGAGGAATCCGCCCTGGTACAGCCATGGCATACCGAATTCCCTCTTTGACGCAAGCCGTCTTGAATAGTCAGCAATGCCTACAACTAAATATCCAAAAATTGGACGTACCAAAAACTCAATCTTCTCCAAACTCTCGAACGAGGGCATCTTGCTCTTGTCTGGAATAGCGGCGTCGAGATCGCTGACAAGCCGCTTCTGCACTTCAGGATTGCCCAGAATCTCCCATATAGCGACGGTGAGCGAAATAGCAGTAGTATCAGAGCCAGCTACCAGGAGATCAACAGCTTCGGACATCATGGCTGAGTCAGAAAGCGAAGAGATGGTGTCATAAAGAAGGGGGTGGGGAAAATTTGATCCCTTTTCCTCTTTGCGCAGCGCTCGCCACTTCTTTCTAGAGTCATCTGTAAACTGTTATTGTCAGCTAAACTTCACCCAGTATCAAAGCACACACGGCCGTTAGTGTTGGGGTAGCTAAGATGAATAATACCTTGATCAAGTCCAATACACCGCCCATTTCCGGCATCACAATTTGAGCCAACGCTGGAGGAACAGCCCTCGCTATCTTCCTCATGATTGGGTACTGCTGAAAGGCACTAAGTCCATGCGCTGCAAAGTCAAAAGCTTCGAGAAACCGGGCTCCGAAGCCGTTCGGCTGCTCTTCTATCATACCGGCGGTGTCGCCGCAAGCGAATTGAAGAATGACATCAGTCGTCAACAGCCTAGTAGCAGTATCAGTAGTGCTCCACTTGCTCTGCGGTGAGGCAGGCTGTATCTGTTGTGCTTCCTACCTAAATGCGCCATAAAAATCGATATTTTGCTCCTGATGCAGTCGGTCAATTTTGGCCTCAAGAATTGTCAATTTGTCGCGAATCAGTGACTCGAGCTTGAGCACACCAGCGCGAGAAAACATGGGGTTCAGCATGCGCCTTCTTTCCCTGTGTTTAGCCTCGTCTACCTCGGTGAACAGCGTGGGAGATGCAGCATTGAACCCGAGGTAAAACGGCTCATGCTTGGCAAAGGGCTTCGATTGCCTGTAGATAACCTTGTAGAGTTCCGTATCTGTAATGTGTAATTCGTTGGGACCGATGCGAAGTGCCTTAGTATCTTTGGCGTGTCAGTTATCCGACAGTTTACATAGGAGAAGCCATTGCTTACTGTATTTCTTGTGCAATCTCTCAAACGTTTCTTCGGGGTAGGCTTTTCGAGATTCGGCAAAGGCCCATGCGTCTGATTTAGCAGCTGCTGGTGGGCCGGGAAATTTGCTGAGAGGGTGGAAGTGTAGGCGATAGAGGCCTCGAATGTATGAAAAGGCAAAGTAGGCCGTGACAATACCAAATACTACCGCCAATCCTAGCCTTGGCTCTCGGACAAGCTCGGAACGCTGGTTCCATATGGAATGAAGGGATCCCATTTTAAAGAAACCTGGATTCTTGAAAGTGAAATGATTGAGTCGAAGTTTCCTAGAAAGGGATAGGAGATGATGGTATGGTGAGTTTTCAGATTTTATTCCCCTGCGTGCCTTTTATAACACAATACCCGAAGGTGCTGACGTCAAACTGCGCATTGAATCGGCAGCAGAGGATAAACTCAACATTGGATAGCCAATCAAACAATGTCCATTATCCAGCCTTGAAATCATCGTATTTTCGGTTCCTCCGCAATAATCGGATCGCATCCACACGTTGGCCCCACATATCGAGGGGCCGAAGTCAACACCAAGCTTTCGGCTCCTCAATTTGTGGGTCATCATCATCATATTTCCAAGATACCCTCGGCTTCATCACGTGACGGTCATGAGCATATATGGATAGCTAGAGTGTGCAGCTAATAGAAATGGTGATATTAGAAATGCGAAAATACTAAAGAAGAAATAGAAACTACATTCATGGGAGCATGAGGGATTGATTGCCTTCACCATCGCTCCCGCAGATCCATTGCGCTGGAATTCATTGTCATAATTTATAAAATAATCCATTCAGAAGCAACATCCATAAATATTGATACTTCAATTTATAGTATCATCCTACTGCATTTATTAATAATGGACTTATAATTCGTTCTGGCTGGCTCAGTGCGGACACCAATGCTAATCACCACCTTGTCCATCGTTCCACTTGCCATCCTGATTTCCGAAACTATATCTGGCATTGCTATTCTTCCCTGTAATCTGAATCCCACCTTTGACATTGTTCTGATCCCCCGTCCCGCCATGAAAAAACTGGCTGCCTGACCCATAATTGATCATTGCTCTTTGATTCTGACTATTACTGTGCTCGTCCATAGATGGTGGCAGCCTATTCACCGCCTCAGACGCCGCTTGCAACTCTTCAATTTGCTGCTGGTTGACCAGAGGCTCCTTGGCAGCATCGATCAGTTCATCGAGAATTTCCTCCATGCACTTCTCGATAGTTGATCCCCCAGCTTTCCGAACAGCGGCATGATAGCGAGCGACTGGAGGCTCCTCAGACTTCTTGAAGGTCACAGCCCCGACAAAGCTTGTGATATGTTCGATCATACTGCGACATTTGCTTGCTGCCTGTTTGATGCCAGAGTAGGCATTTTGTGCTGCTTCGGTCTCTTTATCAGAGGTCCCTAAGAAGGTTTGGATGGAGGTATACGTAGTGAGAACGAGCGGGAGATATCCCATTACAGCAGTGAAGGCTTTTGGCAGGGCCGCTGTATTCTCGAATTCGCTGTACGTGGTGATGACAAACTCCAAGGCAGGTATGACTTGCATCAGCAAACCCCGAACATCCACCCATGTCGTCTGTTCGCTTGCCATGTTGACGATAGAGTGAGAAGCAGACATAATTGATAAATGATAGAAAATGGGTGGTGGGAGAGAAGACTCGGAACAGGCAGAATGAACATTGCGGGGTTTTATATTTTTTGCGTACTATAGAATAACCGAAATTTCATGTGTTATTTCACAGGGATTGAGAACGCCTTGTTCAACCACTGCAGTTAATGCGACCAGTATGCCTAGTTAGGCTACTTCAGCTGCAATGCTAGCAAGCCATCAATGCAGCCCAAATTATTTGTACATGGCTTTAACCAAAACAATACCACTTCACCACGAATAGAAAGTAGCTGAACAGGCTGACGGCATTGTACGGGCCCAATCATCATGCGACATTTGGCACCATGACTAGGGGCTAAAAGCCCAAATGCTCATAAGTAAAATTTGACAAACGCAAGATCAGATGAACTTGATTGGCTTTTTTGCGCGCAAAACAGGCCTAGGCTTCTCCTGAGCCGCTTCCTCTGCTTCCCGTCTAAAAAAGACGAAATCAATGGACTGCACTGCGTACTAAATCAGCCATAGATGTCTGAGCCATCATATCGGTCGTTCACACTGTTATCATGACCTACAAATCAACCATGAGTGCGGCGCTTCGGAAGCTCATCTTCTGATACCAAATCGTTGGGGTTAAACAGCATATGTGGGAGTATAACCGAGAAAATACGACATTGACATACCGGCACTTTAAAAGATGAGCGCAATACCAGAACACAGTTCCTAATCAGGCCATGGTAGCCACGGGGATACATTGGGGGATATTACCTTCATTTCAACAATTATTTGTATTATGTCTATGATTGCACTATCTATTTGGCGTCCTCCGTAGAATATCTCCATTAATTGCTCTCGTTAGAATTTCAATAATCGGGCGGTTTTTTTGTTGTATTGCCAGGTCCATTGCTGTCCATCCATTGACATGTCGTGTCTCGACTTTAGCCCCGCTAAGCACTAGTCGATGAACTAGGTTGGTATTTTGCAGCTGTACCGCTAGATGTAGCGGGGTGCGCGAGTGCTTATCTTGAACTTCCAAGTTCGCGCAGTGATCTCCAAGGATACGTATTGTATCAGCATCTGCCATCTTACTGTTGACGGCGTGATGAACAGCCGTGAAACCTTCATGGTCGACTGAGTCTATACTCTCATACTTACCCCCAAGTCGTCGCACTGCATCATTAAAGCCTAACCTAGCCGCATGATGTAAAGGCGTCAGCCCGTTCCTGTCTGGATGGGTGCACGACGCCTTGTGTTTGAGAAGTGTCTGAATCATTACATTGCTTCTCAAAATGGTTGCTATTGCAAGTGCCGTATTACCATCGGCGTTTGGCATGTCGATCCAACTGAGGAGGTCCTTGCCATTGCCATCACCATTGAGTGCACCCATGGGGACAGAGGCGAAACGGGGTGCAAGCAACTGAACCATATCCTGCTTCTGTTGTAATACAGCGTAATGCAAAGCGGTTCGGCCGCTCTTATCTTTGAACCTAATATCCGCATTTCTCTCTAGAAGAAACCGCAGTACCTCCAGTGGTCCGCGAATAGAAACCCCGTGCAATAACGTCCTGTTTTTGTTATCCACCGCATTGATCTGCGCTCCGTGCTCGCAAAGTAACCAAGCGATTGTTGGCTGTTTTGTTTCAAAGGCGAACTTGAGTAAACTAGTTATCTTGGTTGCTTGAAGGTTGGGGTCTGCCTTGGCGTTCAACAATAACCAGACCATGTACTTTTCTCTTTCTTGAATGGCATACATGAGAGCTGTCCACCCTGAGTTATCGCTGTCATCTGGTTGGGCCCCCGACCTGAGCAGCGACCCCACGATTTCAGCACTTCCACTAAAGACCGCCTTGATTAATGGAGTCTGCCCTTCGCGGCTTTTCTCAGCGAGACCGGCCTCAAATTCCAAGAGTAGCTGGACCATGGCTACGTTTTTGTGCATAATGGCCAGTATGAGAGGAGACCTTTCGAATTCCTGATCTGGTACATCGGCTTTTGCTGGCTCCTTGGGCCTTTGAAGTAGCCTACGAGCCGCAACAATATTCCCCACGTCCACTGCGTACGTAAGCGGTAGCCACTGGTCTCGCGTAGGTTCGTTTAGTTTTACACCCTTTTGGAGTAGTAAGTCAAACAGGTGGATAATGTGCTCCTCTGAGGCGGGCTTGGGCGGAGATGTGCTCTCTTCATTCGAGTAATCCTTCGCCCGCAAGCCATCCAAAGTTTGACCATCCATATGTTTATAGCACATTACTTCCCTCAGGCATGTCCATCCAGGGGCGGTTTCCTTGTTTAAATCTTGCAAGTTCTCTAACAAGATTTTCGCGATCAATGTAGGGCCATACCTGATGGCCATTCTCAAGGGTGTGAGGCCTTTTTTATTTGGCACATATAAGTCTGCTTGATTTTTTGACGGCCTCTCCTTAATCAATATTTTGACCATTTCTGCTGTGCTTCCGTTCGGCTCTAATATAGCTTTGTGCAGTGGTGTGTTTTCGTTTTCGTCTTGCAAGTTTGCATTGGCATCTCTTTTCATGAGCAATTCCAGGATATCCACTCTTTCATGACTGACGGCCCAATGTAAAGCTGTCTGACCATCTGAACAGTGAGCGTTTATATCGAGCCCCTCATAAGAGCTCTTGGGGGCAGTGAGAAGGTCAACCCAATACTTGAGATTGAGAAATATAGCCGCGTGCAACCCGCTCATGCCCTGCAAAGCGCAATCACCAACTTCAGCTAATGTTTGGAACGCAACTGTCAAATTCTCGCTATTGTGGAAAAGTCTTTCCACTAAAGAATGCTGAGGAGTGTTGGGCTTCTCAAGATCGGGGCCAAGATGAGAGGTCCAATAGCAAGCAGCGTATGACAAAAGATGCGCCGTGGGACCATGAATAGACCTATCTGCGATGAGATACTTCAGACATGTTCGCGCTATCAGCAAATCAGGCTCGTCGAGCATGATTCCCACCGTTTTTGATCTCAGCAATTCCCTCACGATCTCATGTACGAGTTTGAGTGTATCGGTTTCTTTATCTTCCGCAACCAACCCGAAACAGCAGTCGATCAGCGCTTTTTTATCGGGCCGATCGCCCTCGTATTCTACCCCGCGGCTCTCTTCAATGGCAAAGCTATCCCTAATCTCATCGATTGTTAGGATTCGCTTCGCATATACGACCCACGTTAGGACATGTCGGGCAAGTGAAACCCTCTTTTCGGTTTCTTGGTTGAGAATCCCTTCGGCCCAATAATTAATTATACCGTCAGAGCTCTTGGGGAGCGCTTCTAATGCAGGCATTATGTCATTTATAGAAGTTCCATGCTTGAACTGGTTGATGTATAAAGCAGCTAGTGAAAAGCTGTGGCTTGATTAGCATCACTCCCATCGTGAGGAAGCCGAGGCTTACATTCCACTGCTGTGTGCTATATCTGTGATCTTCACTATCACACTTTGTTTGATTTCTGGATTCTCGAGTAACCTCTTTAGTAGCTCACTGCTCTCAATTCTCTGCATAACGTAAGATTCAATGTCCTTCTTTCTCGGAATTAGGACCATTTCGTCGTCATACTTCATATGAAGTTCCTTCCAATTACTTCTGGATGTGAAAAGAAGTCTGACATTTGTTGGTAAGGCATTCAGATCTCGTTGTAGAGCTAAAACACTCAGGCTATCGAGAACCGGTAAATTATCTAGAGCATCAAGCAGAAGATAGATCGTTTTGAACTTGTCGATCGCACTTTTAAATTTTCCAAGGTAGTCTATTGGATTTCCTGATTTTGAGGGTGCAATAAGAGCTTTGAGTGAGGATTTAATATTGTAACTTTCATCCTCACTCGGACAATCGTGGAGCTGGTTTAGCATTGCCTGCCAAAACTGTGCATCGGATAGTGGCCTGTTTTCTTCTTTGCAGAAGCAGAAATATATGCATGCCACATCATTATGGCCTCGAAATTCTTGTGTCATCTTATCTATAAGGAGAGATCTTCAGATCGCGTGTCAATAGCAAGTCTGGCAGTTTGTGAATTTAGGTACCGCGCCGAGTTTGAACATACAAAATAGTGGTTTTCCCACTCCCAACTAAGATATACATTAATATCTCACACGCGTAATTCTGTATACAAGTTTGAATTGTTTTACTCACAATTCCCGTGTATCCATAAACTACGCGAGGGTTTCGATGTGTCTTTCCAATTCTTGAATTGAGGTTCCGAGAGAATCCACTCTCCATTGCCCGGTACGATACCATCAGAAAAATAATTGTTGTGAGAACAATAAAGATCAACACGTGGGTACATTTGAGCCTGGGAATCATTGGAATCGTCTCTTCGGTCCGAATTTTCATGGTGTACTGCAAGAATTAGCCACGGCAAAGTGAACGGGGAATTGAACTTACTATGGACATTGAGGAAGTCTCTAGAACTACTATACATTGCTCCATCCCGTACATTATATTGAGGTCCACTTCCAGATGAGAGGTGCTGGCTTCCTGTGCTCCTATTTATTGCAGAAGTACCCTGATATTCCGAGTCTTGTGCTCGCGACGACATATTGTAAAATTATAAACGCAAGGTAGTGTTAGTGTGCTTTCTCCCTCATAGTCTCCAAAATTTGATGACAGGCAAATGGATATTTTGTAATAAAAAGAAATCATATGCCACGAGCAATGAAGATGAGCCAGTGTTCCCTAGAGCCTGATCTCAATCTGACCGGCCATGGAACCCCACCCAACCAAACGGGCGGCGGGCACTAACGACCCAACAAGGCAGCTGAGAACGATACCAAATACGGATTCACTTGCATGAAGCTGAAAATAAATCTTACCTAAGACGAACAGAATCAGAACACGTGTCCATAACCTTGCCAGTCTATTCTGCGCTAGGATTTGGTGGTTGCGTCCACGCAAAGTGCACTCAGGTTCTGGAGTGTATTCGGAACAAACCGTGCAATCGTGAATATCTTGGTAGAGCTTTAGAAATGGAAGCAGAAAGACTTCTTTCTATATTCAGGCTTCCTGGGGGGTTTATTCTTACCGTAGCCTCTTCTAGCTGTTTTTTGCTTGCTCAAAGTGCGAGATTAACAGCCTCGGACGTAAAGGTGTGTGATGCGTGCATCTGTGCTATATAGACCATAATATCCTGTGTTACTCTTAACCGAGGCACAGGTAGACCTTTTGGTGTAGCGGCTAGGGCCTACCCCCTCCTTTTCTGTATCAGTGTGCATCCGGATCCGACCCCTAATGCTCCCTCAACTAGGCTGTCAATTATAATCTGACGTGAGCTCTCACGTAAGATTTCAGAAATCGCGCAGATCCAAAGGCCTTTGGTCGCAGAATTCGCACCCGGTTGATAACGGGGTGAAGCACAATCATCTAAAGCCTCATCCGCAGGGATGGAAACTCCCATTTTTACACTACCGCCTTTCAACTCGCTACAAATGGCAATCCTTCTTTTCACCCATTTTTAACTGTCATACATGGGCATACTTATTGTATCTATAGAATCAGAGACCAAAATGGGAGACTCGCCCTCTCGGCAACGCAGAGAATCCTCCGAGACAAGGTCAACATCGTATAGTATTGACAGGGATCCCAACTATCCGAAATCGCCACCAACTATCTCAAGAGATTATGAACGGACTTCTGAAAATGAAAGAATGCCATCAGAGCATTTCCAGTCAGTCCACTCGCCGCGAACCCCATCTAGGTTGGATGCCGGGAACACTAGGCCAATGATACATGGTCGCATCACACGGACAATCGACCGAAGTGATCCACAGTATTACGATAATAGAGAATTGGATAATGATTCGTTTATAAGAGCTTTGAGATGGATCAAAGGCGAGGAAGCGAGTATTCGAAAGGACACAGAAAGGATCTTTGAGCAGAAAGAAAAGGCCGTGACTAAAGCCCGGGAGGAGGTTAAGAAAGAAATGGAAGAACAAAAACGGCAAGCAGAACTGGATGCGACAAAGAATCTTGAAATCCAGAAACGTATGGATACAGAAAGAAGCCAATTTGTGGGGGAGCAAACAAAGCTTATGGTGACCGAAATAAGTCAAAGGATAATTCAGGAAGTTACAGAACAAATAGCAACTCTACGATCCGAGATGCGAGATTGGCAAGAGCGTGAACAATTCCAAAGGCGGAACACTATCAACAACATGCAATATTATCCTGAGTCTCGAAGGATACCACGGAAGAAGAATTATCAGAAAGGTCCACGTCATCACGATAGGTCTTCACGACTCATATTGTCCCCAGGGCTATCACGGTCAGGACTTGATACACTATCGGCAGGGCCGCCTCCCCAACCGCCAACTCCACCTCCGGCAAACTCTCCCTGTCCGAACTCTAGCTCTGCCGTCGACGAGATTAGCGAGAAGTCGTCAAATGATGATACTGGAGCGGATACTGAGAGATTCGAACAACACATTTATAGCCAGAGAGACCATTCCGTGGGGGAAAAAGGCAACTACCAGCAGAAGCATAAAAAAGCCCGACTCAAAGCAGCAAGCATGCAACCCGCTGTTTCTAATGGCCATATCTACGATAATCCACATAAAAGACGCTATGAGCCGAGCGAGGATTATGATTATCGAAGAGATGCACCAGAACTGCCCCCTCAAATCAAAATTTCAAGGACAGGGCTCCCACAAAATGTCGAGAAAGAGGATCAAATATCTTCAATGTCTGCAACAACAAATTCGCCTGTGTTACCAGATGAAGGAATGGCCCCACGGCATATTAGCTCCGAGCTTACCATGACGAGTGCCATTGCAGGTCTATTACCAAGCACCAATAATGGCAATGCGAATGAAGCTATTGCTTCGAAAAACCCAACCACTGCGCATATTGAAAATCTGGACTGTGAAAGTAACATTAAAGCAATCGAAACTGCTGAATTATCTACGGCATTGACCGCCATGAACAGTGACGAACCAGGTGGGAAATCCGAAAATCATACCGAGGAATTTTTCGATCCTTTGACAGATGAACCTCCCGATCTATGGCTGAAAGACTCAGACTACTATTCTCCAAGAACATCTTGTCCCAGGATTGAATTGTCCATCTGGACGCTGGTAGATGAACACGATCAGAGTTCAGACACGCATGCTATTGAAAGAACAGACAGCTACCAAAATTGTACCTCTTTGGACCCTGGATTCTACCTCAATGACATTCTGGTGGAATCGTTCATTTTTCTTATCATTATACTAATGATCATATTTTTAATTCTTTGAAATTTACAACCACCTTGACGGCCACACTGATTTCATTTTCATCCATTAGTTTAAGTTTGGAAGAAAAGGAATACATTGAAATCTTTATATAGCTTTTCTTTCTGCTTCTTTTTCTTTTCGTAAGAAGAGGGTGGAAATGCTTGCCTCAATCTTTTCACAGCGGTTGCTCTAACTAGAGAATCGTTGCAATTTAGTACAAAGTTCGTTTCTACAATACATAAATTTCTCATAGATTTGTTGCAGTAGTTCTCAATCCTGTCTCTTTAGTCGAAGATACATACCATTTTCCGGCTTGATGGTAATCACTCCTCTCGGGACCACCTTGGAGTCGTCCATGGCCAAGTCCCACGAGAAGGACTTGACCATGGCTGCAAGCAGACAACGCATCTCAGCCTTGGCAAAGCCCTGGCCAATGCAGCTGCGTGGTCCATGCAGAAAGGTAAGGAAGTCATAGTTGCTCCCGGTGCCTGCATTTTGCTTGGGTTTACCGTCATCCGTAATCCAGCGCTCAGGGCGAAATTCTGCAGCGTCCGGGCCCCAGATGGATGGAGAACGGTTGATCATCCAGATGGAAGCCACCATTTTCGTACCTTTGGGGATGAACTGCCCGCCAATCTCAGAATCATGAAGAGCCTGTCTCATGGTCATAGGGACGGTGGGGAAGAGACGCAGGGTTTCCTGGATGATTCCATTCAAATATGGCATTTGATCGAGAATGTTGGCCAGGTCGGACATTTGATCACTTGTAGACAAACCCTCAGTCACCTCTTCTCGGAGCTTCTCTTGAATCTCGGGATACTTAGCCAGCAAGTAACATGCCCAAGTCAGAGCCGATGCTGTTGTTTCATGCCTTGAGAAGAAATTAGCAAAATGAATCGCTACAATCTGATTCAACTTACCCTGCAGCCAAAAATGTCAACAACTGGTCCTTCAACGCCTCATCCGAGAAATTGTTCGACTTGATGAGTAGTGACAAGATGTCAAAATGGTCGTCCCCTTTCTCAATGATTGCCTCTCGTTTCGACTGAATCATCGATGCGCAAATGGAATCCAATTGACCGGTCAAATAAGCGAATAGGTTGTTCATCTTCCAAGGTAGAAGCTTCACCACTGAATTTCCAAGCGCAAGCGAAAGCATGGAAAAGATGATTTTCTCCCGCGAGGGCTCCAAAAGCTCCTCGTAGACATCTTGGAGCGGGTCACTCTGTTTCTCAACCACGTTGAACTTGCGACCCAGACCGGCAATTCCAATAATGTCAAGTGTCACCTTGCTTGCCCATGAGCTCAGCTCGATAACTGGGGCGCCATTATCAACACCGCGTTGCAAAGTACTGGTTAAAGCCTCAGCCTTGCCCCAGATCATGGGGTACAGATCCTTGATGTGTCGGAACGCAAAGGCAGGCATGCTGTTTTTGCGTAGAAATTTGTGCTGGTCACCCTCAACAATGATAAGACCGTCTCCAAGAATGTGACGCAAGAATGAGCTGATCTTTGGGGGTTTGGTGAAGTCGTAGCATTTGTGGACGAGAAGATCGGCAAACAAACGAGGGCTTGTGACGAGTAGTTCGTCTCCGAGTGCGTTGATAGCAACCAGCTCTTGATCAGGGTACTGCTTTGCGATTCCCATAAACAGGTCTCCAGAGGGTCCTTCCTTGACCATAAGAGATTTGTGAACGGGGCTAATCCAGGACTGTTGAAAAGTAAGCAGCTGGATATGGAATTTGATGAAGATGGGTTAATTAATTACCTTGGGGCCACGAATGTGACGGAGAGGACTGAAAAGAGCCGGGTACAAAAACACCCGAAAGAATAGTCCAAAGGCATAGTTTCCGAGAAAGATGAGAAACACCAGCGTGTAACGGTTTTGGATACTGTAAGAGTCGGGCAGGAACTTCATGACCAGCAGAGACTGCGTGGTCGCGGCCAGCGTCAGGCCTGGGGCGCTGAACAGCTGCAACAGAGCGACCATGATGAAAATTGCTCCGAGAGCTGCTCTAAAGATTCAAGATAGGAAAAATGAGATGATGCGACATACAACCAGCCCTTGGGAAAAACCGTTGTGGTCGCAGATGAGGCTGCTGAAGTGCTGCGGCATAGACTATGAGGCTTGAACGCATTTATCTACCGCGTGTGGTCGGCCAGTCATATGAAAGCAAATTACAACCGTGTGTGCATCTTTCACGTGAAGGCGATAGTGCCAGCCAGGCACCACGACAGGTCCGCGCAGCGTCCGATTCTGGAAAATGCAGTAGCCGGATTTCTCGAAGGCTCCGTCTCGGCTTGATGAGCACGGAGTTGGGAACTGATGACGCACGGATCGCAAGGGCGATACCGATGCGGTTTAGCCTGCGAGCTCGCCTGAGAGGGGAGAGGTGATCAACCGAGAATTCCGCCGGCTTAGCTTAGCTTCCGAGCCCACGCCACGCACGCGGGATTGAGACGGCCACTGGGAGCACAAGCAGCGGCCGCTGGTGACAGCTCGGCAGTGGAGTGCAGGGGAAGACGGGCTCTACCCCAGAATCATGGACGCTGGCATGTCATGGAATCGTGACTGTTGGAATTTCACATGCATATTGGTTTGTCGTCGTAATAAGCATCGACCCTTGTTATAATATAGGCAAATCTCGCAATCAGGGTCCTGGAAAAGGTTAGCTTAATGCGTAATTACTGAGCTGTACCATAGATAGATTACCGAGTGATGGCGGCTGAGTTGTATTCCGGAGACCGGGTAGCTGTTGCATCATACTTCAAATCGTGTTAGCCACCACAGTATGCCAATTTCATTCTAGAATTTTTAGACTCAAGCCAAAATGCGTTCGCCTTCGAAAATTATTCTTTTTCTCATCTTGAGCTGCTCTCTCATCGGTGGATATGCTGGCATATTCATCTCCCATCACCATGGCTTCCTCGACGCATTGCGTGTTTGTGTCACAGAGACTGAGAAATGTGTGCTCGAGATGTCACACTCTCCACTCTCGCTGGACAACACTTACACCGGAATCGCCCGCATTGACACTTTGATCAATGTCCTGATAGAGTTCTTTGCCCAAGGTTTAATGTCTGACAACCAAGGGCTTGATCTTGACGCTGTCCTTGCATCTTCTTATCTTGCTGCCCAGTTTGGCGGCGCTTGGTTTTTGATGGCTCTTGAAGGATTACGAGTTGGGAACTCTGGAAGTATCCTCAGCTGGTACGTAAGAAAAGTCTGACTTAGATTTTGTCTAACAATGACAAGGACCGGATCCTTCGGTATTGTGTTCCAAGTTGCCACAATCACCGTCATCGCGCCGATATATTTAACGCTGCAACTCCTCTTTTCTCCAGAACGACCAGAGGACTTTCTCGTTGAACTATCTGATCTAGATGCTTTACCGCTATCCACGTTTATAGCCTACTTTCTGCCAACCATTGCCTTGGGGTTCCCTCTACTGAACCAGCTTTCACGACAATGGAAATACTTCTTCATTGGGCTCTGGCAACCATTTCCACTATACCAAACCATAATCCACACCGTCCTTCGTCGGTGCTCCAAACACCAGCGAAGTAGAGCCGGCTATGCAGCCAAAGACCTCGACCAATACAGGGTTGCCTTCGGGACGGTATACAGGTTCATTCTCTGCTTGACCATGGGCGTTCACCTATTCACCCTCGGTATTATTGTCATATCCGCCATGACAGACACGGTTCGACCGACATCTGCCAGTGCCATTCTTGGTTTGACATCCCTGTTCGACCCTCCAACTCTGGCCGTCCTTACCCCGCCCGTATCGGCCGCAGCCTCCAGGGCGGTTGTCACATCGTTCCTGCGATGGGACGTGTACTGCACTTGCGCCTCATTGGTCATCTGGGCAGCCTATGCGCTGCACCGGGCCGAGGTGGAAAAGTCCGGCACGCTGGTTAAATTGCGGAAAGTTATTTTCTGGGCTGCCCTGGGGGGCCCTGTTGCGCCGGCAGTCATGCTGCTCGGGGAGCGGGATGCATTGATACTGGATCGACTAGACCAATCTCGGAGGGCGGAAAAGGTCAAATGACGTTGATGCCCAACCAGACAAGGGAAGATGCTCACGAAACCATTCCCAATCGGAGTATTGTTTAAATATCTCAATTCCTTTTTTATCAATTTAAACTAAGTCCAGGTGACAAACTATACATTATTTACTACCTTTACATTCTGGTCCTGATCCTAACCCTGATTAAAGTTAAATATTACGTCGCAACGGTAAAGTCCAACGAGCGAAGCAGGTTTTGCTCCTCGGCCCATTTTGGAACAGGCTCGTTTTCGGCCCATCCGATTGCTGATTTGATGCCAATCACGGTATTGAGCCGCATAAGAATATTCCTTGCTTTTTGAAGCTGTTCTGGTGTGATGTATGCGCAGTACATGACCAACTTGATGGAGTTGACAATGACAACAGCACTGGCGCCGTCATGCTGCATGGAAGTGGGTTGACCATTGGGGTCAACATCGCCCAGGGCATACGGTACGCTAGCGAGGATATCATCAATAGTCTTGACAACATCGCTCTTCAAGAAGGGAATGAACTCGGTCCAGGCGTCACTATTGCCCGGCATTTCCTTGCCGATGAGCTCCATGGTCCCGTTGTACAACAAGATGCTAATCAACAAAATAAGTCGCGCAGATCGAACTAAGATAATGGTACAGGCAGTCTCGGCATCGTAGTATGTTGTTCCCGAGACGACCTCGCCCAATGTAGTGGGCACAGCACGGCCCTCAAACGTGCTCTGCCAGTACGCAGCGGCCTCTGTGTCCCAGACGTAGAATTCGTTGAGCATTTCAACGCACTGCTCGATAATGGAGGCGCCCTCCTCTTCTGTATCGTTGTGTGGTGTTTCTGTGGTAAAGGTAGTGTGGTTGTATGTTTCCAAAGCCATTTGCTTGGAGAGAGCCTGACGCAATGCAAGCGTTTTCGACATCATGGATAAGGCTCGAAGAAGTGGATCAAAGAGGCCCAATACGGTGGCTATAGCCCCGGGGTCGGTATATGTAGTGTCATCGTGCAAAAAGGAGTAAATTTGCTAGGAAATGTTAGACATGCTGTACCAGGTTGGTGACAAAAAGGTATACGTACCAACCGGAGAAGGGACAAAAAGAACAGCTCTGCTCCGGTTCTTGTCCCAATCTGGCCTGGTCCTCTCTTCTCCAAGAGGTAAAATAAACCTGGTGCGTGCTCATTGGGATCACCATGACCCTCGCCGCTAATCTCCTGCACCGGCCACCATTAGATCATGCGGCTGATTGATAAGAGCACAAGCTTGCTTACCTTGAAAGTACAAAAGAGCAGAACGGTTGCAATTATTTTGTCATCGGCAACATCAATTTCGGAATTGATCAAGTCCTTCATCATTCCGATGGCACGACCATAGCTTTTATACGCCTCGACACCGAATTTGTTATCTCCGAATTGGTTATAAGCTGCCATCTGGGCAACGCTCAGCGTGGCCATCTCGAGCAGACCGGGGTTTTGAGAATCATAAAGGAGCGGAAGAAAAGTTAAATGACCCGGGAAGCCATCCGGTCCGTCGGGGGATACAAACCGACGGACAAAGTAGCAGAGAGAAACGTCATCGTAGGACGGTGCAGGGGGCGGGATGATGGGAGCTTGGAAGACTTCAATGGCGAGTTCACTATTTGCCTCGCTCTGAACTGAGAGTACCGACGCCTGGCTATCTCTTCTCTGGGCAGGCGGCGTCGTCGAGACGCGTTCGAAGTCCTTCTTGCGGGTATATCGGAAATGAAACTGGTCGGTGTATCCCGGACACGGCTTCCCATAGATGTAGCAACGACGACACGACGGCTTCGTCTCGTCACACTTTTGACGTCGTTTATGTTAGCTCTTCGTAAGGCGGCTGAACTGGGGGAGAGGAGGGGAGGGGGGCTCAAATGCAAGACACGGCACGGGACGACATGCAGCTAAGCCAACTCACCTTTACTTTCCGTTGTCGACAACGTGAGCACCCTGTGCTGAAGTGGCCTGGGAAAACCATACTAACTCGAATCGGAGCTTTCGCCGAAGAAGCAAAAAAAGAAACCAAAAAAAGAGACAGAGGAGGGTATTACAAGAGTGAGCTGATTAGAGCGGTCACAAACGAGAAAAATTGGGATGGGCCTGAAAGTGTGGGAATGGTGGAAGAAACGAGGGGAGCGTCCAGATGAGATCGACGCTCTGCTCCTCTCTGGCCTGGTCCGCCCTCTGGGTGCCGGGCCGCCATGTGCACATGATTCATTCGGTCCTAAGGGCTCCTCCGCACGGAGCCATCGGCGCGATCAGACTGCCGGCGGAGATGGGAGATGGGGAGGGGCTGAAGATCGCCTTACTCCCTACAGTCTAGCTTGCGACACCCCTGTCATCACCACACACCCTACTCCAAGCGAAGTGTTGATGCGTTTTCCATCTCCAAGAGGTTGAGCCGAGGCCCGTTGGACTGAATCTCGGAGAATGTCAAAGATGAGATGCATTTGGAAACTTTTTTGGCAGTTGATAAATGTGCATTGAATTTCTACATTGTCTTATATACCCCGAGCGAAACTTATGGTGACAATATCCACGATTTAACAAAGAGTCATTGTGTTGTTTCAACGTCATCAGTTAATGCCCAACCGCCACCATGTCGTCAGTTCTCTACTCTCCGGTCATTGGCATAATTGCGTCTGCCTGCCAGTTAATACTTTCGCCTCTCTTGTCGGGGCCTCTTCTTCTCTTTACCATGCAAGCACCTGACGTCGTAACCAAGGGACTTGGCGTCGTTGCCGATGCTCTCCCTGCACAACTAGGTGGCTCCCTCAGCCTGTCAGTTGTGCGAACCACATTGTGGACACTAGTCATCTTGGGGCTTCTTTATGACTTCAACAAAGCCCTGAATACCTTTGCATCCAATTCCTGGACCATCACAGCCGGGAAAGGCTGGGATTGGCCGAACGAGATCGCCGTTGTGACTGGCGGCTCCAGTGGCATCGGAAAGGGCATAGTTGAGGGGCTCGTGGCCCTAGGGGTGCGCGTTGCTGTGCTCGACATTCAAGAAATGCCCAAGGAGATGCAAGCCAATCAGCGCATCAAGTTCTACAGCTGCGACGTGACATCCGTCGAGTCCGTTGAGGCCGCCGCGGACGCGGTGCGGCGCGAGCTGGGCCACCCCTCGATCCTGATCAACAACGCGGGCATCACGGCGCCGGCTCCGATCCTGAAAATGGGCGAGCCGTTCCTGCGCAAGATATTCGGCGTCAACGTCATGTCGCTGTGGTTCACGACCCAGCAGTTCCTGCCCCGCATGATCCAGCTCAACAAGGGCCACGTCGTGACCGTGGCGAGCATCGCGTCGTTTGTGGCCCTGGCTTCGGGAGCAGACTACTCAGCCACCAAAGCGGGTGCTCTGGCTTTCCACGAGGCGCTGGCCTGCGAGATCAAGCACATCTACAAGTCGCCCAACATCCTGACGACCGTGGTTCATCCCAACTTTGTCGACACGCCCCTCGTGCGAGACATCTCGGACCACCTCAGGAGCTCCGGCGTGCGGCTTCTCACCAGCGACCAAATCTCCAGCCAGGTGGTTCGCCAGATTGAGCGCAAGAGGGGCGGCCAGCTCATTATCCCGGGGTCGGCGTCGATCATCTCCGGAATCAGAGGCTGGCCAACGTGGCTGCAGGAGCTACTGCGAGATACCATTGGTAAAAATGCCCCAGGGCACTGATGGACGACGGACGGCGCCAATGTCATTCTAGTCGCGTGTGCGTTTATTTAGCTAGTTAACCCATATGCATTCGTAGCGCCATTAAAAAAAAAAATAGAGACGAAAAGAAAAAAAAAAAACCGTTGCGGATAAATTGCTCTAGGCAAATTTGCTGTGAAACGCTGTAATGAGCTTTTAAATGCGCAATGACACGATGCCATTCCGTGCGTTTGTTGAATGAAAGGGGTCGTCGCCCTTCTAGAATATACCTTGCATTTTGCTGTGCGCGCCGCAGAAAACCCACAAACCACTAAGCCTAATCCAGTACCAAGCTGCGAGGAGGATCACAGCCATCTGTCTCTAATTCGACCCATTGCTGCAAAATTCCTCCATCACAGCCAGATCTCCGTCGGTATTCTACGATCTGTGCAGCATCTGCGTTTCTGGCTGGTGCTGAGGCTAATTGCTGAAGCGCTGCAATTGGCTCCGCCGTGCCGAGGCCTACCATGTCCGAGCTGCAGTAAGCTGCCATAAGAACCGGCGATTGCTCCAACTGGTTTTTGAGTTTTCCGGGTCCTGACCGATAGAAACGATTAAAAACTCGAGTCTTTTCTTCGCGAATACTCTTCAGCGAAAAGTCACATCCACATCACAATGTCGGCTACTACGCACTTCTACACTTTTTTCACCTACCTATACGTCCTGGCTCTCACGCCATGGATTCTCACCCAGTTTACATTCGACGTCTTTTTATGCTTACTACCCTGGACCCGCCCCCTCAAGGAGTGGTCGGCAAACAAAGCCGTCCGTGTCCGCATCGTCGCTTTGCTCCTCCGCTATTGGTCTCTTGCTGAGTCTGGGGACCGAAGCAGCCTCCAGGAAGGGTCTGAGGGAAACAGATTCGAAGTGGTTCGTCCAAAGTCTGCGAAGCTGTACACAGGGCCGTTGAGGGATGCTGTTATCCAGCCAGACCTGCTGGGTATGACCTGGACTCCATCCCGACCCCCACCTCCCGGGTTGGTACGACCAGATATGGTTGTCGCTCTACACTTTCACGGCGGCGCATATGTCATCGGCAGCGGTCGTGATGAGGACACGGGATATCTCGCCAATACTCTGATCAAGAAAATGGGTTGCACTCATGTCTGCACTCCTCAGTATCGACTTTCCAGCCGTGCCAATGGACGGTTCCCGGCACCTCTTCAAGATGCTCTCACAGCCTATCTTTCTCTGCTACGAGAAAAGAACATCCCGGCCTCCCAGATTATTTTCTCCGGAGACTCTGCTGGTGCCAATCTCGCCATTGGTTTGCTTAGATACATCCAAGATCATGGCGAAGAACTCGATATTCCGCTGCCAGGTGCAGTCGCTCTCTGGTCACCGTGGGTTGATATTGGCGGAGCGCTATATCAAGACATCAAGATGTCACCACACTACAAGACGGACTACCTCAACGGATACTTTGCCCGATGGGGTGCCAACACTGTTTCCGGGTATGGAATCATTGATGCCTCGGGTCCCTACCTATCGCCGCTGCACCACCCATTCAAGCTCGACAGCAGCATTCCCGTCTTCGTCCATGCAGGTGAAAGCGAGGTTCTCTGTGACGACATTGAGGCGTTTTGCCGAAGCTACCGAGAATGCGGATGGCACATCCAACTGACCACCACGCCGGGTTGCCCCCACGACATTGTTTTGCTGGGTCCGCGCATGGGGTTCGGCAGCGAAGCCGAGGCAGCGGTGCGGGAAGCAAGGAAATTTCTGTCTAGCACCGGTAGCATTCCGCTCCGCGCGCCGAGTGAATCATTTTAGTTGCAAATCTCTAGAAATTAGCCCATAATATTAATTTGTTTTTGCCAAAAGAAAAAAGAAACAACATGAAACGAGCTGATCTTCGCTTATCCATGAAGTCGATCCTACTGAAAAATTAAAGGCAGAGTGGCATCACTCGGGCCGTTTCACGCCTCCATCGCCAACTGATCCGAGCAGGCAGCGCGCGTCAAAGCTGGGGCTCCACCGAACGAACGCCGCCGGGCTGCTGGGCTCTTGGCTGGGCTAATTCCCACTAGCTCAAGCGCCACCCTGTCAACCCAACAAGGGTTGATCTATTGCTGTTTCCGGTTGGTGCTACTTCCGTTCCTGGCTGCTCGCTCGTTTGGGTCTAGCTTGCGAGTGCCGCAGAGCTTCTCGCCCTAGGTGACAGCTGCCACGATACCAACTGATATGTCATCCCGATATGCTTTCTTTGCATGCCTATTCCCAAAGGGTGGGTGTTTGCGAGATAGGCAAGCCTATTTTGCATGTGAAATCATTCGAGACCACTCGGTCGCTAGGTCCTTTTTCTTGGGTCCGAGTGCTCATTGGTCGATTGCGTGCGTTTGATGCTACGCAACTCTCACATGCGGCCGTATCATGGCGATCTCAACGAGGGGAAGTATGTTCCGAATAATGTCCGGTACCACGGGTTCCGAGAGTCGATTGTCGCCCCGCTCGAAATTACCTGATGCTAGGAGATATTAGAAAGTAGTAACCTTGCTCGGTGCCTGAAACTTTTATTGATACTTTATATACTTTAAATCCAAAATACCCATTCGTTTTCATTTCATACCAACTCAATTGACTTGTCTGACTGCATATTTCATCCAATGGCAACTATTACAGAAGACAGGGCCCTCTCTGGCCAACAGGAAAATGACGTATACTTTGACATCATCATCATCGGAGCAGGCATTTCCGGCATCAATGCTGCCTACCGTATCCAAACTGAAGGTCCCTCTGACTTGACCTATGCTATCCTCGAAGGACGCGACTCGGTCGGAGGGACTTGGGATTTATTCAAATATCCCGGAATTCGATCAGACTCTGACATTTTTACATTCGGCTTCCCTTGGAGCCCGTGGAAGCACAAAGATGTGCTTGCCAAAGGCGAAATGATTAAGGAATACATCGAAAGCTCAGCACAGTCTGCAGGCATTGACCACCATATTCTTTATCAGCACAGCGTTGCATCAGCAGATTGGTCTTCAACAAAGCGAAACTGGGAGCTCAGCGTGACTAAGCCTGGAAGCAACGAGCCCGTCACTTTCCGCTCCCGATTTGTTTTGCTAGGCACCGGATATTACGATTACCAGACACCACTTCAAACGCTCATCCCAGGCATCGACAAATTCCAAGGAAAAGTTATCCACCCTCAATTTTGGCCCGAGGACTACGACTACACTGGCAAAGATGTCGTCGTCATTGGTAGCGGCGCCACGGCCATCACCATTCTACCGTCCATGGCCGACAGAGTCAAGCGCGTCACCATGCTGCAGCGGAGTCCCGGCTACATTTTTTCCTTGCCATCAACTAGCACGCTGGCAACTCTCCTGTTTGCCCTGTTGCCCGTGAGCCTTGCATACTTTATCAACAGCTTCATCTGGGTGGCCAAGAGCTACATCACAACCCTGTTCTGCAAGTCGTGCCCCGAGCTCGCAAAGATCATCATCAAGCGGGCCACCCTCCGGCAGCTGCCCCCGGGAGTGAGCTGGGACCCGCACTTTAAACCGCGGTACAATCCGTGGGAGCAGCGGCTGTGCGCCTGTCTCAATGGTGACTTTTTTGCCGCCATCCGATCGGGCAAGGCTGGAGTCGTCACGGACAGCATCAGGACCGTGACGCCGACTAGCATCGAGCTCGAGTCCGGGGCAACCCTGCATCCGGACGTCATTGTCACAGCGACCGGGCTCAAGCTCCGGTTCGGCGGAGGCATCAAGTTCATGCTGGATGGCCAGGAGTTCCAGGTTGCTGAGAAATTTGCGTGGAAGTCGGCCATGCTGCAGGATGTGCCGAATCTGATCTTCATCACGGGCTACGAGAACGCGTCGTGGACGCTGGGCGCCGATGTGAGCGCGCGTCTCTTTGTGCGCATTCTCAAGACTATGAAGGACAAGCAGGCAAGTGTGGCGATACCTAGGGTGCCGGATTCGAAACACATGGAAGGGGGGGCTATGATGACTCTTTCTTCGACATATCTCAGAACAGCGGGAGATGTTTTGCCCAAGGCAGGCGAGGGGCAATGGAGTGCAAAGTCCAATTATTTTGCCGACATGGCGGGAGCAAAGTGGGGGGATGTCTCTACGGATCTAGAGTTGCTGTAAATTAGAATGTAAAATGAGTTTTCAATATTATTCGGTATAATTTTCAACATGCTTGGCATATTATCTCCTCGGTATGAGTGTTTTTGTCTTCATTTTTACTTGGCTATTCACAATGGAACCGAGGGGGAAATAGTTGAGGTAGGATCAACTTGGAGCTAATGCATGTGTAGAAGCGGTGTGTTAATTTGTAGACTTTGGGCTGTACGGATAATTCTAGAAACGGAAAGTAAAAAGGAAATGAGATTAACATTTTTTACAATAGTTACCCTATAATTCTTCTCTTTTTCAGGTTCCTACGTCTATTTTGTTGAAAATTGTATGCTTTTGAGAGGCTGTAGGGTAGACTGCTAACGCGGCGTAATGGGCACTATGCTTCACCAACATCCACAAATCAGACATCGGAAGATTGCATTTGTCATTTCGATTGTTCCCCCTAGCTCCGAGATTGACTGCTCGATCAGCCTAAAGATCGCTCTCTCGGCAAGCATGTGTTTCCCCGCTGTCCATCCTTACCCCACCTGTGATTTCAACCGTCCGGGGTGCATTAGCTCGCCAGCTACGCCACACGACCTCGGCTATGGAAGACTGTTTCAGCTAGGCACCGAAGATCGCCAAGAGGTTCATGGCGTCCTCGTGAGCGCTACCGCAGATCTTGAACGGCAGTCTTCAATGCCCAGATTTGGGACCACTTTCCGAGCCCGCCCACGCGATCAGATGGCTCTAGACTGCCCATCGCGTCTATCTCGTCATGGTGGAATAGGGCTTTGACAGGAGTGAAACACGGGAGAATAGAGTCGTTTTTTTATCAAGACGTTAAATCAGTGTGAATATGTAGGCAATCAATCCACAAAGCTGGCCTTGGAATTCTAGCACCACAACATCTTGTCATCATTTTTTTCTCGTTACATTCTGAATCATGTCAGCTACAACTACCACCACCACTACCACCATTCAGCTCCAAATGGCTAAAGCTATTGAGCCAGGTTCCCTGGGAAACTTGACAGTTGACCAAAATCGCATACTCCAGGAGTCATGGGTTCATCTTCTGCGACTCTGCAGAGATGAGAGCACGCCCGACTTCAGGCAGGGTCTGTGGAATTTCATGACTTCCGAGCACCCTGATGCAACCATCCTTCGCTTTCTTCGCGCCCGAAAGTGGGACAAGGATATGGCCATGGATATGCTTAAATCCGCTGTGGACTGGCGCAAGGAGCGGCAAATCTCAAGCATCATCCAGATGGGCGAGAACGTTGGCCTTAGCTCCTCGCCTTCCGCCGACGAGCAGGGCTTCATGATGCAGTACCGCTCTGGCAAGAGCTACGTCAGAGGGACCGATAAGGAAGACCGACCGGTCTACATCATCAAGGTCCGGTTGCATGACCCCAATTTGCAATCTGCTGCATCCATGGAGATGTTTGTGCTGCACAATATCGAAAGCCTCAGAATGATGGTCAAAGCGCCCAGCGATAAGTGCTGCTTGATCTTTGATCTCACCGGGTTTGGCCTGCGAAACATGGATTTCCACGTTGTCAAGTTTCTGGTCCAGGTCTTCGAGGCAAGGTACCCTGAGACCCTAGGGGTAGTGCTTATCCACAACGCGCCATTCGTGTTTTGGGGTACGTATCTAATTTCTATATATATATTTTCACAACTAACCTTGCTTATAGGTATCTGGAATGTCATCAAGCGGTGGTTGGACCCCGTGATTGCTTCCAAGATCAACTTCACCAACAGCACCAAAGACCTTGCGCGCTTCATTTCCAAGGCAGATTTGCAAAAGTGCTATGGGGGCGAGGATAGCTGGGAGTACAAGTATGTAGAGCCGGTGCCAGGGGACGAGAAAGCAATGCAGTCAGAGCAGGCAGTCAAGATCAAAGACGAGCGCAATCAGCTCATTGATCGATTCGAGCAGTTAACTGCTGAGTGGGCGGATCTGGTGCCTGGATCTGCTGCGGCGATCGAGAAGGAAAACGAGAGGTTCGAGCTGTCCAACAAGCTCCATGACAATTACTGGAAGCTGGACACTTACACCCGGGCCAAAACCTTCTACCACCGGGTGGGTGTAGTTGACAATGCTGGCAATGTAGACTTTGGCGCAGCAAAATAGCGTGTTACACAGATAGAAGACGTAAGCCCTAGTAGTCATAGCAACAACAATTTGTATCTCCTTGCTTAAAATTGTATTACACTGTACATCTCGATGCATCACCATGCTCCTATTAGCTAAAACGCATAGACGCTGATGGTGTTGAGAGCCCACCCGCGTGTCTTGCGGTAAACTCCCGAGACGACAAGGTTCTCTGCTCCACTTGACATGTTTCTGGACCCGGTCCATGGCTCGTGGCTTCCCGATATTCCCACCAAACAATCTCCACCGAAAGCTCTGGCCCACGAGAGGCGTCTCACGACGGTTGAAAAATCCGAGGGTCTCACCAACCAAGACCAAGGGGCGTCGCTTAAAGAGGATCAGACCAGAGGCGCCACCAAACTGACTCGGGTTCTTTCCTATGTGGCGCCCGTCCAATCTGTCAAACGGGATCAAACCTTGGCCCAAGGGTCAACTTTTTTAGCCGAGTTACTTCACCAATACCTGACCAGTCTGTGTACCCCGCGTGTGCCATGCCTAGTTTGTGATAGTTTGCGAGCCGTGCGCGACCCTTTGATTTAGAGCGGCAGGGATCGACGGCGCAATTAGGCCTAGCTGAACTGAAATATCCCCGCCCGTTGTAGGTCCGAGGCCGGCCGTGCGCCTTGCCAGATCGGGTAACCAGTTAACAGTTACGAAGTCATTGTGTATATCGATGCTCCTTTGGGGGGCGTCAGGAGACGAGGCAGTTAGTTAAAAGCAATGCTTGGGAACCTCAAAACTTCGAAAAAGAAAATCTCTGTCCACTTTTCGTGACACAACAAAACCATTGCTTTTCTTTTTTGATTTTGTTCGGCCTCTTTTGGTCAATTCGTTGCAATGCGGCCCTTCAACTTCTTTCTCGCCTCATTGGCTCCGGCCTGCATCCTCGCTGCCGACACGCCCCTGACGGTATCACCCGCAGAAGAGCATCTAGTCACGCTATTGGAAAAGCACAACCTAGCTCTCGTTCCTAGATCAGAGTTGACAGACGCGCTCACGGAGCTAAACCTCCTGCTCAAAGATACGCGTCGCATGCAGCGCAGTTTTCTGCTCAAAAGAGACAACAGCAGCTCTGTCAAGGCGCAAGATACTGGCAGCAGCGATAGTAGCGGCAGCGGCAGCAGCAGCAGTTCTGGTGGTCTTCTAGATGGTCTGTTGGGTGGTGTCACTGGCGGCCTTGGAGACTTGACGGGCGTATTAGGAAACCTCGAGGGTGTCCTAAAAGCAGTCTCAAGTCTTCTGACTGAAGAATTTCTGCAAGCCCTTCACGATGCTATGGTGTACTTGGCTGCAACCTTGAAGCCTCCAGTACCAGAAACTGTCAGAAACCTTCTGGCTCAAGCATTACCACTGGTCGAGCTTTTAGGAGAATTGGACCTCAAGAGTTTAGTCGGCGAGATCAAAGATGTCGATATCGCAGGCGTCATTGGCACGGTTATGAAGCTACTGAGCAAGGACAACCTGGGCAATATCGAAACATTGCTCACGAATGGCGCAGCACTTCTTACGCCTTCGTTTGTGAACGGAACCCAATCGCTTATCGGGGACGTATCACCGTTGTTGAGCGAAGTTTCGCCCCTGCTCAAGAAGCTCACCAACCTTGACCTCGAGGGAATCCTTACAGCCCTTGAGCCACTCCTCACAAAGGACTCTGTCGAAGGCATCACGGGTCTGTTGAAGAATGCCGAGTCATTGCTCACACCAACCTTCGTTAACCAGACGCAATCTCTCATTGGTGACGTCTCACCACTGCTCAGCGAACTCTCTCCATTATTGAAGAAGCTCACTGGCCTTGATCTTGAAGGCATCCTTACGGCGCTTGACCCGCTCCTTACAAAGGACTCGATTGAGGGCATTACGAGTCTGTTGAAGAATGCAGAATCGTTGCTCACACCGAAATTCGTCAACCAAACACAGTCTCTCATCGGAGACGTGTCACCACTACTGAATGAGCTGTCTCCTCTACTCAAGAAACTGACCGATCTTGATCTGGCCGGCATTCTTACCGCGTTGGATCCACTCCTTACCAAGGATTCGATCGAGGGCATTGTCACACTGCTGAACAATGCGGAATCCCTGCTCACTCCCAAGTTTATCAACCAAACGCAGTCTTTGATTGGTGACGTTTCGCCATTGCTGAATGAGCTGTCACCCCTGCTCAAGAAACTTACCGATCTCGATCTTGCGGGTATCCTCACCGCATTGGACCCACTCCTCACAAAGGAATCGATCCAGGGCATTGGCTCTCTGTTGAACAATGCGGAGTCTTTGCTGACACCCAAGTTTGTCAATGAGACCCAAAGCCTAATTGGCGATGTTGGTCCACTGCTTGGTAACATCTCGCCGCTCCTCAAGATGCTGACCAGCTTGGATGTTGAGGGTATTCTCAATATTCTTGAGCCAATTCTGAGCAAAGAGGCCATCCAGGGACTTGTGAATCTGCTACAGAATGCCGAATCTCTCTTGACCGCCGATGTCGTCAAGAGCATCAAGTCACTTTTGACCAGTGCAAGCCCGCTCATCACGAGCCTCTCCAAGATTGATCTCAAGGGACTCCTCGATTCGCTGGCGCCACTACTCACGAAGGAGTCAATGAACGGCATCGTTCAGCTTCTTGGAAATGCCGAGAGTCTTCTCACCAAGACGT
The DNA here is from genome assembly GCA_020975415.1 of Calonectria hawksworthii. Classification (NCBI taxonomy): domain Eukaryota; kingdom Fungi; phylum Ascomycota; class Sordariomycetes; order Hypocreales; family Nectriaceae; genus Calonectria; species Calonectria hawksworthii. The sequence continues at coordinate 1,610,705 of JAHXZK010000015.1, read as the reverse complement.
TTGTCTCCCAAACGAAGGATCTCATCTCCAAGGCTGCGCCTCTGCTGGACAGTTTGGCCAAGGCCGATCTACAAGGACTACTTGATCAAGTTGGCCCATTACTGAAGGAGATTAGCAACCTCGATCTTGCTGGTTTGCTGAAGTCGATCGCGCCTCTCCTCACATCCGACTCTATCAAGGGAATAACTGGGCTCTTGGGCAACGCCGAGGATCTCCTCACCAGCAAGTTTGTCAACGAAACACAGACCCTGATCACTGGTGCGGTGCCATTGGTGTCTGTCCTCGGCAAAGCAGACCTCGCTGGCTTGCTCAGCCAACTCTCGCCCTTGCTTTCTGAGATTGCCAAGATTGATCTTGCGAAACTTGTGAAGCAGATTGGCCCCATCCTTGATGAGATTGGTGATCTCGATCTCAAGGGTCTATTCAACGCCCTTGGCCCTCTGCTTACTGCCGACAGCATCAAGGGCATTGTTGGATTAGTGGAGAATGCCGAGGACCTGCTTTCACCCAAGTTTGTGAACCAAACTCAGGAGCTGATAGACGGCGCTCTTCCGCTGGTCTCTGCGCTGGGTGACATTGACTTAAAAGGGCTTATCAAACAACTTTCACCTCTTTTGGATGCCCTGGCTGAGATTGACTTCAAGGATCTTATCAATAAGGTCAAGCCACTGCTCAACGCTCTGCTTAAGATTGATCTTGCGGGCTTGGTCAACAAGATTGTTCCAATTCTAGACGCCGTTGGCTCGATTGATCTCAAGGGTCTCTTTGATGTGCTGGAACCATATCTGACACCCGAGACCCTCAAGGGCGTGTTTGGCCTTGTGGACAATGCAGAAAACCTTCTCACAGCCAAGTTTGTCAACCAGACTCAAACGCTCATTGGTGGCGCAGTGCCGCTGGTCTTGGCGTTGGACAAGATTGACATTGAGGGGCTGATCAAATTGATCGAACCACTTCTCAAGGAGCTGGATGGAATTGACCTCTCCGGATTGGTTGATGCGGTGCTGCCTCTTCTGATGGCCCTCAAGAAGATTGACTTCAAGGGCATCGTTGACCAAGTGCTGCCCCTCATCACACCGGCCAGCATCAAGGGCATCTTGAAGCTGCTGGGCAATGCGGAGTCGCTCTTGTCGACAAAGTTTGTGACTCAGGCATCGGAGCTAATTGGAGACGCCACACCAGTGAGTAAAACCTCGTATTTTAGGTGCTGACCACTGCTAACGGAAAATAGCTTGTTGCAACGGTTGCGGACCTGGTCCATGCCGTTCTAAAGGAACTAATGGGTAATACTAAGTAATGTGTGATTGAGTTTGAGGTGGGGCGGTAGTTTGTTTTTTTAGGCGTAATGTTTGCTGTGATTGTTGTATCTCCTGGCGTTGATAATGTGGGGTGTAGGGCTGGATTGGTAATAGCTTTGATGAAAGAATGCGCTGCGGTTATTTGACCTTGATTAAAATTAAAATGTGTTGTATTTTCTTAATTGTAAAAGTCTAATAAAGTTTGGGATTGTATTACCCATCGTACCTTGTGTGATTCTGTTGCGAGACCATATGCGTAGCTGTAGCTTCATAACACTAGACTGAAAGAACGTTTTTGTCAAAATCTGACGACATCGACATCGACATTGACCCATGATTAGAGTTTCTCCGCCTAACCGATTAATTGAGATTCCAAGTCTGTGTGTTTTTTGTTTTGAGATCAGCGAGTTTCGTGTTGTTCTCGACTGCATCGGGAGAAAACCGAACCAAGGTATCCACTGTTTACAATTACAGGGGCCATCGCTTAAGTGGTCTTCTGACAGGAATTGACGGCTCGGTCCCGGCACAATTAACCCATCCTTCATCTGGCAGGTGTGTTTACCCGAATTAGACGTGGTAATTGGCCCGTCACCCTATGTCAATCGCTCTCGGACCCCCTCTCATTAAATTTGCTGCCCTGTCTAGCTCGCAAGCTAAAACCAAACAGGCCTGGGTGATCAGCCACTACCCCGCATCATGTATCAAGAGCCGTGCAATAGCCTTGGTATCTGTCTGGTAGCTCGGCTCGCCGGACGATTCACGGAGTAATTTATGGCGACTATCCAACTGTAATGTTATATAGGCAGTGGGTTCCCAGGTATGGCTGGCTGGCCACTGCCTTGTATAGTGGGGTCAACTAGCTATCGCCATGGCTCCGAAAAGCGGCTGGGATTCCGACAAAGACGAGCCACAGGCGCCGGAGAGGACGTCTGTTGAGCAGATCAAGAAAAAGGAGCCTGAAAATGTCACCAAAAAAGAGAAAGTGAAGCGCCATTGTGCGCGCTTCAAGTGGTGGTATGTGGTAGGAACCATTGCGTTGCTCGCAATCCTGCTACCGATCCTGTACGTATCTCGCTTGGCGAAAAATGCAATGGGCTTATTTACTAATTGTTCTAGGTTCAAAGTCATTGTACCAGCCATTATTCAGGCTGTCGTCAACAGCCAAAAGCTACCAGTATATGGTGGCGCTCTGACCATTCTTTCACCCACAATGCTGAATATGTCTCTGGATACTTCTCTGGACACTCCGCTTGGCGTTAAAATTGATCCCTTGAAGCTCAATTTATACAACAAAAACACGACAGAATATACGCCCTTTTTGAAACTGCCGCTACCGGAATTACACATCCATCATAAGACCAACGTCACAGTTACAAATGCGACGATCGCCGTCGAAAACGAAAAGGAGCTAGTTACCTGGTTCGATGAATTCTTTGACCAGCCAAGTGTGAAGATTTCGATAAAAGCCGACACCAAGGTTCATCTGGGCGCATTAAAGTACTCGCCCAATATTCACAAGACTATCGAGATACCGTCACTGAACCATCTCGACGGCATCGCGGCTGAGGATCTGGAGTTTATGATACCAGCGGACCAAAATGGACACAACTTGAAGGGCCACCTGAACTTGCCAAATTCTGGGGTTCTCACACTGGGACTCGGAAACCTGACCTTTAACCTCATGTCTGGTAATGTCAGGCTCGGCATTGCTCATCTATATGACGTTGTGCTCAAGCCTGGAAACAATTCGCACGCATTTCAAGGCAACTTCTTCTTCGATACCCTCATCCCCAATCTCTCCACCATCCTCCATGACCAGCAGGCGGCGCTCAGCCAAGGGAAAATACAATTGAATGCGACGGGAAATGCGACAGTCGTCAATGGCCAGCACATCAAGTATGTTGAGACTATACTCAGCAAGAAACGCCTGGCGTTGGAGGTGCCCGTGATCAGCCTGCTGGGAGATGTGCTCAGTGGCCTCACGGGTGATGAATCAGGTTCATTGCTCAGTGTTTTCGGCGAAGCTTTTGGAAATACGACTCTACTCACCCAAATGCTAGATAATTGGGGTTCAGATACCCAATCTAGCAATCAGAAGAGAGGTCTAAATGATGCAAAGAAAAGCACCTTTAAGAAGCGGTGGATGCTGAACCTGCTGAAGTTAGGTATTAGAACAAAAAGATGGTAGTGCAACTTAGTGGCATTGGATACTTATTAAGCTTGGAGGGATCTTCGGTGTCGATATGAGATAATGTTAATAGAAACTTTGCTTTTATGGAAAAACGACGAATGGAAAATAGGCCTCTTATTTTTTATTATTTCTTTAAGAAAAATACTCTGCAATCTTTTCGAGCCTCCTAGATTAGAGTGATAAGGCCTCTGTCATGACCTAGTTCTTCATAATCGGCTTTGAGAGGATTGATCATTTGCACAGGAGCTCTTGACAGCCACAGTTCTGATTATATGCAGATTTTCAGTTTCTTTAGAAGTTTTAGAAATGCGTGATTGTTCAATTTTATTCGAAAGCTATCATATTGCCTAAGCAGCCTCATGGATAAGCTTGAGATCTAGTCATAAGTTATGCCTACCCTTTAGATCTGGTTGAGTTTTCTATCATACCTAGACGCTATATTTGCCTGGATTATTATTATTATTAATAACCTTGAGGTCCAAGATGGCCTAAGCCAACACAGTAGGCTCTACACAGTAACCCAAACAGCTAGGCAACAATACCCTATAGCCTTTTAAACACCAGGTATCTCCGATAGCCTCACACATATTTGCCTGGATTTATGGGCCTTAGTGTGCAAATGTGTATAGGCTCTAAGCTATAATCCTATATATATAGTGAGCCAATGATGAGCCTTACATTATACTTTCTCATCCAGTTTGAGTCCCTGAAATGTTATCGAAAGCTAATCATACATTTGTATTTACATTTTAAAATTTGAATTTGATTACTTTGTTCAAAGCTATATTGAATCTTTCTCGCTATTGCTGTCATCTATGCTTTGATTCAGAACATATTCTCAATACTTGCAGAAATGATGAACTCAGTATGCTATCCATGCTCGTTTATCCATGCTGTAGTACCTGAAATCCATGCTGCGTTCTCTGATTAACCGTAACTTTAGCCAGACCTTTAACGAAAATGTATTCGATATCATGGAACTCTGATCAAGAAGGTAACTTTGAATAGGATCTGGACACCTTTGTAGCCGTGGAAGATGTCGTAAGAAAGTATCCACGGCGGTTTGACTGGCCTTTGTTCTCTTACCACCCGCCTCTACTAGCACGGAGATGCTGTCGTACATTGGTATTGCTTGTTCCTCCCTGAATGTATTTTGCACGCTCAACACTCGTAATGCGTAATCCAGAGGTGTTAGGCCAATTGAATCCAAAGCATTGACTTGAGCACCTCTGTTCAACAGTAGAGTCGCGACAGGTGCTGGGACATCATGTAGAAGACTACACCTGATGTCTTTGTATATTCTGAATGGATCCCAAAGATTGTATCCAAAGTGCGGGTGTAGAAGATTGGGAGACGCTCCTAAATCAAGGAAAGTTCGGACCCACTCTTCGAAGCGATCTAAAATCCTACGATTGTAAACTATTTCCGCCAGCATCATTGGCTCTTTGTTGAATTGGTAGCCATTATTCGAGAGAAGCTTAACCGTTTTCAGGCGGTTTCCTTCCTCGTCCAATGCTCCTTGGAGTGTTCCTGGAGAGTGGAGTGAAAATATCAACCCTTCGAATATTAAATGCAAGATCTGCTCTGTCGAACGCAGCAGTGAGTTTTGATCTTGTGAGAGTAATTCCGTCATGTATAAACGGAGATTCAAAAACGCGGCCAAGCCAAGCCCAGTTGACATTCCAATATTCCAGGTTCCAGAAAATCTACTGATAACACCGTTCGGAATAGTGTCTAAGAATCCCTTCATGCTGCGCCCTGTTGTCATCTCGGCCATATGGGCGTTTATGAATGTTGGTACCAGAACGGTTTCCAAAACCCGACCGATATCAGAGGTTGTAGGTGGAACTATAAGTGCGGAATTTAGAAGATGATATTTCGCAAGGAAGGAATACCCATTTTCGAACGTGATATTTGAACGATTCTCGAGCACTATTTTTTTAAACTTGAAATCGGCCACAAATTCCTTCACGGTCTGATGAAGGATTTGGATGTGTCTCTTGGTACCACCCACAACCTCAATGAGGCCACCGCAATACCGCCTTGGTTGTGAATTTGGGATTTTTACAATAGAACTTCGATGAAAGCCTTTCCAGCTTTTCAATTTCTCGAAACCCTCCCCGTAAGACGTGCATTCAGAACATTCCACGACGCTCACGAATTCTTCGGGGCTGAGCCCTTCGTTTGATCGGATTGCCGTCTCTAACATCGCGAACGCTCTCCATCGGTCGTTGTGTGGAATTCGGCGGATTATTTCGGCATAGTAATCATGCAATTCTGCTGGTATAGATGTCAAGAGAATATCCATTTCGGTTTCGCCTTTGTTGTTATGAAACGCGGTAGCTAGATCTTTTACTACCAGCTTCACCCACAAGAAAACGCCTTCAGCGCGAGCCATGATTTTGGGAATTAGACTTTCGAAATTTGCTTCTGGAACACCTTCGGCTACCATGGATCCAATGCAATAGTCTCTGATGTCGTTGTGCGTGAAATCCTGGATTGTAAACCCAGCGCAATCACTGAAATTGGTTTCAAAAATGTCCCAACATCGGCTTGAAAAGCATATCTTAATCTTCTTGGTTTGTGTATTTGGAATTTTGACGACGCCCTGAAGGAAATCGCAAATAAACTCCTTCGGACCATCGTATTCATCGAGGGCATCCAAAAATAGGTTGAGTTGAAGTGGTTGTTCTGTCTGAGTTAGAATCCCATGGAAAGCCGCCTTGAGCTTTGATAATGTCCAATCATTCGAGGTCATTAATAGTTCATGATCCTTTCGCCTTTTCAAAATAGTCTCGTCTCCTTCGAACTGTTGCTGAATGACAGAACATAGTGAAGGCTGTTTCTTGACCATTTGTGCTAGGATACTTCTCAAAAGACCTTCAAACGATTTCTGCAACATTGTTCCACGGTGATGAAAGAAGAACCCACATGAGATGCCGTCTGTCTTCCAATCTGAAAGAAGATTTAACGTTCGGGAGTCCTGGAAAACGAACTTCATCAAAGTTGACTTCCCTGACCCAGGTTTACCATTGATCCAAAAGATACCAGATCCATGTTGGAGCCAGTCTTTGAAGTTGGAAGCCGGGTCATCATACACCCACTCAAAGGTGTGACCGAAATTCCTTTCGATATCGTTTAATCGCCAGTCCTGCTCCGGTGCTCCTAATGACTCTAAAATAACTAGCAATTATATGAGTTTCGATGTAATTCAACTTTTGTTTAGGGTGGTTGAGTCTCAACTCACTGGAATGATCCAACTTCCAGGCAGCACTATCGGATTTGGACATGGATTTACTCGTGTGCTGATACTGCATTGATGATCTCTCAAATGTAGATGTTTGGGTTTGCTTCTCAGCTTGTTCGAGGATAAACCTTAGTTTTTGTACAACTAATCTGTAATTTGCATCATCGTCTGTGAACTTCACTATATTGGAGTGATTTTCGTTTATCGGGAAGAATGAATCTGAATTTGGACCGCCTTTGTACTGTCCTCTGGTCGCCGACTCCGGAGTCACCAATATTTGGTTAGGACCTGTTCTGGACCATTTTCCATTTGGGAGTCTCTAGTAAACGTTGAGAATCATTCCATGCACTCACAAATCGAAAATGTACACTGACCTGAACAGTAGGTGACTCTTGTGACTCATAGGCCCAATATAGGATAATATCTTGAAGATATGACAGTCCATTGAATTGTTTGTCTAAGCTGATTAGGTATTCAGAGTCATGTCCTAAGTCTGCTATCATTCCTCGGTTTGGCTGTCCCTCGACCATGGTTAACAAAGCGGATTGTTGCATGCCGAAATTGGGCACTCCGAAGTTTATTGCTCCAGCAAATGCACGTCTCAGTGGAATGTCATACTCGCTACGCCCCGCTAGTGAGACAATGGCTTGCTTCAGAACCAGACCGCCCATACTGTGTGCAAGGAACATAAGTGGTTTGGTTGTGCTCAAATTCCAACCATTTGATTTGAGGTGCTCTATGAGAGCAATTGCCAGGTCGAATATAGACTGAAATGAATTGCTTTCAGCTAATTTTGTGTCATATCCGTATAGGATTGGTCTGAGATTTGGTAGGGACTTTGGCAAAGCATCGCGGATCCACATGAAATCCTTTGGTCCTTTGGGCTGCCATGAGCCAAATGGATGGCTCGATAAACCGGATATCGCAATACAACTGTAGTTGTTAGTAATATAGTTCAACTCATATTGATAAGGGTTATTACTCTGCAGTATGAGGAGCTGGGTCGTGTAAAGGTGTGAAGCCAAGGAAATGCGTGTCAAGAATGAGGTTGTAGTGGAGGTTTGCGGCATGAAGTTTCCACTCATTTCCAGCAGGGCTTGTCGGACCTTCCGCAAGAATCTCTCGAACCGCAGAAGAATCTCGAAACATAAGTGTAGCCGTTTTGCTATCGCTATACTCGTTGACGCTTCGAGCTAATGAGCAGATCGTGACATCGGAATATTCAATTTTCAAAACACCCATAAGCACTTTGACGGTGTCATGCCTCTCAAAGTCAGCCGGCAATTTGCGCAGCCTGAACACCTCGGAAGCCATATCGGTGACCGTCAAGAATTCATGAATAATGCCGGAATATGTTGTGGCCGATGCTGGTGGATGGTGTCCGTTTCAAAAATGGATATGGAATCACCGAATCATGAGGAGAGAGGCGTCAAGAGAAATGAGAATGAGGGAAATCAGGTATGTGACCATCGCATGCGCCAATCAAAAGGGGCCACGCGTCTGGACCGTAGAATCTGTGCAGCCTGTTGAATGATTCGAGGCTGAGAAGCCGCCTCTCGATGTCACGTGATACCACCACTCTTGTTCATGTTTTATGCATGCTGACAAAGATAATCCATTTTGTGCACACCATCATGTCTACACTTCGGGCCTTTGTTATTTATGAAAGGCCAGCTCCAATGCTCGTTACTATGGATAGTGTTCGTGTTCTTGTTCTCAGAATCTCTTTTCTCATCTTTTATTCATAATTCCATTGCGCCAGGATACATTCACTACTGGATTGGTCCAGATCGTCGTCTTGGTAATCAAGGGATATTCTTTGTGCAGTATGGCATCATGTGTTTGGAACGGCATCATCTGGGTTTTCCATAGAGTTTGTGCTGATGTGTATCTGGCAGGGCTAGTTGCTGAGGTTACTAATTAATGTAAGGATCCCAGCCACATGATTCAGAACTGCCTTCACAAGACCTTCCCATGTAATACCGAGATTCCTTTCAATCGAGATGATGGTTGGGCTGGTTAGGGTTGTTCTATTTTTAAGAATTCATTTGGTGCTTATAACATTATACAGAGAGGGACTGAAGAACTGATGAGAAACTGCTGTTAGTGTTCAGTCTTGATTGGAGCTTTGTTGGCATGTAGTCAGTAAGACCGGGCGGGTACATGTGGCAGAATTCTCTAGCATGTTGTTTGTCATGCTCATTTGTTAGGCCTTGTTTTTATATGTAAATTATGGCCCAACGAAATAGAAGCGTTGTTGCTTGCAATAGTGGGGAAAAGATAGCAAAAACTAATGCCTCTCTACTTACGCGATCTCCTGCTTTAGCCTCTGATTTTATTCATTGCGTAGTCCCCATAAAGTCCGGATGTTCAAGAACAATGTATTTTACTAGTGGCGCTACTGTGTCAATCATGCAATCTCACCTACCTAAACAGGCACCTGTTGATTGACAACAGCTTCTGAAAGAGGAAAGAAGACAACGGCTGTCCGGCACCAATCACGCCATCCTGCTTTATGTTAGTCAGGAGTTCAGCTTACAAAAATTCCCAACCACGGAAACCAGCGACGTAATCCTCCCTGATCCTTCATATGCCGGAAATATGGCGGCCAAGAATTTGAAACCTGAGGTCATTCCCGAGTCCGGAATTCCAGGATTTGTGAGGCAGTTATTGAAACAATGGCATGTGCCTGGTGTATCAATTGCCGTGATTGATGGTGAGAGTAGCTGGACAGAGGTATGCACACACATAATTGACTGGCCTTGAAGGGAGCGATTGCGCGATTTCCTGCACTCTGTTTTAAGTCTATCACATGGTCATGTTCCAGATTTTTCTAATCCGGACTTTCAGGCCTTTGGAGTGGCCGAATTCCCGTCTACTGGCTTTTCCCCTAACACACTCTCGTACGCGGGCAGCACAACAAAGGCGCACATTGCCGTACTTCTAGCGCTTCTCATCGACAGCAAACAATACAAGGACGACCGAGGTCGGTCACTCTCTTGGAACACACCCATCTCATCATTGATTCGGAATGACTTTGTTCTACAAGATGAGTGGGCAACTAACCATGTGACGTTGGAGGATGCAATCTGTCACCGCACGGGCATTGCAAAATACGACAATGCCTACATCCGCTACGTGCGGCCAGATGGCTTCCATGGATCCAAGAAGTTGATTACGCTTTCCGAGATGGTGCGCGGCCTCCGTCACCTTCCAATGGGAAGGTCGCCGCGAACCTCGTTTTGCTATAGTAACTTGATGTTTGCTACCCTCTCGCACGTGATAGAAACATTGACGGGTCAGTGGCTTGGTGACGTTCTTCGCACATGGCTCTGGGAGCCTCTAGGGATGGATCAGACCTTCTTTTCCCTCGATCAAGCAATGGCCTCCGGCTCTCACGTGGCCAGAGGTTACTTCTGGGACTCCGCAAAACAGGTATACTACCCATTTGAACGCATGCCCACTGAAGAGGTGAGCGGCTCTGGGGCAGTCATCACATCAGCGACCGACGTCGTTAAATGGCTCCAATTTTGGATCTCGGAGCAAGGGCCACTGTCTTTGACCAGTCACCAGAGCATTCGCCGTCCCCACATTGTTGTGGATCAAAGTCCTAATCCAGCGCCGTTCGACACGCCAATGATGTACGCCAAGGCATGGCAGACGTCCTCGTATCACGGGCACCGATTTTGGACGCACCACGGCGGGATGGATGCTTTTGGAGCACAAGTCACTTTCTGCCCGGACTTGAAGTTTGGTGTCGCCGTTATGGGAAATACAGCCTTCACGACGAATGGAGTGGCAGAAATGACTACTTGGGCGTTGATCGACGCCAAACTGAATCTCCCGAATATCCAGAGATTTGATTGGAACATGAAGTGAGTTGATAGCGTCCGAAAGGGCGAGGGTGCGTACGGGCTGACATGTATTTTTCTAGGTGGGAGAAGGCTGTCAGACAGATTCGAGAAAATGTGCGCAATGGACTGGAGACCCTCTACCCAAAGCGACCAGCCAGTCCCGTTCCTCACTCACTGCCACTAGCAGAGTATGCTGGGGTCTATTGCCACCCAGCCTACAAATATTTAAATATAAAATTGGTTGAGCCGGACACAAGAACGGCCGCGATTGGTGAATACTAAGGACAGCTCTATTCAGAACTTGTCGACAACAACTTTCGAGTTGTATGCAACTTCAAGCACGTGTCGGCCGAGAATTGGATCATGTACGTGGACCTCATGGATGCCCCAACCCTCACAATGCACGGATTTGGGGCTGTGGTATTTAAAGTTGGAATTAGTGGAAGTGTTGAATCTGTAGGAATCGAGTGGCGAGCAAGAAGCAGCATTGAAGGATGGATCCGGTACGAGAGAGTGGTTTGAGAACAGCAAAGGAACGCTAGCATATCTATCTTAAACAGAAGTATCCCCAGTTATTGAAATCAACACCAATTGCACCGAGGGTGAAGACTAGCAATCGTCCTTTCTGCATCCATCGTCTCCGGCTTGTGATACCCATATGCCCATTCTGGGTCCATGTTGACCTGTCCGGCAGTAGTCAATGTGAGCCACGCGCCTACTTGTATTTTCCGGTGCATCATGGTGTGCACCAGCCCGCCGATGCCGCCTCTCATCTTCCAGTCGGTTTCTATGTCTTGGTAGGGGCCCTGGCTCCTGAGGATCCGCTCGCGCCTCTCCTCATCCTCAGCACTGCTGTTGCGGATGCGGTCCGTGGCCGGGCCGAAGCCGGCACCTTCCAAGGTCAGAGAGGGGTTCTTTTCGCTGCGTATCGCGCTTTCCAGAACCTGGACGAGATCGCGCTGGCTGGAGACCTTCCACTGCATGTCCTCGTGGTGCCCTTTGCAGCTAATTCCGTGCCGGCACATGGCCAACCGTCTCCTTCCCTCCGCGTGAAAGGCGTGGAACGTGCGGAGCGCCAGGTTCCACACCCACAGGGTCGCGCATGGGCATGTTTGCTTGTAGATGGCATCCTCTCTTGTTCCGTTATTGACCCTGTACCCGGAACACTTCATTCCAACCGTAGGAATTGGCTTGTATCTGTTGGAGAGGTCGAAAGAAGACAGGAGCGGGTCCTTGTGGGGAAGCTCCATGTGGTCCACGATCAGCTGCTGGATTTCGGGAGGAGCACCTGCCTGGGCCGCAATCTTTTTCGCCAGAAGACGTCTTTTTATGACCACGATGGGGTGGCTTAGACGCTGGGCATCCATGATGAACTGCCTTGAGCGGCGAAACAGCAGAATGTAGGTCCACTGTGCGTTGCCCAGCTCGTCCTTCTCGTGGTGCCGGTGAAAGTACCTGCCGCGAATAGGGCCATCCGAGCCTTGCTCTCTCCACGGAACAACTTTCCCCTGCGGCTCAACCATGTTTGGAATGTGAGGCTTCTCATCCGACCAAATTGAGAGCTTTGGAAACAGCACCTCGGCATGGCCGGGTGGTTGTGGGATAAAGTACACCAATGGATTGCCACCGCCTAATTCTCGCAGCTCGCTAGGCTCAAGGACCTGAGCGCGTAGGCGGTTTTGTGCCACTTTCTCTGTGGCATCCTCGCCAGTCGGCGGTCGCTGTATCGGATACTCCTCAAACACCCACTCAAACAGATTGAACCCGTTGCTCTTTGCCCAGATGCGCCGCAAGGGGGGCAGCATCGCCTCATCCACAATGACGCTAAGATGATGGATCTTGTCGATCACTACACACATAGTGTGATCTCCCTCGACCAGCCTGTCGAGCGTCATCATGCATGCCGTGCCCAGATACAGCGTCATGCGCGCAGCAAGGAAATCTCCCGACGGCAACCCAACCAGTGCGTCGATGGGTTTGCGAAAGTCAATGAGTATGTTGAAGATGATGTCCACTGGCAAGACCGTGCGCCTAGCATACTCACCGATGATCCCGATAGAGTCGTACATCTTCAGCAACAATCTCTTTATTTTGTCTGGGCTTTGATCACCAGGCTGCGACTCGACGAGCTGCATGATCTCTTTTTCGAGCTCGAGGTTCCTTTCTTCATACTCGGAAAGTAGCTTCATATGCTCTTCCGTGATACTTTGGTCCTCGGTGGTCATGATGAAGGGATTGATGAATGCAATTGATGATGAATGAGGAACAATCTCAAGCATCAATGTGAATCAGGCTGAGCCGCTCCTCGTCTTGTCTTGTTACACGTTGTCAGCGCTAAACCCTTTCTGTCACTTTGCCCCCTCCGTCTTGGCACCAACCAACAGACACGGGCATAAGTTGATCCAGGAAGCACCGATGCTGAATTTTGAATTAAATTGCTAAATACGGTTCTTAAATCTAAAATAAGTCGTATCCTATATATGTGATTGATGTGTGTTCTGTAAAAAGTGACACGTTCTGTTCCTAGGAACCATTGATGGTGGAAGGCCTCCAATAATCCAAAAAGGCGCTCGCACATGCCGCTGCTGTCGCTGCTGCGTATCCTTGCCATACCTTTGCTTTGTGGCTATCTGCATAGTCGCAGGCACCTTTGATCACAACCACATTTGGGAAATTTTCCCATACTCCTGCTCCCTCCATTTCAAATGCAATAATGTCAGTGTCATGTGCGAGCAAGTCCCGCTCCTCTCCCGACTTCATGACAGTGTCTCCCGAAGCAACAAGCCCGAAATGCACCTTCGGCTGGAGCATCTCTTGAGTCAAACGAGCGCGATGCACAAGGCTCCCATGGCAACCGGCTTCTGAACACGTTAATTGCTCATTAACATGTCGGTATGTTGCCTCAAAGAGCCGGTCCTTATCTGCGCCGGGGTATGTTGCCCGAGGCCCTCCATCAGCTTGGATCTTCTGAAGATATTCGTTCATGTTTTCTTGAAATGCTCTAGACACTTGAGTGACCTTCAATTTGGACAAAAGCTTTCTGATCTCATTGCTGGGCCTGGGTAACAACGCATCAACATTCGTCTTTGGGGAAAACCCTCCGGGAGTCCTGCGGCCAAAGTCATACTGGATAACGCCTTCGCTTATAATGACATCGCCAAGAACGATGTCTTCGCCTCCTGATGGAGACGGCACAACACCACATATGCCAACCACGAGAGCCAGGTCGACACCCGGAAACGAGCTTTTGCAATGCGTCGCAGCTTCTGCGGCAGCTACTTTGCCCATTCCAGGCAAATGAACTATTACAATATCATGGCGACCGATAGAGCCTATAGTATATCGATTGGAGTCACCCTGGTGTTGCTTCCAGCCTTGACCAAACAACGCCATGACAGCGTTTGCCTCGATTGGCAGAGCGCATATTATAGCAACCCTAATGGCATTTTTATCGGGGGGTGCCACTCTCTCGACAAGTTCTAGACTTTTTGTTTGTGAAATGATCTCTGCTAACGGACTAGTATTCTGGCTCGGCATCACTGCTTCGATGTTTGGACGGTTGTCCTGCATGGAAAGTTTTGGGGATAGATAATCAGGTTTCGACAGCTTTCCTCCAAAAGGGGTGTTTAACCAGATCAGGGGCGTCAACACGCGCCCAAGAATTAGGTCTCTCCTCACACCAGGCGACTTGATTGTATCCGGGTTGGCGCCCCCACCCATCAACTCTTCAGAGGTGAGGCAATCTCTCACGGCATAGTCAAAAATATGCTTTTGGCCAAAATTTGACCAGTGAGAGCGTATGAGATCACCCAGATATTTGACGGCAACCGCCTGGCGAGAGTTGAGTCGCCCCGTCGGTGAGTCGTCCTCTCGGCGGGGAATTTTGGGCAAATGAAGCTGTTTGCCAAGGCCAATCTCCAGCAGTAATACGGCCAAGGCCTGAATCCGAGGGCACCTGTTGATGAGAGAGCTGGCTGAGAGACGCTCCGAAGCCTCGAGCTCGCAACGCGTTAGCTCAGGGTGGAAAGTCATATAGGCCCTTGGCGGAAGTCCTTGTGGGTTATGCTGTGCATCTGATTCGGGCATGAACCACAGAGTGTCGCTGCTCCATGCTCGGTTCATCAAGGGAGAATGATAAAAGTGCCAAAATGCGAGCGCTATATCGCTCGCGAGAGAAATTTTCTGCTTGACTGTTAATTCATAGCGCTCCAGGACGGACGCCAGGGATAGTCCTTTGCCCTCGTGGGTCCCATGGTCCCTGACATCAACACCTGTTCTGAAAAACAATTTGTTTTCAAGTTTTAGAGAGATGAGACAATTTTCGTCGTGTTGAAGGATTTCGCAAAACCGATTAAGGGAGTCGCTCGCAATATGACCAGACTCGTGGATGGACTCAATGGTCCCAGGAGATGGAACCATGTCGGCAGCATTTTCAGTTCGGCTGAATATTGAGTTAGTTTTAGTCCATTGTGAAGTCTTCCATGTGCGCCTACCGTTGTAGCTTAATACACAGATCCTGCCACCACTCCTCTTTATTGACTAAAAGCTCAAAACGAATGAACCCCTCCTCGGTTTGTCTTGTCTCCGTCAACGAAAGTCTGAGCTGGTGAGACGGTCTGAGCTTTTTAATATCGTTCTGGGAAATGCAGGAGCCGTTGCAGTCGGCATATTGAGCAAGGGCTGGGAATAATAGCTCATGAAAAGGCGATCGGTCTATTGGTTCTTCGTCGATTGTAATGGCCTCGTTTGCGCCTCTTGCCTCCAACTTCTTTTTGAGCTCCTCGCACTTTTTAATCAAGCCTTCCATCACAATGGGAGGCCCTTTCATGTATTTCCTAATACTGTTTCGAATCGATTCGTTAGACTTCTCAACAATGCCCAATCTCAACCAATCTCCATATGGTGGGTGGACACGATTCGGCCACTATCTCAACAGTATGAGCTACAATTGCCATGGCGGCAAATATGCGGAGGCTTACTGAACAGATTTCAACCAGAGTTTGCAAGAGTTCGCATGCGTCTAAATTTATCTCTGTATTCGATAAAGCTTGCGGTTCCTCTTAGAGACGCATCGAGATAGCTAAGAGGCTGGCCTTTATTCGCGTGTAGGTGACCCGGGTATCAGGCATGTCCTGAATAACTTCATTGATTTCCCGAGCACAAGCTTCCAGAAGCCTCCCAATGGATTCTTCATCCATATTGAAGCAAGAGGAACCATGTGTTGATTTTGTGTTCTTGCAGCTTTCCGCGGTGAATGGCATTTCCCCTCATCTGCCTCTTCGGGGTGACCGACGCCTCATGTGACAAAGCGACGCCACCGACACATCTCACTCTCGTTAGCGAGCCAATCATGCGTGCTTGGACTTAATTCCCTCATTTGATACCCTCAGTATTCTATCACGACGAACACATCGCCCATACCCACCCAGCCGTTCCTGTTGCAGCCAAGGCCATTAAATGCAGCTGAGATGCCGCATAATACCTCGACATGGTTCGCACTCAAGCAACTGTATCAGAACTAGCCTCGAAATGCCTCGACCTCTTCGATGAAGCTCTGAATAGAGAGGCCCTCACCTTCAATCAATGGGCTGAAAATAGACGAGCTGATTTCAGCCTTTGGGTGGATGGTGTGGGGGCTATGGCTGAGGCCGGTGCCTCTCTTGATTCCAGATTCGAGTTCAAAGAGCGAGAGCTGTCTGTGATTAAGAGCCTCATTTGTGACCTCGCAACGTATCTCGAATCGTGTTTGGATCCTGGAGAAGACGACGTGAGGAATGTAAAAGAAAATGTGGACGCAACTATCGACAGCCTTGCCTCGGTTGCCATCGCCATCCGACGTACCGGTCGGAGAGATCGATTTTCAAAGGCGGAAAGAAGTATTGATTCCTCTACTATAGATGGTTTCAAGAAATATTTATTATTCAAGATTCTCTTCCGACCATCTTTTTATTGGCAACACCAGGGTGCGTGCTATGAGCATAACAACAAACTTGAGGACGAGCTCCAATTAGAAGGGTCTGATAGCTCGGAAGAACGACCCCAGCCATGTTCCGAAGGCGGTATCCGGGAAGCACAATGGCTCAACGTCTTTCAAGACGAATTAAAATCGCACCGGTTGGATAGGTTACAGGAGCGACTCATGGTGGCTAATTTAAGCCGAAGAAAGAGGTTCATATACTCTCAAACCCATTCTATAAAACTCGCAAACAGAACGAGCGCCGTGTTAAATTCATGGACTGAATTGCTGGCTCCTATGCCGATGTTCGAGATAAGCAACCCGATGGAATATGACTCTCGACAGCTTTATCATTCAGAGTTTATAGAAATCAAACATAGCAATCCGGCAACTTTATCTGGAACGAACGCGTCGATTCCCATCAGCAAATTTAGCTGGCACACTGCAAGGAATTTCCTTCAATCAGTTGCAACACAAATAACTTCGACATTGAATATCGCCAAGTATCCAAGACTCAGAGAAGCAAAATACGGGGATCCTCAAGAACTAGGCCGCATCGGTGATGACGATGAAAACACGGAACCGAAGAAAATGCTGAGATGCCCTTGCTGCTGCGAAGTGCTACACAGCTCTCTGTTAGAAGACGAGAGAGCTTGGAGGTACGATACGATTCAATCAATCTGAGGCATACAATGTACGCTGACAAGCCCGAGAAAACACTTGACTGGTGACATTTGCCCTTATACCTGTGTTGCGGTACAATGCCCCACACCTGATATATTGTATCGTACACGAGGAGAGTGGGATACGCACCTGAAGAACGACCATCCAAAAAAATGGAAATGTCAATTTTGTGAGGATGAAGGTGAACCTTTTCCCAACTTGAATGACTTGAAGGCCCATGTCACAAAGAAGCATAAGGATTTGCTACCCCAAAGCCTGCTGGACACAGTATCATTCTGGCCCTCAACTCCGGTGATGGGACTCACAGCCTGTCCTCTTTGTGATGTTTCAGGCCAGGAGGATGAGCCAGCCTTGATACAGCATATTGTGGACCACGCTCAAGAACTTTCCCTGCACTCGCTTCCCTGGGCAGACATGGCATTCCATGCGGAGCCAAAGGGGGCGCGTGATTTGTTCAATCTTGCATGTCTGAAACCGCACGGAGCTATTAATGACAGTGAAGAATCACAGGCGAATCTCATGGAATCATGGCTCGATGAGCAAGACATATCAAACACCCAGGCATGCTACAAACTCGCGCAAGACTTGGAAGAGCTAGCAGGTTCGCAAAACAGGTTTAATCGCGAACATCATTGCGGCTACTTCTCGCACAACGACTATTTTGCTCCAGATGAAAGCTCTTCATTTGATACAGAGTCATGTTTGGAGCTAAATGTTAATGAAGACCAATCCACCACTGAGAATGAGAGCGTAGATGAGGGTTATGTTCTCCTGGCCGACGTGCCCCAGAGTCAATCGACGCGATGGGGCGGCTGGTCGGATTGGATATGGAGCTCTGATTATCAGAGGTATTACCGCTTTCGTGAGGACACGCAAGGTCCGTTTCCTACATCCCACTCCATCCCACACGGTGCTGTACAATAACCATCGTTTATAAGCAGGCAACGTAGACTATGATTGGCATCAAGACGGAGCCACAAACCACTCTAAGCAAGCAGCGCTATCCAAGGACGAAACGAAAATTGCCCAGGAGACAG
Organism: Calonectria hawksworthii; assembly: GCA_020975415.1. Taxonomy (NCBI): domain Eukaryota; kingdom Fungi; phylum Ascomycota; class Sordariomycetes; order Hypocreales; family Nectriaceae; genus Calonectria; species Calonectria hawksworthii. The sequence goes on along the minus strand of JAHXZK010000015.1, from coordinate 1,592,438 downwards.
ATACTAGTGCCGTGGATGAAGATGAAGATGAAGATGAGGACGAAGAGAATCATGGGGATGAGGAAGATGCTGCTGATGTTTCTCCAGTCGAAGACGTGGGTCTTTCCAAAGTCAACAATGGTATGTGCATCTGTGTCTGTGGTCATTGAAAACACTAAAATGCCCTGCGAAGCTGCGAGGACGGAGAAAGCCAAAGCTCAACCGAAAAAGAGTACAGGGCCCTACAATAGGTTTATTAAGAGTACAAGGAAGGAGGAACAGCTGAATGATGACAGTGAGTCCAGCAGAGGACGAACTTGATCTCACTCCTAACCATCATCATACAGATTACGATATTGAATACCCGCAAAAGTTCCGACCAGGGGAGATATTTCAAATCCCTTGGTTCTCAAGTGATGAGAGCGGAGATAATAAACCTGGAGCAACTGGCAATACACCCTCTCGTCGTTACATGATCATTCGGAATTACAGGAACCATTGCGCCTGCGTGTAAGTATGAGGAATGAGAAAACTCACGACAAAAAAGAGCAAGTTTTTTGACCATGACAATAGGCGAATATTATCCGGCGAGGACAAAGGCTGCACCGGATTTGGGGAAGACGACGCCAAGAAGTACGGCATTGTGTACGAGTCCAAACGTGACAAGAAACCTCTTCCTGGTGAGCCGCAGCTCGGCTTCAAGCCCGTGCATGTGGAAATATACCAGGAAGGGGAATCACTGCGCCCTGGGTCCAGGATCAATTATTCATTGTTGACATCTCTGGAACACAAGGTCAAAGTTTTGTTCCTTGGTCGGGTGGCAGACGAGGAAGACTGGGACACTGTTGCCAACGCCATTGACACTTTGTTTGACGATCTGGAATAACGAACAAAACGATGCATACGTACGCTCAATTTCAAGAGATTATAGCTTGATCAAATGGCTTGTAAAAAAAAACTCCACTGCACGCATATCATGTTTCGAGTGCAAATGGGTATTTCGCCTGGCAAAGACGGGCTGTGATTGGTGGCAATTGCGTGGCCTCGGCCCGGGCGGCACGGCGCTACCCTAATTATCAGCTAGTGGGCCAGTTGTCGCCTACCCCGTTTGAAATTTCAGGGACGCGTGGTTACCCTTTTCGGATCCGGAATCAAGCTAGTCAGTGGCCTGTGAGCAAGCATGGGTCCGGCAAAGAGTGCCGCTGAGGGGGCTGAAACTCACGTCGCTTGTCTCGTCCTCTACTCAACTCATGGATTTGCTTAAGCTTTGAACTCTGTTCCGTCAGACCCGATCCTTGCGGTCTAGATGCCAGACTCGGTACGCGGATTTGACCGACTAGTGAATGGCGGGGGAGCCATTGGTGGAAAGTCGCCTGGTACCAGGCCGGTGGTACCAGCAAGTTTGTAAACGTTCAAGGAGACCGACACAATGGAATGGTTCGAGAGAGTGGATGGCGTTGGTGAGGTTGAAATGTATATAACAATGGCATCACCGCAGCTTCTAACTGCCATCAGAACATTGAATATCAAAAGCAATTGACTAACAGTACACGCTTATCACTACCTTCACAATGCATCTTTGGAACCTTTTTGCAGTTGCTCTCCTGTCAGGAAGCGCTCTTGCGAGCCCTGCTGCACCTGCAGTTACCCAAGCTCCCGACATCAACAAGAGAGCCACGACTTGTACCTTCACCGGTTCCAATGGTGCTGCCAGCGCCAGCGCATCTCAGAAGTCGTGCTCGACTATTGTCCTGTCCAATGTTGCTGTGCCCTCTGGCGTAACCCTTGACCTCAGTGACCTGTCAGATGGCACTCATGTAAGTCATCCATGAGACAAAGCTTTGACATCAGGCTAATGTTCGCAGGTCATCTTTGAAGGCACAACCACCTGGGGATACAAGGAGTGGTCTGGCCCACTTCTGCAAATCTCCGGCAACGACATCACTGTTACAGGTGCCTCTGGTGCAACTCTGAACCCCGATGGAGCTAGGTGGTGGGACGGCAAGGGCACAAGCGGCACCACCAAGCCCAAGTTCTTCTATGCTCACGACCTCACCTCGTCTTCAATCACTAACTTGCACATCCTGAACACTCCCCTCATGGCCGTCAGCATCAACGGTTGTGATGGCTTGACCATCACCGACATGATCATTGATGACAGCGCGGGTGACAGCGCCGGAGGCCACAACACTGATGGATTCGATATTGGTGACAGCAACAACGTCGTTATTACCGGTGCAAAGGTCTATAACCAAGATGATTGTGTCGCTATCAATTCCGGAACAGTGAGCTTAGATTCTTCGACTGTTGGTTATTAACCAAGCTGACGTGCCACTTTAGGATATTACATTCACTGGTGGTCTGTGCTCGGGAGGCCACGGCCTGTCCATTGGAAGCGTTGGTGGTCGATCCAACAATGTCGTCAAAACTGTCAAGTTCCTAGACAGCACAGTAGAAAACTCCGTCCAAGGTGAGTGGTTCCAATTCAATCCGATAACCGATCTTGTCTAACGCCCAAAAGCCATTCGTATCAAGACTGTTTCTGGAGCTACTGGCTCCGTTTCCGGAGTCACTTACTCTGGAATTACCATGAAGTCAATCTCCAGGTAAGTTCCTTCACGAACGGTTCAGTTCTGAGTTCTAATATGTGATAGTTACGGAATCCTCATCGAGCAGAACTACAACGGAGGAGATCTGAAGGGAGATCCTACTAGCGGCGTCCCCATCACCGGCCTGACTCTTAGCAACATTGTTGGCACAAGCTCAGTCTCCTCCAGCGGATACAACATTGTCATTGTGTGTGGAAGCAGTGGCTGCTCCAACTGGACCTGGTCCAAGGTTGCCGTCACTGGAGGCAAGGACTACGGCAGCTGCCAAAACGTCCCAAGCGTTGCCTCTTGCTCTACCTAGGGTAGCCAACGTTTGATACATACCACAGGGCCTGGGCTTGAATGAATTCTGAAAAGGCCGACAATCCACCTACATTCAGAATGGAGGTGCAACTCTGTGGCTCATTGTTTCGTGTGTATATAATTTAGAATTAAGATATAGTACATAAGATCTGATGTTGCAACTATAAAGTCACACCTTTCAATGGAAAAGTGAAACGACGAAGAAAAAGAACATGACACAATCGAGATTGCGAATAGGCGCTAGCCGGGAGAATGGCACGGTTAGTCATGGAAAGTGGGTCCATACGTTTAGTCCAGTTGAAGCACCGTACACAATGGTACCACTAAGTCAATGACGGCATTGATACTCTGTTACTCAAGATAGCTTGCTTGCAATATTTTGGGTTGTTATGCACGTTTGTAACTACATACAGCAGATGCGGCGTGCAGGGCGGGAGAGAGACCCGCCAATTATCTAACTTTGTGTAAAGTGGTGTGGGCTTTGGTGCCCCTGCAGCGAAGACTCAAATCTCTCCTTTATCCATTGCGCAAATACCGAGTTTATCCAATTAGCAAGCTCCCTCAACACTGCCTGAAGCTTGCTCAGTCCGAGAAGAGTCTTTGTATCTCCAATTGAAATATCGCAGAGCACTTGAATGTGATCTCCCCAATCGCATGCAAAAAGCAGTTTCCACTCATGCTCCACAACATGGATAAGCGGAAGGGTGATCATGCGCTGTTCCTCGTCACCTCCTATTGCTCTCCCCGAGTCGAGCAGGACTCTCATGCGGCGGTGCCAAGCGGCCGCCCATAACCCAAGCCTTGCCCTACCTTGGTCGGGCGACTCCGAGAATGTGGCGGCGATGAGAACAGATATGGGTCTGTAACGCGACTGGATGCAGTTGGTTGGGTTCACATACTGCTCGCCTTCGGGTTCAATGCTGACACGGTAGCCGATCAAGTCAAGCATCGCTCTCTCGTCGGCACAGTGTGACTTGAAGCTTGGGGAGTACAGCAGCGCGCAATCCATTACCGTGCTATTGCTAAGACACTGCCCGTTTTTTGCCCGAGGGTAAAATGCAGGGGCGATCCGGTCAAAAGCCAGAGAGCCGGGATTAACGGTCAAGTCGTGGACGAGAACATGATGAATGAATGGTTTGGCCACAGCGTTGTACCACTGCAGCTGGGGCTCATCACGCATCATGTTCGAATTTGCTGCTGATTGAATGGCTTGTAGCGCTTCCAGGTTCCGCAGCGACGCCGAGTGGGCTGCTGATTCATGAATACGCAGAATTTTCCCATCTTCCAAGGATCCTTGGCCATTAGTAGCGTCGTCAAGCTCGGTGAATAGCTCGTCTTTTAGTTGCCTTCCGAGGATGCATTCTATTTCTTCTCGGACCCTGTAGTCTATGATCCCTTCAGACTCGACGGCGAGGTTGTGTATGCGACGGTACAGTGAGACAACGTCCCGTGGCAATTGGGCAGCGGGATTGTCCTTCAGGGGCTGGAATATGACAGGGTTTTCTAGCTGGCGTAGGTCTGCGGTGCATCTTATGCAGGGAGCAGGCGCTGGCAAAGATTGATGCAAATGTGTGGAAAAGGAATCCAGGTGTTGAGGCGTGTCGGATATTGGCGGTGATGTGCTGTCTAGCCCCATTTTTTGTCTCTTGGTTGGTCTTGATGTTGAGAAGACCGTGCCCAGGGCCTCGCTGGGAGTTGGAAACGCAATTTCCCCCATAGTTTGCCTGGAGAGGCTGTTTGCAGACCTCTTTGTTCGTTCCTGGTAGTCCATGTTGTTGCTTTGAACGCGTTGTTGTTGCATGCGCTGTCAGAACCCAACACCCTCTCGCCGCCTCCTATTTTGCTTTTTTTTTGTCAACGCCAGTCGATCTGTCCCAATCATTGGCCTTATTTTTGTGGGGACGCTAGGCCGTGCCAACTTGGGTATTTCTGGCGGGGAAAGGGAGGAAGAAAAATAGCACATGTGCTATTTTTGACGCGTCAAATGCTGCTAATAACTTAATTGTTGCCTTTGTCTGCAGTAACAATCATGGCTGCCCAGGTCTAGCCTGGGTGGGGAGGTCGGCTAAGCCTCAAGCCAAATTCAGCCACATTATCAGCTGGTTAGCCACAGGCCGAGACCGAATCTTGCGACGTCCCTATGGATGGCCACGAGAGTGTGGTGAAATGAGCGATGAATAATAAAAACCAGTTCATACAATACCAAGTATCATTTTTATTTATCTATTTATTTTTTGAGCAGATTTAGTACATGCCATTATCCCTGGTATCCAATGGCGTCCACCGCCACCCTATACTCCTGCACTCGCATCGACATCCGAAATTAATCGTGGTATTCTTGTGTAATACGATATATATCGTTTTTCAAAAACCAGAAATGTTTAAGAACTGTCTAGTTTGGTGTCACGTACTTGTGGCTGCTCTAAGATAGCTGGAAAACTTCACATTTGGCACTTAATGCAGGCCTTGGTTACAATGCTAAGCGAGGTCGCTAAGCAGGTGCTACAACTCCTTCTTTCGGCATTGACTCACGAAAATTATAAGCAATTGGTAAATGAACTTGGATAGAAGAAGTATGACTGCATAACCAGAGATTTACCACTAATTTGAAGGCCTCACAAACGATCGACACGGCTGATCTCGATAGTCATCAAGGCATAGCCTTCGTTGGAGTGGAGCATTCGCCCCACTCCAGCCCGTGCCAAAGCAGCTAACACTGTCGCTGAACCAATCACATGTGTGCAATCATCGAGGCTCACAATGAGTCACCTCTCACATATACCAAAAGGTTCTAGTGGTTGTGTTAGATCAAGCGAATCCTTGATGGCGATCAACCATTGTGTATCACCTCATAAACAGCCTTTTCCATATTCTTCTATAAAATGAACCGATGCTCATCAAAGCTTTCGATAATTCACTACAGCCCTCTCTCATTCTCTCATTACTCGGTCTTAACCAGTGACTCCATGACGGCTACCCTTCCAACAAACCTGCAGCAGCACATAATGACACCTCAACCATACCCCGTTCCAGATGGAGTCTATAAGATTTCCGATGACCTTCTTGATTTGCGATCAGACTCTGAAGTGGACCAAGACCTCCTCTGCCCCTGTCCGGTTTCAGATGAGAAGAATATTTGGTTCTTTTGGCATCAAGGGTTTGCTCACATGCACTCTTATGCCAAGCGCACTGTTCGTGCATGGCACCGGAGATTCTCTAAGAAGGGGTGGGTGGTGAGAGTGGTTGATAGCAACCCATCCTCTCCTCTCAACGTGGCAAATTTTCTCGACGTGCAAGACCCCAACACTTTTCCTCAGTCATTTATTAGCGGCACCATGGGCGGTGATTACGCGCTGCAGCACACGTCGGACTTTGTCCGATGGCCGCTGCTTCTCAAGTACGGAGGCGTGTACGCAGATGTGGGCCTGATGCAGATTGGTGACTTGGATCGTCTGTGGACTGAAACTGTCGGCAATCCCGAATCGCCGTACGAAATGGTGGCCTACAATTTTGGAGGCGAGGAAGCGCGCATCCTGGGCAATTATTTTTACGCAACCAAGAAAAATAACCCCTTCCTCTTGAGGTCTCACAAGCTTTTTCTGAAACTTTGGGCAGCTGACGGCGGCAAAACACACACCGAGGGCATGCACACCAGCCCTCTCTTAGCCCCTCTGCCAACCATGAATTTCGGCCGCTCATTTGAAGAAGACGGCAAATTCTTCAGTGCTGAGGATGTCGGCAAGATGTTGACGGATTACATGATTCAAGTCCAAGCCATGAACATGGTAATGGGCCTTTTGGACGAAGATGACGGATGGAACGGGCCAAAGTACTGCGCAAACCATGTCTTCGCCATCGACTACCTCCCTGCTTCACAAAGGATCAATGTGATGACAGAATGGAATGGTTCCAAGCAGTTTGAGCTCATGTCACTCCCTTTGCCAGAAGAAGGCGAGACAGGGAGTGAGGACCAGAAACAGGCCCGACAAATTGTTGAGGCATGCCTGGAAAAGAGTTTTAGTTTCAAGCTTGCTCACGGGCTCATCATTAGGGTCATGGGAGACACCTTGGGGGTTCTGTGGAGGAAGAATGACGGCTCTGACAATGTAGCTGGAACCTACGCACACTGGTTAAGGCATGGGACATTGTATTGGAACCAAAAAGAGTTGCCAGTGAAGCTAGACTTTAAAGAGGTGCCACCGATTAAAAGGGGGCCTTTACTCAGGGCGATTTAGAGGCATGCATGTCAAGTTTAATTTACGCCCTTTACTTAGTCATGTTGGCTTTATTCTTTACTACGCGGGATATGACTTGGACTCGATGGGCTGGGGCTATACTTGCCTGGGCCGCCTCACCGGAAGAGGCGGCGGCCGGAAAATGATGCCGGGTAATTTCTTCCAACACAGATCCTCTATATAGAGATAGAAGACTAGAACAATTATAGACTGAATAGATTTATTAGGTTGAATTTTTTTTATTAGACATAGTCTTGCTCAATTCGGCCTATCACCCACAATGCCTTCCTTTGATGAGGTTGCAACCCACAACTCTAAGTCTTCCTGCTGGGTCGTCATTTCCGGCCACGTATATGACGTCACGGATGTTATTGAAAACCATCCCGGTGGCGCCGATGCCATTTTGAACCTTGCCGGAAAGGTAAGGATACCCATTCTGGATCTTGATCCACGTATTGATGCGCACCTCAGGATGCAACTGAAGAATATGAATCATTTCATGCGCCCATGACTCTTGAGAATAATCCAGCAATGGGTAGGTAATCGATAATTTCCTATCGAACACACTTCTAACGATGATAGCGCAACACCTCGGACCAGTGACTGGAGCACCCTCGGATCGAACAACGTCCACACAAGAGGAAGTAAAAAAAATGGATTTGCCAAATCTTTCCTCACCCATGCCGTCGCAACCCTTCCTTCCGCTCACAGCCTGTAAATCCCTCTCGGATTTCGAGCGCATGAGCCGGATATCTCTCTCGCCTAGAGCTGCAGCCTATTTTGATAGCGGCGCGGAGACATTATCCGCCCTACACCGGAACAGAGCCGATTGGACCCGCATCGGCTTTCGGCCACGCGTTCTACGGAACGTGGCTACCGTTTCCATGAAATGCTCAATCATGGGTGCCGAGAGTAGCATGCCCGTATTCATCTCTCCAGCCGCTGCGGTGCGCCTTGGTCACGAGGATGGAGAGCTTTGTCTCACCCGAGGAGCTGCACGAATGGCAATTCCACAATGTGTCTGTACTTACTCATCAGTTCCACCAAAAGATGTAATGAGCTGTTTTCAAAATGAACCAGGGCGACGCGGCGGTGCTCTCTTCTTTCAGCTATATGTGCCTAAGCGTAAAGCTGATGTCGAGAAACTAATCTATGATGCTAAGGAAATGGGATTTAAGGCTCTTGTTGTTACGGTGGACTCTCCTGTCATAGGGAAGCGGGATGATGATGACCGCTTCAAAGCTCTACAGACTCAAGCGTCTGATATTGGGAGTAGTGCTTCAGTTCTTGACCCCCCGCTACCGGGCCAAGAGGCCGAGACATTGCGTGGTGTTCACTGCTCCACACTAGAATGGAGTGATTTGCCTTGGATTAGGAAGCTCTGGGGTTCAAAACCCATCATTTTAAAGGGCATCCAAACTGTTGATGATGCAATAGAGGCAACCCGATATGGCATTGACGGGATATTCTTGAGCAATCACGGCGGTAGACAGCTTGATTATGCTCCGAGCCCCGTAGAAATCCTCATGGAGATGCGAAGGGAGTGCCCTGGCATTTTTGATAAAACAGAGGTTTATGTTGACGGCGGAATCATGCGGGGAACAGATGTTGTCAAGGCACTCTGCCTTGGAGCAAGTGCTGTCGGTGTCGGCCGCGGGTTACTATACGCCCTGAGCGCTTACGGCACGAACGGAGTTTTGAGAGCGATTGAAAGTGAGTGAACCCTTCGAAGTGTTAGAGATGCATATGGCTGACTATATCTTTTTGTTGGTTAGTCCTGAGTGATGAGATACAGACCACGATGAGGCTTCTTGGGGTCACACGGCTCGATCAATTGAACACGTCGTATCTGAACTTGTCGGACTTTCAAAACGTTAGTTTGAGGGGATGGGTCCAGGCTAAAATTTAAAATGATGAGAATTACCGGCTGTTGGTGACTATGGGTACCGGCTTTTTTTTTTTTTTTTTTTTTTTTTTTTTTTTTTTTTTTTTTTTTTTTTTTTTTTTTTTTTTTTTTTTTTTTGCATTGGATATATTCTAAATTAGAGAGATGCTCGGCTTGTTGAAACTATCTCCCTTGCTTTAGTGACCTCACTGTTGAAACCTTGTGTGAGAATGACAGCATCAACCGCCACCACAAGAAAGTCCATTCTCTGAAACGCCGGGTTTCTAACGGCCCCTTCTCCAATCGCGACTGATCCAATAACCCTATCGTGCCTTTTCGCTACTCGATGAATCCTTTCTACCGCTGAGACGTAGGCCGTCTCAACACCATCCGCTCCTGTCAGGCCTAGCGAAAGGCGCAAGTCAATGGGACCGACGAAAACTCCAGAAACACCCGGCACAGAAAGAATGTCTTCCGCGTTCTCAACGCCCTCAGCTGACTCGATCATGGGGAATATGGCTACTTCCTCATTCATGGCCTTTTCGAAATACTGACCCACTCCTCCCTGTGGCCCGTCCGGCAACCCCCACGGAGCCCTTGACGGACCAAAGCTCCGTTTTCCTCGAGGAGGGAACAGAGAAGATTCGACAATCTTCTCCATCTGGGCTTTAGTGTTGACCATTGGGATAATTATACCTGCGGCTCCGCTGTCTAATGCCCATTTGATCCACTCAACACCTTGAGAGGGCACCCGGACAAGAGGAAAGCATGATCCTCTCGAGGAAGCGACGATGGTATGGACCATTTGGGTCATAGATTCTGCTGATATGGGGCTGTGTTCCATATCTATCATGACAAAGTCGCATTTTGTTTGGCCCATTATTTGAGCCACAGTGGTGGAAGGTATTGTGAGCGCTGTGCCTAGGCATAGTGATTGCCGTGTAGCTACAAGGTCAAGAAAGTTGCGAGCGCGTATTGGCTGTTGAGTAGAAGTTGATGGGACGTCTTTAGCATCGGATTCTTTTGTTTCGTACATCTTGCTGCGTTCAAATGACTAACTTATTGTTTGGCGGCAGTGAATGAAGGCATGCATGTATCTAGCATCAATTCATTTCTCAGCAAGCCTATACAAATTGTTCGATCTTATATTTGACTGTTTCTGAAGTCCATGTAGTATGCTGTCTGCGTGCAGCCGTACAAGAGAGAGTTCAAACAAGACTTTCCACCGGAAAAGTTATCCAGACACGAAATACAACTTCCTTTGCCAATGTTGTCGATTCCGATTACCCACATCCTTGCATGTTATGGTCCCTGTTACTCAAATTTGCCTAAAATGCCATCTCAGTTTGTCAAACCAGCCTGCCAATTGCAATTCGTTCCATTCTCACCCCAGCCAAACTTGCCACCGTCCTTCACCGTCGTCCGTCTCATGTCACGCCTGAACTTTCCGTCGTACGTGCCAGTCTCTGTCGCTCGGTGGAGCACGGCCCGGTTATCCCACATAATAAGGTCTCCATCGTTCTCGTACTTGACCGTGAGCATGTATTTTGGCTGGGAGACCCAAGCAAGCAACTCCTCCAGCAACGGCTTGCTTTCCTCCATGGTGGACCCATCAAAATGGTGTGCGTAGGTAGTCACGTAAATATTCTTGCGACCTGAACCTTCGTGAAGCTGTACAAGCTTGTGGCGCGACATGGGGAATTTCAGCGGTTCAATGTCCTTGAAGACATCGGGAGCCGCTAGCTTCCTGTTGTGGAACAAAGAATTGTTCGTCACAAGGTTATCAATGCGATCCTTCATCTCTTGCGGCATGTCATTGTATGCCGTTCGAGAGTCAAGATATTGAGTCTCACCCCCAGTACCCTGGGGCGGAAGCTCGACGGCTCGAAGCAAAGAATAAGCGCAACGATTGGGATTGTACGCCATATCGGCATGCCAGAGCATGTTCCCTTTGTTGTTTCCCTTACGGACCGGATCAGCATCAGTCAGAACTCGACCATGCTCGTCCAGGTTTGAGACGTCGAATATTTCCGGCTGATTGGGGAATCGCATAGCTCTTCCAGCCTTGATGTGAGCTTTAACGTCGTCCAGGTCACCGAACTGACGGGAAAAAGCGATATGCTGGTCGTTGTCTAGGTTTGCCTTTCTGAATACTAGAACTCCATATTTGTGAACAGCGTCTAGAATTTGTTGAAGTATGTTCGGTGGAGTTGGGAGTTCCCATGTCATTCCCTCTATCATTGCTCCAAAGCTTGGATGAAGCTCGGTAATGCGGAGAGGCTGAGCTGCTGAAGGCATTATGACGGTGTGTATGAGGGATTGATAGAAGAGTATTGAATATTCTTTTGCTTATCTTTGATAGAGATGCAATAGAATATGAAAAGTTGTTATTTGTGTTTCATCTTGATACCGTTAGATCATTGATGCATTTGAGCTCTATAAGAATGGCTGCTGCTTCATTTGTCCAAGCTCTCAACATGCAGCCAATATCTCAACTGCACAACCCATTCGGCTGCTGAGGCACCAAACCCAAACCGGAAAGGGAGTCCTTATTTCCGGAAGATTGAGAGGACATGCATGACTTGCCAAGTGCTTCATCCCAGTCAGCGGCAAACCGGCTATATTTTCCGGTTCAGCAATGACCCGCTCTACTTCCCGCCCACCCAACGGATTTGCTTCATTAATACGATACAAGTGGTGAGGGGAACCTCCTACTCACTACTTCCCATTTCGTATCTCTCACGCGACCGTAAGCCCAGTCAGCAGACGCTATCAAACTACACACTGAAAATTTGTCAACCTCAACTACCACAATGGGCATATGCACTGCCTCTTCTCAAACTTTGCTCCCGTACACTCGGGATCAAGTCTATGACTTCGTCACCAATCCCCACAATTGGCCACTTACCTACAAAGGCAGTGGCGGTATCCAACAACATCTCAACATCCCTCTAAAGCTCGGCGATGAGTGGACAGAAAAGGTTTCCTTGGCAGAAAATACATACTACTCTGCTTGGACGCTTATAACCGCTGTCCGACCTTGGAAATGGGCATTCTTACAGGTCAATGGAATTGGAGCAACAGATGAGAAAATCAGCGACGGTTTTGATGGAACCACAAAGATAGAGTATGTGTTTGAAGATGCGGATATTAAGGTTGATGGCAAGAAAATAAGAGGATGTATTTTTAAGCGCTCTCTTACTATTGACCAACCGCGAGGGGGGCAGATTCCCGAGGACCTATTGGTCGTGTGCATGAGAACTGCTGGGATTGAAGGATACCATGATGCCGTCGCCAGAGAATTAGAGAAGATCCACGGAAAGTCAAGGTGATTTGAACGCAATATTTAATTAGCAATCACCATCATTTTTATCTGGAAAACTAAACTCATAGAACGATCTCTCTTGCTGCGCATTTACACCTTTCTAATACAATGAAGCGAACGATAGTGCTTTCAGGAGATTAGAACAAGTATGAAAACCACGAAGCATTATCGGAACATTAACCAATCACCGAAACAAAATTGATGAGACCTTTGGTCAATTTATTTGAGTGCTAACTTCCCACACGATGGCTGCTACTGATGTCACCACTAAATAACGATAAAGCTAATACGAATTTATAAAATCATAATCATTCATGCAATTGTATTCAAGTACTAAAACTACTGTTTGGCTTTGTCTGTCATACCTAGGAGCTAATCGTAATAGCCATGTGGGGAGAAAAGATTGCCCTGTCGATGACAAACTTGGCCAACAAGCTTGTAACGATGGTCAGTGTTAGCATGATGATAGCGAAACTCGCCAGGCCAAAAATCTCCAGAGCTCCAACTCCCAACTTTGCTTCTGGACCACCTAGCTTCTCGACTCCCGTCTTCGAGTCGATTTGCGGGACATACTTGAACTCATACTTGTACCCACCCTTGAGCCCATCCTTGCCCTCGACGATATAGCTCCAGAATAGTTCCCTATAAGTCTATATCATAGTCATTAGTACTCATTTTCCTGAAGGAGACATATTTCAGCATCTTACCTTGATCTGCCACCTATCCAAAGCTGGGATGGAACGGAAGATGTAGGTGATCAACATCAAAGCCCATGACTGTCCTCTGACAACCATATCCCAGTAGATACCTGGATGGCCAAGCCCAATTTCATCACAAAGCTTGTCGCCATTGATATAACGAGTTCCTGCCTCGAAAAACTCCTTGGGTTCATATATCGGCGCAACCCCATCCAGAGCATTGACAAGGTTCTGAGCCAAAGCCTGTGAGTTCTTGCTTGGGTCAAGGCAATCATGAAGCAAAGATTCCATAGCAGCCAGAGCCTTCTCGGGAGTTTCCAGCACCCAATAAGGAGTGCCCAAAACGTAAGTGACCCAACGCCAAAGAGCGAGGTAGTCGAGAGCCTCTTGGCGGCGAACATGAATCCCTTGGCGTGGAAGCGCAAGCCAGATTAGGTTGGTTGAAAAGGCGCACACCGATTGCATCGAATCAAGTTCATTAATAGGTACACCGAACTTTTCGACGTCAAAATACCCTGGTCGCTGGGCGTTGAGCTTGAGGATTCGATTTCGCACAGACGCGTGAAGTAGTCGAACCCTCACGGCCGATGCAAACCCTTCGCCGCCAGGCTTGATATCATCCAAAGACTTTGTGACTTGCAAAATAAGTTGGAATGTTTCAAAAAGTCGGTTCTTCGCCACTCTGGTCGAGTGACCTCCCGTTCGTACCAATGTTTCCGCTGGGCGAAATGAAGCTCCCTTTGCCACTTGTCAGATCATTCTTGAACTATTCAAAATAGACTTTACGCACAGTTGTAGCTAGAAGAGCTTGGAAAGCGAAGCCAGCCACAGCGGCTGGGGCGTAACGGTAGAACATATCTTGTCCTCGCTTAATTTGTTCCCAATCGACCCAGTCGGGAACGGTGTTGACCTCGTCCCACAAAACTTGCAGCTTCGGGTTTTTGTGATGGTTGTGGCGTAATAGGGCGTAGGTGTCCCGATCTGGCTGGGGGTCTTCTTTCTTCGTCTTGGTATGCCAACCAGCGCGAGGTGGTGGGGGAGGAAACATTTCATCCAAGACAGTCAGTGCTTCAGAACCAACCTCGTCAAACTTGTGCTTGAGAGGCTCAAGCTGCTCTGACGTCTGGTGGAGGCCCGTCAGCCGAAATTTGTACCCATATGAATCGAAGACATTGGGGTCTTCTCGACTAAAAAGGGACGGCATCTTGTCAATTTTCGATGGGTGAAACAGAGAGCTTCAGAAAGAATTGTGAGGGAACTAGCTTTTGCCTTGTAAAGTAAATCTTTTGTTGATGTAGCTCTTTGCATTAAATAACCAACTGCGCATTAATTATCCAGCAGTTACATCATCCCAAAGAGGAGGCCTGGCGATCACCAAGCCAATCGACGGCTAAGTTTCGTGCGGGGCGGCTGACTTTAGGTGTGACAAGGAAATTTCTGACACGGCTAATCCTCCTGGCTATATGTACAGTGTTGTATGCAAGTGGCGGTCACATGCCGGCTTCCCATGAGTTACTCACTGACAAATGCCTAGCCAGCGAAACGGATCATTGCAGTAGACATCTGGCAGGGCCAATGGGATTGCTGAGAAAATTGTCCGCGCGGCGCCAACTCGGGGTGATCGATCCAAGATATGCAAGGCGACAGTCATAACATTGTGGGTCTTTTCCGTCGCGGCAGCCGGAAATGCTAAAAGCCGGCGAGATGGCGGGTGAAGGCAGCGGCAATTGACCAGTGATTGATACCATCTGCCTCCTGTGGGCCCATGTAATTGCAAGGCACATTAAAGTCGGCCATACGATGTTTCATTCTAACGAACCAGCATAATTTAGTGCATAGGCTTCACGCTTTTAGAACACCAACACGATAACTTCTACATCATGACCCTCCATTTCCCCGGTGTTGCCGTCATTACTGGAGCAGGTTCAGGTACAACCTTTCCCCGGAAAAAACAAAATCCCACACTGCTAATTATCTGTTGTCTGAATACAGGCATTGGCCACGCGACTGCGCTGCTCTTTGCCAAAGAAGGCTGCACCAAAATTGTAGTCGCTGATTTAAGCCAAACCAATGTTGACAAGTTGAAAGAAGAACTTGAAGGTCAAACGCCCGAGATTGAAGTTCTATCTCTGCATCTTGGTCAGTAAAGTCTGTCAAATTCTCAATCGCAGGCTCATATTTGTCGCAGATCTTACGTCAGAGCAGTCGGCGAACGACATGGTCGCAGCAGCGGTTGAAAGGTTTGGAAGAATAGACTACGCCTGCAATGTAGCAGGCGTGCTGATACCTGGTCCCACCGACGAGGTCTCTTCAGATTCATTTGATCTCCAGTTGCGAGTAAACTTACGTGGCACTTGGTTATGCCAGAGGGCCTTTATCAAGCAAATGCTTAAGCAAGATCTTATCAAAGCAGATGACGCCCATGTCCCTGCCAGAGGTGCAATTGCCAATGTCGCTTCAATGTGCGCGCTGATGGCGTATGATCACCTTCCCGCTTACTGCGCCAGCAAGCATGGGATCCTAGGTTTCACGCGATCGGATGGGTTGAGGTATGCTAAAAATGGAATTCGGGTCAATGCAATTTGCCCCGGTGTAATCAAAACACCCATGCTAGGAGATGTACCTGAAGGTGATGATGGAATGGATGTTCAAGACATGGTTAGCGAGATGGCGGTTGGGCGGCTGGGCATGGCTGAGGAGGTGGCCGAGTGTCTATTATGGATTACAAGTGGGAGATCAAGTCTTGTGACAGGCTCGACTATCTCTCCGAATGGAGGTATGTTCGCTTCTCTCTCTTTGATGACCAGTTCTAACATCAATACAGGAATGGTTGGAGCGTAGCCTCTAATAAGCTGTAGTATACATTTTAGCGAGGAACATTATTAGCAAACAGACTCTAGATCGTATGCAGTAAATGTAACTTCCTGTCGGCGATACAAAACTCCACACATAATCATACCTGAAATTTACACCTCAGAAACAATCAACCTAGCCAACCCAGCACTACGCTCGTCGTTACTTAAGTAAGTTCCACTTACTCGAGTTTAAGCACAAGTTTAATTTGTCAAAACACGCAATCAAATCATAATAGAATCCGCGTTACTTTTGCTTCAGCAAACTATCTACTTGCCTCAATACTCCATATAGCCTTCCTCGGATGCATCAAAATACCACGTTGTATCCTTGCCAGGGTCCTCCTTTGTTGAAAATCCATTACCGAGATATTGGAATCGATTTTGGGATCGATAGGTATAGTGCCAGTCCTCGAACCGAACATTTTGCATCATGTGGAACCAGTGAATCCTGCTGCCAGGATGAAGGGCAACGATAGGTCCGTCAATGGTTCCCCTCTTAAACCAACTTCGGCAAGGCGTAGCCCAAGCGGTCCTCTTCATGAATTCAGTGGTATGCTGATTGAATTGCGAAACCGCATCAGCTTGAGGCTCAACCGCTTTGATGTCCTGTGACTGAATCTTCTTCATCATATTGATGATGTATTTAGCGGAGTGCTCAATGATGGGAAGAACCGATCCATGGCCGACAGGTGCATTTGGCCCCAGGAACACTGCGACTTGTTAGCATATATTTTGTTAAAGCACCATAGTCTTGCTTACTGAAATAGTTGGGGAAGCCAGGAATAGCCACCGAAAGGTAGGCCTCCGGCATATCCTTCCACTTCTCGTGGATATCTTCGCCATTCCGCCCAATAAGGGAAAATCTGGGACAAAATGACAAATCGAATCCGGTAGCACATATCAGGGTGTCTACCTCAAGAACCTCAGATGTGGCGAGCCTGATGCCTTCAGGGATAATTTCACCAATCTCATCGGTGATCACTCGGACGTTATCTTCAGTCAGCGCCTCGAGATAACCATTCCCCGGAGTAGGCCGTCGGCAGCCGATTGCAAAGTCCTTGGGCATTAAGCGATCGAGTAGGTCTTTGCTTTTCAATTTTGAGGCCATCTCCTTCGACGAGTATTCTCGGGCTTCCTTCTGTTCATCGCTGTCGGCAATAATCTTGCACGCGTTAACGTGGAGCTGGTTGTTGATAGTTTTCTTTCGCAACTTACGAATCTAAACCGAGAATTTAATTCACCTTCAATCTCTTTCCGATATTTCCTGTATTTTTCGGGATTGTCTCGAAATTCAGCCTTCTGTTCCTCGGTGACTGAGCCCTGATTAGTGTCGCAAGCCCACAGCCATCTGGACGCTTAACTCACATGCAAAATTAGCACCTCCTGGCCCAGCGTGACTTTGCGCGAACCCTGCTGTGATCCACGTTGGGGATCGGATGAAAGTGATGAGGGATTTGACCTCTATTCAAAAGTCAGTCCTGTAGCCGATAAAATTTTGTATGCAAAGTGTAGCGAACTAATTACCTGGTTGGATAGCAGACACGATCTGGATGCCAGAAGAACCTGTCCCGATGACAGCTACATTCCTCCCTTTTATCTGATACTGGGAATCCCATGTAGCGCTATGGAATAAATCCCCCTTAAAGGAGTGAAGACCAGGTAGCTCGGGCCATTTCCAATTGCTACTTCGATTAGTAAAGAAGACGGAACGCGACAGGGCAGTACCCACTTCAAAATTCCCGTACCATTGATCAAGACGTGACCCCAATCTGGGATCTTTTTCCCGGTCGCCAAATCAGAAATTTGCACATTCCAAATACCAGCGTCTTCATCCCATTTTGCAGAATCAACCTTGTGGTCAAGTTTGATATACTTGTAGAGGTCATACTTTTTGGCGATCCCTTTAAAATATTGAAGTATCTCGTCCCAAGGGGAATAGCTAGAATCCAACGATTAGTCAAGCGTTCAATAAATATCAAAAGCTCTCTTACTAGTTTGACCAGTTTGGATTCGGTTCCCACGTGAACTGGTAGTTGTGTGATGGGATATCACACGCACAACCAGGATACCTAATGTTCATTTAGATAGTGATGCAAGGTGTCGCCCACGAAGCATACCGGTTCTCGAACCAAGTTCCGCCAACGTCAGAATTCTTTTCATAAATTGCCAATTCGAAATTTGCCATATGTAGCTCCATATGTCGAGCTAGATTAAGGCCACTTGCACCTGCTCCGACCATCAAAACGCGAATTTTCCTGGCACTCCCCAGTGGTGCTTCTGTGACGATATACTCATCGGATGGCATACTCATCTTAGATGGACCTTTCGTGCCATTTGTTCCATTTATTGCAGACATTGTGGGCTATCGCTGGTGTCTAAAGCTGCTGGTGCTGTCAAGTATTGAAACTGGTATCAGAGACGAGTGCTCTGGGCCCTTTATCACACTTGTCTTTTGTCAATGGCGCCACTGGAAAGCTATCGAAATATCAGCAGCAAATGTAACAAAATCCTTATCCGCCCATATCCAAGTTGATCATGCTCATTCACGACTTGATGGACCGACGACGACACGGCGCACACGTGCATAGAACGCTTACCCCACCTTGAGATCGGGCAATGTCGCCGGATCCGGCGGGTGATTGAGTTTACTTGTGACGGGTAGATCGTCCGGAAATGACACTCGATGACCTAAACGTTGGACACGGAAATTATTTCCGACCAGTCAGAAGGAGACACGCTCACAGCCCCCCAAATACTATGAAGCTGTGGAAGAACATTCCCGGGCTTAGACTGTCTAAATACGTATCAATACATTGCGCCATGCTATTCAATCCGCCTTACGAAAACATTCGCGCCCAATTGTCTTGTAACGTGTCCTATTATTTCATTCTACCTAGCTCAAGCTCATCACCATGTCCCATCCCGGAAGACTGGAAGGCAAAGTGGCCATCATAACTGGCGGCGGTGCCGGCTTTGGGATTGGGATAGTGGAGAAATTCATCTTTGAAGGAGCCAAAGTTGTCGTTCTCGACATCAATGGTGACGACGCTAAAAAAGCGGCTGCGGCTCAACCCAAAGGGCTCGCCGTTGCTCTGCAGGGAGATGTTTCTTCCGAAAAAGACTGGAAGGCTGCCTTGAAATTGGCCACAGAGAGCTTTGGCAAGCTAGATATCGTCGTCAACAATGCCGGCGTTGTGTACAAAGCGTGCCCGAGCATTGAAACAACCGAGGAGGACTATGATCGGGTGATGAAAGTGAATCTCAAATCTATCTACTGGAGCTCCAAAGTGATTATTCCTTACTTTTTGGAACACAAGATTGGCGGTCTATTCATCAATATATCCAGCATGGCGTCTCCTCGCCCTCGCCCCAACTTGGTATGGTACGGAGCTAGCAAGGGTGGCGTCACAAACGCCACCAAGGGCCTGGCCATCGAATGGGCAAAACACAACATCAGGTTCAACGTCATCCACCCCGTGGCGGGAGAAACAAACATGTAAGCTCATCAACGGTCCCAAAATTCTATCTGCATTGTAAACACTAATATCCACAGGGTTCCTTTCTTCTTGGGTGGTCCCGATTCGCCAGAGGCTCGTGTCGGAATGATGAGTACTATTCCCCTGGGTCGCTTTGCTGTTCCCGCAGATATTGGAAATGCGGCAGCCTTCTTGGCAAGTGATGAGGCCAGTATGATCACAGGAGCTTGTCTTGACGTTGATGGAGGACGAGGCATTTGAGATTCTAGCTAGGGCATTCAATAGTTCAAATCAGATAACTCTTGCATCAATGTCAAGCTGCTTTAACCTGTACCTCTAAATTAATTTTGGACTTTAAAAACTGTCCAGACTTTCTCCGTAACCTTCATTGGTACCTTTTTTATGCTTGATCCCAGGGGCTAGCGTGAACTGCCACCCATGCCTTATCTCAGCGATTGTTCTGACCCCTCTTTTCGGCTGAAGGACGAAATTGGACGCCCGGAAATCGATATTCCGAGAATTAGCAAGCCCTTCATTCGCCTGCGGTGACAATAATTACCAGGTCCCACCAAGATCCGAGCAAGTGGAGTTTAAATATTCGCACCGTCATTGAAAATCCAACCATACAGCAATCAGAGGGTTTGATTCCTGTTTTAGCACTCCATACCCATCAAATCAGGCTGCATAACCAATTTATGACCTCACATTAATCCCAGCACATTTCACGATGGGTTCCAATGCCAGCATGAAATCTCCAAACGCACATCTCGGGATACCAGATCCCGAATGGACAGAAGTGAGATGTCCG
Source organism: Calonectria hawksworthii (assembly GCA_020975415.1). NCBI lineage: Eukaryota > Fungi > Ascomycota > Sordariomycetes > Hypocreales > Nectriaceae > Calonectria > Calonectria hawksworthii. Next base: position 1,572,265 of record JAHXZK010000015.1, on the reverse strand, counting down.
CATCAGGCGACCGCAGCTTTAAGTAACCATGTTATAGTTCTATAAGATTCATTCCGAAAAGGTGCCGCAACTAGTTGGATCGCCTGAGCACTTACGAGATATCATGGAGAGGTTGAAGATCCAAGCGACAGCCATGGTTCCACAAATCACCGACGGGCTTGAGGTCAAGGATGTCGAGATCAATACCTCGGATGGAGCCGCCATATACCTCAGGGTATACACTCCAACCAATAAGAAAGGCCTGAGTCCTGGAATGCTCTAGTAAGTCACTGCATATCATTGATTCATCTTGATTTTAATGCGTCCAACGCAGCATCCACGGAGGCGGATGGACACTTGGAGACCTTGAGGGTGAAGACATTGCGTGCAGGGCAATGTGCGTATACAGCGACCTCGTCGTTGTCAGCGTAGACTATCGTCTGTAAGTCTGCATCCCAACCAAACTTCAATCTTGAGGCTTAAAGATTTCAACTAGGGCTCCGGAAAACCCTTTCCCAAAGGGACTCGAAGATTGCTGGGATGCTCTAGTTTGGGTAAGAGAATCCAACCTCTAATCTTGAACCAATTAAAGCTTACTTTGAAGCTCTTTTCAAACACCGAATCTCTCGGGGTTGATAACAAGCGTATCATAATCAGCGGCTCTAGTTCTGGTGGGAATGTTGTAAGTGGTACATCCATCCCAATTAGGAATTTTCTTTTATCTGATATCCGGTCTTGAAGGCAGCAGTCCTTGCTCATCGAGCACGGGATCGAGCTATTCCTCTCAAGGGGCAAATCCTGAGAATCCCTGCAACCTGCCATATTGAAAGTTATCCACAAGAGTTAAACCTGCTCAGTTTGGAAGAGCTCAAGGATGCGCCTCTTCTTTCTAAGCGCTCTATGGAGCTGTTCTACGGATACTATAATCCACCAGACCCAGCGAGCCCAGAAGTCTCTCCTTTACTAAACCCAAACTTTAATGATCTCGCACCAGCCTACTTACAGGTGGCCGGGATGGATCCTCTACGTGACGAAGGGCTAGCCTATGCCGAAAAGCTAAAGAACTCTGGGTGAGACCCGGCTATCTTGCAGTTCATGTCTACGAGTTGCTAACTTGCTCTAGCGTTCCCACCAAAGTTGACATTTACCCAGGTCTCCCGCATGCCTTTGGGTACTTCCCCGAGTTGAAAGCCGCCACCAAAGTCTCGAGCGACCTAATTTCTGCTATAAGCTTATTGGTCAACGGGGAAATTAATTAGTCATTCAAGTCGTACAAATTCTTCGTCATGGATGGCCACGCTTAGACTAGTTGGATGAATCACATATCGATTGCCCTGAATGTTTTGACCACCTCCCCCAGCGTGACCGTAGGCCGCACTATTCGAATCATTTTTTCAGGGTTGATGTTCCGTAAAATACCAATCATAATATAATTATTTCAGATCTCATATATGAAGGAGCGACAGGCTACGGGGTGAGATCACTTAGTAATCAAGCAAGGCAAATACTAGGTTTCATTCAAACACAAGGCTAGAACCTGACCTTCCTTTCTTCACTTCAGCAATATGTTTTTAGCGTCACCAACTTTCTAATGATGTATTTCTCAGACCTAACAGCAAGCCCTCATATCCACTCCATCCCCGATGCATCTGAATAGCTCAAGCATCAACAGAATTGTAACCAGACCTCCCCTCATCTATTTTGTATACATCGTCTCTCTTGGTCTCGACTTCATTGTAGCCAGACCTTCCCTCTGTCTCGTAGACATCGTCACGCTTAACCTGGTCGGCCGGGGCCTCGTTGTAGCCAGATCTGCCTTCTGTCTCGTATGAGCCAGGGTCCCTCTTATGATGTCCGATTTCTCCGAAAGCAGCATGCTCTAGCATGGCAGCTGGAAGTGCCAGAGCCGTGAGGGCAAAGGCAAGGATGGTGTAGGTGTAACGCATGGTGAAGATTGTCGAAGCGGGTTGGATAAGTGGGGATATATTAATGATTGAGTTCCAACCAAACACGAATCTGCTGTTCAAGTGCTCTGGTTTTCTTTTTTCTTTGGGGAGAGAAATAGAGAGAAGGATAGCGAGGGATTTAATTCACAACGACTTGGGGGCGGTGTTGTTGGTTGTTAAGTAGTTGGTAAATGAAGCTCGACACGTGATTGCAACCAACAGACATTCCAGGGTCGATGATAAAGTGTGTTGGTTGTCGAACAATTTGACGAGCTTCGCCTCAAATGTGATAGTGACGACAGGGAACCCTTGCAAATTCTTCTCAAAAAGTCAACATACAGCACCAGCTGAAAATTTGTTCCAATAACGGTCCTAGCATGGGATTTCTAAACGATTGATACGTCTCGCTAAGCTTTCAAGGTACTGCAATATCCTGCAAATCCTATTAATAGAATGGACAATCGTCTAAAATTTGGAGGATGAACTCGACAGTGTGTCTGAGAACAGGATATAAATTTTATTCAAGGATTCCTAACGCAATTTGCCACGCGGGCTTTCTGTTCTTTGTTCGAATAAAAAGAGCCATATGGCTTCAGTATCCATTCCCGATGGCTTATGGCCCGCGCTAGAAGATAGCTAGAGCATTTGGTGGGCTAGCAACGCCTCCCGCAACATTTAATGGGCAGCTAGTCACGAAAAAGCTCCAACGCTTATGCTTCTTGCATTGCTCTGCCAATTCTTCGAGGTCCCATAACTCTCCCAGGGGTGTTCCCCATAGAGCTAGGGCATTGTCATGAATCCCTTTCAAATAGTTAGTGCCCGAAATGATTCAGTTTGGGAGGGTGTCTCACGATATGGTCCATCAGCCGGCCATGCTTCAAACGCCATGTTGTCGCCAACCAGAGCAGAAAAGTGATGATTCCAAAGCCATTCGATGCTTTCTTTCGTTCCTTCAACGCCCACATAATTGTGATGGGTCTTACAGCCATCAATCCTTTCTTCAGCTGTCGCCTCATTGTACCACTTAATCCAACCAGTTCGAACCATAAGAATATCACCAATGCGGAGCTCTACACCCTGCTCACGTGCAATCTGATCTAACTGCTCGTGGCTGATGCAATGCTTGCTGGCAGCGGAATACTCTATGCCCTCTTTTTCGGCCCATGACTTGTAGTCGAGAAGAACACCTCGGCCAACGACTCCTCCTCGTCCAAGCCACTCTGTGGTCCAAACTTAGCACATTTTCCGCAATGCCGCCGGTTTACATACCTTGTATTCCATTGCGAAGATTTGGCTTTGGCCCGCTAATTTCTTCATGAGTCAAGCCATTGTAGTACTTGCCAGTCGGCTGGTGTGCCCAGTGACCTTTGGCCGATGATGTTAGCTGCAGTTAGAAGACCAAATTTCTATATTACTCACGCAAGCCATCCCATTGACTACTAGTCTGGGTATTTATATATATTTCATCGTCGTGACCCACCAAATTTGGCTTCAAATCCAGAAATTTATGCACAATCTTGGTTCGATTATGACCAGGGTCGTCAATCTTTTCCAGGGGCCAGCTGCAACCGATTAATTAGCCATGAAACAACGCCACTTTTAAAATCACTTACTTGAGTGAAACAGATACGCCTGTCTGTATTTCTTTCTTCGCCTCAAGCACGTTGTCCGCAGTTAACAAGTTGAGGCTGCCGACCTGATCCACTTGCCCATCCTTGTCCCAAAGACCCCACGCGCAGCCATGAGGCATACCAGTGACCGACGGAAGGTCTGAGAACTCGGGGAGTTGCTTCGGCGTCATAATGGGAATTGCGATTTCTAGGTTAGAAACAATGATAGTAATAATAATTTTATTTCTTGTTTTTGTAAAATGTTGGCAAAGTATTATTTCTTGGATGTGAGGCATCAACGTTTTAATCATCAATCGCCATACATCCTGGAATGCCATCCCCACCTTAGCCCCGGCTTGCTTTTCCGGCGTTCCATTGATGCTCATTGGTCAACATGTGGACCACAGAGTGGATGTGGAACTCTAGGGTAGGAAATAAACAAGACCGGAAGCCGGAGAAATAACAGCCGCATCATCCATTGGCACATCGAATACCGTTTAACATAGAGAACTAAACATATTGAGATGGTTTTTCTTTTGTTGTTACTTGAATGAACTCTTGTGGGGTTTTAAATAGTGTGTTACGAAATCTCTACGCACCATGATACTGGTTTGGAGACTAAGGAGAAATATCAAAACAAACCAGTTCACAAAATGCAACAGTGTGATTCAGTATTAACATCACAAAATCTATCAAGAAATCCACTCAAAGCAAATAATAAATAAAGCACTATTGAATTCAAGCTTCCTAAGAACTACTCACTCGCTTTTGACTCTTCGGAGACCAGATGCGACCCGCCAGAGGCTGTCACGGAGGAACCCTGTGGGAAGACGCGACGAAAAGGAAGCTAAGCCCATTAGGGCAAAGAAAGTCGACAACAACAACGCGCTCCGACCAGTTCGAATCCACCTGTGCAGCCTCCTCATGAGCCAAAGACGTGAGTCCGATGTCGTGGTAAAGTCCTCGTAGCGCGGGAAGAATGTTTCTGTATAAAAAGAAATCGCGTATCCCGGCCATGATGTGACGTTTTTCCCGAGCTCATTGACAAACCAGTTGGAGCATGCCGCCTCATAAACGGACTTTTCCAGCTTGGTGTGGACGCGCCTCACAAAGCGCTCCTCTGCGGAATGCTTCACCTCGACGACGCGTGATTTCCGGTCCAAGATAGGGGCTAACATCGTCTTGGAGATGAAGTCAACCCCCGTCTCGATCGCAAACAAGGCCGAGTTGTGCGAAGGGAACGTGTTTGGTCCGAATAGCATCGCAAAGTTTGGGAAATTATGAACAAAGCATCCGTAGTAGGCTTGTGGTCCACGCGTGTCCTCCCACTGTTCGCGCAGATCGTTTCCGCCAACACCCGTGATTTTCATTGGCACTAAGAAGTTGGTGACCTCAAACCCGGTAGCTGTGACGATGATGTCAAATTCGTCCTTTACACCGCTGGTGCTAATGATGCCCGTCTCGTCGAATTCACGGATTCCTTCTGGGACAAGTTGCATATTCTTCTCCCACAGCGCATCAAGATAACCAGGGTCCCAGATTCGTCGTTTGCACCCTGAAAAAATGTGAGTCTACGATTGAACAGCTCTGAGACTTTTTTTTCCGAACTCACCGAGAGGGAAGTCGGGCACGATGACCTGATGATATTGAGGAGGCGCATGCTTGTGGATGTACTCAATCGCTTGGGCTTCTACAGCCTTTCGAGCTTTGGCAGAGTCTGCACCAGATGCGTACAGCCCTGCAAGACTATCGTTGGCTGCAAAGAGCCAAAAGCGGAACAACCGATTGTAAAACGGAATGTGGTGGAACAACCATCTCTGCGTCGACGAGAACTTTCGGTTTGGACGATCGTGGTACCTAGGATCAGTCGTTAGAAACATCTTTGATAGGACGTACTCGACGAACCATTGAGCCCCGCGAGCATATTGCTTGAGACGAGCAACATCTCGCACAACGCTCGGGATAAGTTGAGCTGCACTGCACCCATTGCCAATTACCGCCATTCGTTGTCCTCGATAGTCATAATCTAGATCCCACTCTGCCGTATGCACGATTTTGCCCTTGAATTTCTCCATCCCAGGGAACTTGACTTTTTTAGGATACGAAATTGCTCCAACAGCGCTGATGAGGATGGCTGAGTGGATATCGAATTCCCGACCGGTCTGGGTATCTCGCAGGTGAATCTGCCAATTTTCATTGCTCGCATCCCACGTGGCCCCAAGACATTCAGTTTCAAAGTTCATATGCTCTCGAAGACTAAACTTGTCTATTGTATCGTTCATGTCTATTTAACATCTTTATTAGCGCTGAGTCCTGGGAGCTGTGGTCGTATTTTGAACGAACATTGCAAGATCTCCTTCTGGTCAACAAGATCCTCTGACCAGTTTGGATTGAGGTTGAAACTGAAAGTGTAAAGGTGCGCGGGAATGTCGCACCCGCATCCGGGATACTGATTGGACATCCATGTTCCTCCGGGCCCTGGAAGCTTTTCGTATATCTGCCACCAATTATTAGCCACCTCTTCAACCGCAACACAGAAATCGCAAGGCTATGCTGACCAGGAAATCGTCAAATCCTAATTCGCATTTGAGCTTGTGCGCTATCGCTATTCCAGAAGGTCCAGCCCCGATGATGACCACGACCGGGGGAGCCATTTGAGGAATGCTTTGCCCGCAAGTCGAAGCGTGGCTATCAACTGGCTTCTTATCGAGACATTGGATATGATGTCAAAAGAGTTTATCAATTTTCAAGGCAGATACGCTGGATTTGAATGATCTTGATGACGAGACTTGTTCCTCGGCATTGACTTTGGTGTTGGGCTATGCTCGGGTAGTCCGGAATATCTAACAGAGTGACTCCGGAAAACTTCTCCGACACTGAATTGGTGTTTTTACCAAGAATACTAAGCGAAAATACGGGAATATCAGGCGTTTTTTTTTTCAAGTAATAACCAACAGTGAATTGTACCTCGGACCGCCCTCCATATTTAAACGTTTGTTGCTTTTCCATAGATTAGCTGTTGTCGCAATATTGGAACCTTTAACATGGAGAGAAAAAAAATAGGGCATCTGGACGATGGGTTGGGGGGCTATGTCGCACCAAACCCTAGTGCATCACTAATAGTCTACACCATCTGCGAGTGATTGTGAATAAGGCCAATATTTTTCACAAGTTATTTTATTGAGTATCTTCTAATCTATACTCTCAAATCGTAGCTATTGCTATGAAACAGTTCCAAGAACAAATGCGGGCTTGACGTGCACTCCTTAAAACATGGCGATTGCGTTGGAGTAACTGCCGACGGCACCTATGAATAATTAAAATATAGTTCATTGATGAAAAAGGGTAAAAGAATCTCTTACCTTTAACGTTCATAGGGATGCTCGCAAAGAAGAAATCGTATTGCCCACGCTTTGCGCATGCCTCGGAAAGCGCCTCAAGGTCCCACAACTCACCGATTGGCAAACCCCACAGTGGGAGAAGATTAATATGATGATTCCATTCCTTAATCTGCGGCCATACTTCGAACGCTGGAGAGTCAGAGGCCACCACGCTAAAGTAGTTGTCATGAAGGAAATCTGCCATGTCGTGGCTCTGATCAACACCAACAAAGTTGTGTTGATATGCGGGAACGTTGGTCAACTCCACCCGCTGTTCCTGACTCATGTTGTTGTATGTATCAATCCAGCCCATTCTAACGAGGAGGATATCTCCGTAGCGAAATTCTGTTCCTTGGGCCTTTGCACAAGCCTTGAGGTCATCAGCCGAGATAGGATGGCGAGTGTTAACATCGTAGGACTTTCCACAAAAGCGCCAATAATCGAGCAGAACCCCTCTTCCAACTGTGGAGGCATTAGCAAATTGATGAAATCGTTTGAGGTTCTGACCATTACCAATTCCCTCGGTTGACCAAGCTTGTACACCGCATTTGGTACTGGATTCGATTTCCTCGGGCGTGGTCTGGACAGCTGATTTAGGATCGATCAGAGTTGGCCAACACCGGTTGACTCACATTGTTATAAAATACCCAACCGCCATTATGGGGAACACTGACCTACAATGCTTTAGCTGCAATTATTAGACAGAATGAATGGGGTATTCACATGTCTAAAACCATCCCACTATTGCAGTTAGAGCATGACCAAATCGTGGTGTATTGAAGGGCTATCGTACCTGGGATCCGCTTTGAGAGTTCATGCTCATCAACTCATCGTTACCAGCGGGCCCAAGAGACTTGATGGAATGTTTGAAGGGCTCTCGCCCGAACATTGGCGGATTGGGTAGCTCTGCGGACCAGCTGCATCATGTAAGCCAACCGAAAATGACTGGTGATTGTTTGGGTATCTACTTTAGGCTCACAACTTGACCATCCTTGATGAGCTTTGCTGCAGCCAATCGGCGTTGCGGAGTGAGAAGATTCAGCCGGCCAAGCTGAGCGGTCAATGTATTAGTTGGCATCGCCATGAGCGGCGTAGAAACCAACGTACCTCATCCTCATCTCCCCAGAACCAGGCTGCGCCATCGGGAGTGCCTGGGATGGCCGGAAGCTCCTTTCTCTTTGGGAGGTTATCGGAATTGGGATCGAAAAGCATATTAAATTAGTACAAGAAAAAGTACGAAGATAGAAGTGACGAAATTGAATATGCAAAACGCTGTGCAATATGTGAACTAAGTATCTACGGCTGGTGGAGATGTTGTAAACGGAAATGTGACTATTGCCGATGACACGCCCCGGATGTATTTTCCGTAAGCTTGTAGTTATAAGCTGTTTTGGACCTTTCAGAAACCGGGCATACATGGTGACGTGCAATATGATTCATGTCACGGGTCTGGATAATTTACAACAAATCTGGTCTATGACTATGTTTCAGGCTATAAGCTGGCAGCGGAGAGGTTTTATAGTAATAATAGTAATAATACAATGCTATGGCAAGATAGATTGGAACTAATATTTACATGACTCAAGGCATGAATTCCAGGTTCATGTCTTGAATCCAAGTTGAGTCGGGCAACCCGGCTCCTGTCTGAAAATCGCCGCCTAAAATGTTACTATGGCTCAAAATAAAATCGTCATGAACTAAAGCCTCCATTGATCCCCACGAACCGCCAAGAGGAGGCATCAAAGAGTCTAAAGAAAGCCCTTGCGAGCCTCGAGCCAGTGCATTTGCATTGGAATCAGATCCAAAAGTTCCTGCTAGCGTAGTATTCTCCGTAATCCGTGACAATGTCCGGCGCATCTTTTCCGCGACAGGATAGTGGTCCTGGAGCGCTGTGATGGTCTTTGAAACAATATTTAAGAGCTGAATTGCGTCAGGGAATGACGCCTCCGCGGCCTGGTCAATTGGAGGTTGGATGATTTGCGATACAAGCGTGCTTGCCGCGATGTACATGTTATCCAACATGACTGTGATAAAGTTCTCTACTCCAAAAATCTCTCGATATGCCAACGATAGACGGCAAATGCAGGCAGCATTTTTGTACATTATTTGACGCGAAGTCTCGATTGTTTCAGAATTGGCATCCCCGTTCGTTTGCGAATGAATCTTGATGAGGGCGCGATGTAAAACGATTTGGATGCCACAAAATTGCATGTTTAGTCCATAGGCTGTCACATGTAACTCTGAGATGTGCCTTGATGAAAGCCGCAGTGGTAGACTATCGTGGGCCATGGAAATTCGACTCCCAAGATCCGTTAGACGATCAGCTGCTGTTTCATCCAGACACGCGCCGAATCCGTTCAAGATATCGGTTACTTCAGAGATGTATTTGCACAAGTCGACCCAGTACAGCAGAGTGTTTTGGCTGTCCAGCTCTTTGAGAAATTCCCGCTGTTGGAGGATACCAGACGGTACACAGCTGGGGCGACCGAGATAGAGGGCCCATAGTCTGTCATAAACGAACGCCGCAAGAAATAGTCTATCGCGTATCTTGATATCGGATTCGGCCAAAATTCCATGCTTGACTAGCTGGGAACAGTCTTCATGCAGTCCGAGATCAAAAATAAGTCGGCATGCGATCCCTGGAATTATCTGTTAGCTAGGACCATAGAAACGCAAGTCAGTAGGCAATCGTACCGCTATATGTCCACCCAACTCTGTCTCTGGCGGCTGTAGCTTCGAAATCGCTTAAAAGTAAGAATCCCTGCAGAGTTGCAATTGTGGGCTGCTCTAATTCGTGTGCCAGTGTTTGTTTCGCGCGGTCAACGTATGCCCTTCCGAGTTTTCTCACCGCCTGCGATGTGCTTATTCTAGTCGCGCATGCTAGTAAAGCCACCTCAAGAAAAGTAGAATAGTATTGCGATCGTCGCCCAGAAGCACGGTGAGTCATGAAAATGTGTTTGTCAACCACGTTGACAGATCGGGAATAATGGTTCCAGCAGGAGTGAATCAAGACCTCGCGAAGTTGAGGCGAGTCTATATCCACAATAAAGTCAAATGATGTGTTGGTATCTATTTGCCCTGGTGTATTTAAATCGGCTGGAGATTGAATGTGAAGTTGGGTTGTCGGCCCATAATATCTGACTTGGCCAGGGCTAGAGTCCGCCTCAATACTTGGGGCTTCTGCGTCTAATCTGGAAAGTCGGCGTTCCGATCGCTGGGCACTCGGCGACAAGGGAACGATAAATTCGCTATGAGCCTCTGAAGAGGGATGGTCCTCGTTGCTTTCGGGAACAGGACCAGGGATTTGGATATCGTTGAACGATTCTTCGTCGTGTACCTCGTCGATTCTAAAGGTGTTAGACGTCTGCTCCTGGGTACAATGAAGAGATACCAAGAATATGCTCACCCCACCAACTCCGGATCCACATTATCTCCCAAGTCCTCATTCCCTTCTGTAACTGGCCCTAGGCCCTGCTGGCCAGAGTCTGTCGGGGTGGTCGAAGGAGATTGTAGTGCTATGTTGCTCGTGTCCTGTTTCCGGGCTTCCTGAAAATTGACTCCGCACCTGCTACAGGAAGGGAATTAGAAAATCTGTTCAATTTCAAGTCGCATTCTGAAACAGTGCTTAGCAAACAATGTACCTTATGATTGCTTCGAGGGACTCCATTCGTTCTTGCAATGTAGTGATGTGCTCTCGTGAGCCATGCCTAGAGCGGCAATTGGTTTAGATTAGCTCATAAGCTCCAATAACCGGGCCATAAAAAACCAACTCACTTTCTTCTATCGCTATTTCGAATGACTACACATTCAGTGTTGGAATTTTCGCACATAGAACAACTTTTGCCTGGTTCGAGGTTTTGGGCGTTGCACTGCAATTGCCATTAACACAGAACGCTCTTGCATAGATCCCCGCGACAATGTTCACCGACTTTGGTTTTCTTTTGGCGGCAGCTCACACATGCCACTGACGCTCTCGGTCGGCTACGGGCGGATGATGAGGACTTGGTGGCCCGGCGCCCGGCCAAAACGGAATGAGCTGGCGACATGGATCTAGCCGCTTCGAACCCAAACGAAAAAGAATTCAAACACAATGGGACTTGGCTTTTGATGATATCCGTGGATGGAGGAAAATAGATTAGAGACTCCGGGACCAATTTCACCGCTCTCGCCGCTCATAGAAAATAAGAACCCTGTTTCTTTGTTGACAAGGTGCTCTACCCCAGACGACGGATTTGACCCTCGGTGACCAACTATGCATGCACCCCGCACAAGCTCGGTTACTTGGAATGAGAACAGGGATCTCACAGTACATGCACAGTATCATCAACATGCCCAGAGCCCTCTTCCTCCCCACAGATCAAGATCACTAAGAGATCTTTTGCGCCTCGGGAATGACAAGGATGGTGCCCTTCCCCGCACATACCCCAGCCGCATTCAGGTTTTTGATTTAAGGAAGCTATGATTGGTTTGGAGATGGCGGCGATGAGCCCTGTCAATCGAGTCCGGCTCCGGGTCGACATTTTCCGGGACACTTTGTCTCCCTCGTCACGTCGAGAAGAGGCTTGCAAGATTCATCAATCCTAGCCCCTATGCTTACACACCATCTCTCTTGCATCGATTTATGCGGGTCCTTGAATAAGCCGCATCTGACTGGATTCATCTATCAAATGCCAAACAAGCGCGTATCCACCTAGCCGACACTCACGGTGCAACATCTCGCCTTGGTGGGGAAATGGACTCCAACTCCACCTCAAGCCCTTCGCAGGGGAGCAGACCCTATGCAAGAAAGCGAAAGGTCTCTTCCCATACCCCGGATCAAGCAGCAGAGAGAAAGAGGAACCAGAATCGCATTTCGCAGCAATGTGCGAGGGAGAAGCAGACAGCATACATCCGCCAAATGGAGGCCGTCATTGACTTGCTCAAGGCCAATGCCGAAGCTGATAGTGAAGAGTCGCGGTACTCAAAGCTACTCAGCGCTCACCTCAAGCTGGTTGAAGAGAAGAGGCAGGCAGATGAGTCTCTGTTTCGTTTCCGCCAAAAGCTACTCAGCGTGGGAAATCTGGCGACATCTTCCGCTGGTAGGCTTCCTCGTTGTGAAGCATTCAATCGGACCGGCTAACAACACTCTAGATGATCCAATATTCGACTCTATTGGGAAGAATGATCCAGAGACCAACCAAGAGCATGTTGTGTCTAGAAGCGGAGGAACGGTTCGCGTTGAACAATCGCCTGCTGACAAGGCATCGCCCCATGATCAAGTACTGGCGGATGACCCCGCGGTCAACTATGGTCAACCAAACAATGCAATGCCATCGAAACAATTGGCTTTACAAACACCGCCTTTAACCTGGAGCGAGTCTCCATTTTTGTTTTCGGGTGGAGAGTTTGGAATCACGGATCTGCTGGGAACCCTCGCGAATCTAGCGCAGCCGTCGGTCCCGCCATTATTTCAGCCATCCCCGCCAAAAAGCGATAGCCTTGTCGTCATCAATAACTCAACTGTATTCGCTGACCAGGTCAAATCTGCGGCAATGCATGTCATGTTCACGTCGGCGGGAGGGTTTGAAGCAGATCCATCACTCACAGGCGGCCCTAAGTTGGTTGAAAAGCTGGCGTCAGTAGCCGTTGAAGTAATTGGTGCCCTCGCCGGGCTGCAAACCTATATCTACGGAGTTGTACGTCCTTTTGCATCCTTCATTAGATAAACTTATGCTCACAGATCCTAGCACTTTTACAAATACATGGAGTTTGTCATGCGATGGCGCATCTCTAACAGATTGGAGGACCGCCTGGCTATCCCTGTACCCTTTCGACCAACCCCGCTTCAAGCGGCTTCGCCGGACCATCCGATGGTCATCGACTTTATCAACTGGCCATCCATCCGTGACCAGATGATTTTATACTCATCTAGTCTAGACCTAGATACCATGAGTCGCGACATCGTATTAAACACGGTAATTGAGATTCCCCAGCAGAAGATTGCCGTCAATATTTATGAATTATTCTACACCCATATCCTCCCTCGAGTTCGAGGCGGTCGGGAAGAAACCAAAGGCTCAATGCTACACAACCCCGAGTGGGTTTACTTGAAAGTCAACCCTCCGCCGGCCCATTTTCAACTCATAACTGATCCTTCGCCAACACAAGAAGCGCTTGCGGCTGAAATAGCAACTCGGATGGGCCTGTCGTTGCAAAGTTTGCTTCCGCGTGGATCCGCGGTTTCACAGGGCGGTCCTGATTCAATCGAATCGTTTCAGAAGCCGGAGAAGAGAAAGCCAGCGCCTTGTGGGCCGCGCGGGATCATGTCGCGGGCACTCTCGAGCTTTGGCATCGATAAGCCTTGTAATTGGAGGCTCAGTAGAGACTTTGCAAGGCAATATCCCCATGTAGATTGTTCACTAGGTGCGTGCATCCCTGATTCTGTCGTACTATGGTATTGAGTACTAATAAGAACATAGACGTTTCCCAATACGAGATGGTATCATGTACAGAAGTTTCTTTTGATGGCGCAAATCTGTAGTGTTAACTTGGGTATCCCCCGAAATGGTCGCAATGCAATTTGACTTTGAATATATCTATGATCGATTGTGATTGTATATTCGCTTTCATTGAAGCTATCGCGGATATAGGAGATAATAGCAAATACTTCACGGCAGCTTTACAAAATGCGCAAGTGGAAAAGACTTGATTTACTTCCAGCGAAGAAGAACAAGCAGTAGATACAACTGAGGAAAACTTGATTCAAAAACAGAAAAAATCGCTCGCAATACTAGACAATCTTATGAGCATCATGAGCCATGCTGCTAAGATTTTTGACCCTCTCATCTTCTGCCTTCTTATCGGGCGAGTACTTCAAAAAGTCCAAGTCGATCTCATCCAGAGAAATATAAGGGCTCAAATCTCCACCTTCCCTCATCATATCGTTGGTAAATCCAAGACCCAAAAATTCCCACATGTTGTGTTTGTTCTGGTACTGGATCTCAAAATCCTCGTACCTCGGCTCTCGGACCAATTCGCAAAATTGGAGACTGCCCCCAGGCCAGATTGCATTCACGCGCCCGGTCTTGTTGTCCTTGTACCACGAGCGACACTTGGGGTCAGACCACGCCGTGTCCTTTATCCAGGCCTGTGCATGCTGATTGAAGTCGTCTGTGACCGAGTGCTTGGGCGACAGGGATTTAATATGGTCGCGTTGCATCTTCTGGATGACCTTGAAGATGTATTTCCCGACTGCCTGGAGCGGGCCCATGACGCTGCCATTCGAGATGGGGAATGATGGACCCATGACAGTAAAGTAGTTGGGGATGTCAGGAACGGCAACACTGAGGTAGCCTTCGGGGATCTTCCTCCATTTTGCTTGGAGGGTGACGCCATTGCGGCCGATGACGGAATGTCGCGGCTTGAAGCTGACGTCGAAACCAGTGGCACACACAATGGTGTCGACTTCAACCTCGTCACCATTTGATCCTACAATTGTGTTTGCAGTCACCTTTGTGACAGCACTTCGGTGAATGGACACGTTCTCCTCCTGTACAGCTCTCATGTATGGGTTTCCAGGAGTCAGACGGCGACATCCAACAGCGAAATTCGGGAGAAGTTGCTCAAATACGTCATCTTTCGGTATGTACTTGCGCATGCGGGCCGTAAAGTGCTCTCGGATCTGCCTCGCCTCTGCGCTAGAGGTCATAAAGGCCTTGAGGCCTGCAGACGTATTCAGTTTGTTTTCGATGTATTTGGCTTTGTTGACGAGACCCTCGGGATCGTTCTTCAAAGCGACCCGCTCTTCCGGGGTATCTGAGAGAAGTCAGCTGTGAATCGCGCACTTGTTCGGATAGAGTCGTTGATTACAGTCAAAGTTTTCGCCACTGTGATCGGCAAACTCGGCAAACCAGACAGGTGTGCGCACGAAGATGTCCATCTTTTTTACATGCGGCTGCATCGTTGGTACAACCTGGAGGCTTGTCGCGCCAGAGCCAATAATGGCAACCCGCTCCCCTTTCCATTGATCTGCATTATACTCGTCTGGCCAACGGGCTGTGTGGATCAAACGGCCTTTGAAGGATTCCAAGCCTTCGACATCTTCGGGGAATTTCCACGAATTGAGGATTCCATTGGCACTAATGACAACATCTCCGACATCCTCTCTAGTTTCTCCTGAGATGGAATCCTCAATTTGCACATGCCATTTGCCTTCGGCTTCGTCCCATTCGCAGGCTGTCACAGTCGAGTTGAACTTCATATACTTGCGCAACTCAAAGCAGCTGACGACACGATCCAGGTATCGAAAAATATCCTCGGATGGACTGAGGAATTTAGGCCAGTCGTAATTAAGTGCAAAGGAGAAGGCATATGCGTGAGATGGCACATCACAGGCACAGCCGGGATACCTGTTCTATCAACTCTTAAGAAAACCGCAACGAACTGATTGATGCAAACTTACCTCTAACCATGTGCCTCCAATGTCTCCATTCTTCTCATAAACAACATGTTCGATGTTTTCGCCGTACTTCTGGATCAAATAGGACATGAGAATGCCGCTGATGCCCCCTCCGATAGTGATGACCTTGATTTTACGGGAGTACGAGTTGAGCACCACGTCGGGAATCTCATATTCGCCCAGTTTATGGCCCAAGCGATAACCATATTTGCCACCAGGAGCATCTTCTGGAATCACCTCGCCATTGGAATGGCCATTGACAGTAGACGGATCAAACACCATGGTTTAGACAGTGAAGGTGGAATTGTTGTGGTGAATGCCTCGGACCAGAATTCAATGTGAAGTTATAAATTCCCACAAAATGCACGAAAGAAAAATTGACCACCAATCAACACGAATTTATGCCACCTTTAGTTGAATTTACTAATAACCAGCCCATTCACACAAGAAATACGTATTCTAAAAATGTGCATGCACCGGGCGATGCGGGGCCGGATACCGGAACATGTCAGTATGTCCTCCGTCTCGGGTAGGGTAATTGCCGTCGGGCATCTGGCCATCCTTTCGCACTGTGTGGCAAGAATTGAGCGCCAATCGGAAAAGGTATGGGTTGGCGCGACATGGGTGGTCTTTCGGGCCCAGCCAAAAATATCTGACAAGGAAATTTCCTCGTCATGCCGGTATATCTTCCCCGCTCCTGCTTTTCATCTATCCTATTTGGCGACTATGGTTTCTGGAGACCAAAATTAGAGTGCATTTTCATGTCCAAAAATTGTCCCGAGAAGGAATGCTTGTGTTTGGGGTGGGTGAGCGGGGTGTAGGTCTGTAGGAGCAGTATTGACCAGGGGTCGAATGCACAACTTGCACAACCAAATGCATATCAATTGCATAATCGACTCCACCGTTCATTGTAGAGCACGCAGGCCAAGCACTTCACGGACTCCATGTTCGTATCAGAAACCTGGAAGAAAAAAAAAAACCGGAGTTGAAGAATGGCCCCATGTTCAGTTATTCTCGGTGAGTGAGTTAGCAGAGCTAGATAGACATCGGTCTGTTATGACAATGCACATCATGCTGCATAGCTACCGTTGCTGTCGCGTATTGTGATCACAAATATCCAAGCACAGAATTAAGTTCGGTGCTCTTTGTATACTCCCACAGATATAGTGAGCTTCTTTGTTAGCTTGATCGAAACTGCGTAAGGGGGCTAGTGCTTCGGCATTAACGTGGTTGTCCCTCATTCATACAATCCTCTCCTCAAATTGGGGCATTTGAAATACGGACGCGCCGATGATAGCTCAGTACGAGATTTTTATTCTAAATATGAAAAAGAGACCCAAGAACATAGTTTATAAATTAAATCGCGTTTGCCACCTCATTCTTTACGCGTAAGCTCGATTTGTCGAGAGAAGGTTATTCCGCTCCGTGACAACACAGACACCGCAAGCGGCGACCTTAGCGTGCATTTCAAAACTCAACTAACGAACTCTGCATTATGAGGACTGAATCAAAGCACTAGGTTTCTTGAATTGCTCCATTTCTGGCTTAGTTGGGCTGAATTAGCTTGATTAGTGCTTAGCCGAAACAAGGACACCCCTTGTCTCGAGACTTAATAAAAGATATCATCTGGTCAACTTGCATGTGCGCCGCGCATGGGGATCCAGTTTGAGCCAATCTCCGACACCGCTTTTTTAATAACTATCTGCCATAGGTTCTTCATTTGAAGCTATATTCTCCTTTTGAACCTGCCCTTTGTGTCTAAACCGACTTTTTCTTTTTTACGAATCTGACTGCGCGCGCAAGATGCATCTTCGGGCGGTTTCCGTGGCCTTTGTCGCCTTCGTGGTCGGCCTCCACGGAACCAACAATGGAGTCAGCAGTGCTAAGACAACAAAAAAGCCGAATATTGTCTTGATCATGACAGACGACCAAGACAAGCAGATGCAATCTCTTGATTACCAGCCTGCGGTCAAAAAGCATTTCATAGAGCAGGGGACCACATTTGACAAGCACTTTTGCACCATGGCTCAGTGCTGCCCGTCTCGGGTTTCGTTTCTAACAGGCATGGCCGGGCACAACACGAATGTGACTGATGTTAAGCCACCTTACGGTAGGTCTCACAATCTGGTGCCAGAAAAGAACCAAGCGGCTAAATCTGGGCAGGCGGTTATCCAAGGTTTGTAGAGCAGGGATTCAACACAAACTATCTCCCTGTTTGGTTGCAAGACGGTGGCTACAATACATACTATGTGGGAAAATTCATGAACTCTCATGGCGTCTCTAATTATAATAATCCATATCCCGGGGGGTGGAATGGCACAGACTGTACGTGGTTTGATCATCTTTCCCCCAGACCATTCTGAAGATCTAACCCGTAAGCAGTTCTCATTGAACCTAATGTCTACTGGTACTATAATTCGACATGGCAGCGCAATAAAGATGCACCATACTATACAACGGGAGAGTATTCCACTGATTTGGTTGCAAAGAAGGCGGTGGACTACCTTGATGATGCCGTCAATGCCAAGGATGGCCGTCCATTCTTCATGGCAATCATGCCCATCGGGCCGCACACCGAGATTCGAACCAAGGACAACACGGCCGTGGGACAAAACGTATTTTACCCACCCGCCGTTGCCAAGCGCCACGAGAACCTTTACCCCGGCGCCAAGGTTCCAAGAACCGACAACTTCAACCCCGACGTTGCTGGCTCTGCAAGCTATTTAAAGACTTTGCCGAAGCTCAATGATACTGTCGTCAATTACCTTGATGACTTCTACCGAAAGCGCCTCCAATCTCTAGCTTCAGTGGACGATCTCATCGACGACGTTTTTGCAAGGCTTGAAAATGACAACCTACTGGACAACACGTACGTATTTTATACTGCTGATAACGGATATCACCTGGGCCATCATCGCATGCAACCTGGCAAGACGACTTGCTTTGAGGAGGACATCAACATCCCACTCATCATCCGCGGCCCCGGGGTCAAAAAGGGCGTTACGGTTCACTACCCCACCACCCATACGGATCTGGTACCCACCATGTTCAAGTTGGCTGGTCTCCCTCTCCGCGACGACTTTGACGGTGCTCCAATCCCTGTTATCGATTCTATCAAGCCCTCTAAATACGAGCAGGTCAACATTGAATTCTGGGGAGGTAACCGCGAGGAGGGTGAGTACGGGGGGACCAGCAGCTACTCCAACAATACTTTCAAGGCCCTGCGTCTTGTTGGTGCCAAGTACGACCTGCTGTATACTACTTGGTGCACAAATGAACACGAGCTCTATGACATGAAGCAGGATGCTGCTCAGATGAACAACTTGTACGGCTCCAAGACGAAGAGCTTGTTTGGGTACCCCGTCTCCAAAGTCACCTCTCGTCTCAACGGCCTTATGATGGTCATGAAATCTTGCAAGGGTGATTCCTGCATTCATCCGTGGAAGACTCTCCACCCGTCTGGAGATGTGACCGGAATCCTGGACGCCATGCATTCACGATACGACGATTTATACGAAAAGGAAATGCCTCAAGTGAACTTTGATAAGTGTGCTTTGGGATATATAGTAGAGGTAGAGGGCCCGCAAGAGCCAGCCATATGCAAAGCATCCGACTCTAAGAGGGCTATAGAGGAGGAGGAGTACAGCTACAAGAGAAATGATGATTGGGCAATGTGGGCATAAAAGTGTATGATGTAATGGTACCTAGATGAACTAGAATATGTAGAAGGTATAGAGGGGGAAGTACAGCGCTGGATATTATCCTTTATGAAATTGGCATTACTCAGCATCTATTTCAGTGGATGGGCGCACGAAATATAAACAATTCAATTTCGGATGAATGCTCTCTGACTAGCCTGACATTTCGTTCTACTATTATGATAAGATAACCCATTACTAGTGTAGAGGCATGTCGAGAATAGAAATCTAAGCCATTGAGTGTGAAGAAATTGTGCTATGGCGAGGTACGCTGTCGATGACACCTGAATCCACCGACTAGATGGAAACTGCATCTTACTCGTCCAAGGCAAGCCCTAAACATACAATCTTCCGTAGCCGGTACCGTCTCCTCTTACTACGTCGATCTGGGTCGACTCCCGGACCGGCGCACCGTTGTAAATCTCGGGCATTTGCGGCTGCGGGATATCCCGCCAGGTATCCTGTGCCCACTTTGCCGTCTGCAAGAAGCGCGCCTTTATCTGAGCGTAGTCCTTGGCGGTCAACTTAAAGTCTCGCTTGGCAAACTTTCCGTCGACAAGAACGTGCTCAACATCAGCGACGCTCGAGTGCAGAATGATGGCGGCGACCGGATCAATCCAGCCCAGCAGGCCGGGGCTCGTGCCGTCCCAAACAACCACGTCGGCCTTGGCCCCGACAGCAAGGACACCAAGGTCCGGGCGGCGCAAGGCGAGGCCTCCGCTGCGGGTGGCTAGCAGGAATGCCTGGACGACGCTCATGGGGTTGGTGAAGGGGATCTGCCACGAGCTCAGCATCTTCTCAAACACCTTGCGCCGGGTGCTCTGGAGCAGAATGCGGGCCTGAGACACGATGTCCGTCGAGAATATGGAGTGGCTATCAACGCCAATTGCCGCCTGGTCCAGGTAGAAGGCCGTGTGCAGGTTGTCCAGCGCCATGTGCATCTCGGACTCGGGTGTGATGGAGACGAACTGGTTGGTGCTTCGGAGGAGCAAGGCTTCTTCATGAGCCAAGTACGACGCGTGCGAAAAGACTACCGGGATGCTCGTGTTGAGCATGCCGTACTTGTGAAGAGCGGTGGGGCCGTTGAGAACTGCACGCTGATTAGAATGGGAACCTCGACAAGCATATTAAACCCCCAAAACAAAGAGCAGTGAGTTGAGGATCGGGTTTGGAACCGGAACTTACATCCATACGGTCCGCCAACTGTGTGTGTGGTAATAGCCGAGACATTAAATTCCCTTTTCCCGTTAGTCTAACAGCCCTACACAGCCAATGGCCAAATTTTAAAAACGTACCGGGCTAGATCAAAGACCTGATTTGCCTGCGCTTCAGATACTTCGGTCCCGAAGAAATCGCAGGCTATTCCAAGACTAACAGGCGTGTTATTGAAACGAGCAGCATCTGCAATGGAGCGGAAATTGGCGAGCTGCTCCGAGACGGTGTAATTGGTCACGTTGCGAAAAGCGTACGACCAAACCACTCGCGCACCGCTGTCGATGCTTGCGTTGAGGCCGGCGACGGCCGTGTCATCCGACCAAGTGTGATGGGCGTGATCCAACGACGTTGTGACGCCAGCGTTTAGCGCCTCATACAGACCCGCAAGCTGGCTGTTGTAGACATGCTCGGCATTGATGAGGCCCGCAGCAGCATACTCGCCATGACGCCCACTGTAGTGAACCAGTGTGTCATTAGATAGAAGAGTTTTAAAGAGTGTATGCCATCCGTGTCGGTGTGTGTCAATGAAGCCTGGCGTGAGGATCTTGCCTGTCGAGTCAATGACCTCCGTGCCCTCGGGAACAGAATGAGATTGCCCCGCAGGCCATATACCGGCGATGCGGTCATCTGTAACTAGCAGGGATCCATTCCGAATGACGTCGAGGTCTCCCGCAGCTTCGTCGAACCCAATTATGGTGCCGCCTGTGAAGAGTAACGAAGACGCGTTAGCCAAGCCGGCAGATGCAAGCAGGGCCAGCAAATGACGAGAATGACGGCAAAGCAACATGGCTGTCCTGTTAGATGATGATCACTTGGGACTAAAAGTACTGCGGTTCATTTTGTCGGATGGATTTATATGTGGTTATGAAACTGCATTTCAACACGTGGGCTCTCTGTACAACAAGTATGGCTTCGCTCGGCACCGCCCTCCGCACTGGCTCTCGGTCTCGGATTGCGGAGGTCGAAAGAAAGCTTCATTTTTGTTCTCTCGACCGAGGACGGACGTCCACGGCAAATCTGTTCTACTCTTGTTGTGTTAACCTTTCGGATCTACTCAATCTCCGGTCTACGGCGGACGAAATTGTGGGCCAAGCGCGGGTTAACCGATCCCTGCTGCATGCCACAAACAGCTGCAAGGCATAAAAGAAGCCACCCGCGCCGTTTGACGATTTCTTGGCAAACTAAAGCGGGCTTCAAAAGCCACACACGCGACGGCTGCACTCAGGGACGAAATGATAAAAGACTTATAATTCACATAGACTATCTTCATGTAACATTATTCAGTAGTCGTGTCTAACCGAACTATGACAAGATGCATAATCATCCAAAATCTCAGTTCAAACAAATGGGTATAAGTTCCTAAGTGATATGCACCGGCATTCGACTGCCATACGCGTCGCTTTTGCTGACCTGAATGTCCAGCTTGTGGAAGTCGTGGAGCTGCAGCCAACACAGCATACGGAAGACGAGCGTGCACCAGATTTCGTTGACCTGGAGCGGCGTAATGTCATCAGCAGGCTTGGTTTTGGTGTCCTTTGATTCCTCGGCGTTTTCAGCGGCGCGCGTCGCCCGCCTCTTCTTGCTCAGTTGGTCCTGCGTACAAACGATGCGAATGACATTTGTTCGCACAACCTTGGTGTACATCTCCATGAGGAGACTTTCCTTGTCGCCAGTGAATGCCGAATCGATATCGAGGATGGAGATCTTGGGGTCTTTGGCGTTCGCATCATCTGCCGTGGAGTCCTTGGTCTCGGCCTTGTCGTTCAAAAAGCTGAGGACTTCCTGAATATGCGCGCGCACGACCTTTCGAATTGTGCTGAAGCTCGTCTTTTGGAAGTAGGCGTCGCACAACTCGATTCCGTCACGGAAGTGGTTGAGGTCGTTGATCAGTTTTGCACCGTTGATTTTCTCGCTAGCGTCGTCCAGCATGGAGGTCGATGCTCGGATGAGCGGGAGCTTGTTACTGTCGACCCATCCAAGGATTTGCGACAGTTGCGCACTCTCCTTCATCGACGAGTCCTTGCAAAGTGTCCTCAGAAATGAGCTAAACTCGAGCACAAGAGTAGACAGGGCAAAGTTGGTTGGATCCCAGTAGAAAACGGTCGGGTTTGGAAGCATGCGGAAAACGGTGTCTTTTACGTGGAGCATCTCACCGACCATTCCAAGCAACTCGAACGGAACTTTCAAAGGGTCAGCATTTGTCTTCTTTTATCATGGATGTCATTATCTGTTGGTTGGAGGACTTACTTGGGAAAATGTGACTGTGGCGAGCCTGTTCAATACCCTTTCGAAAGTAATTGACCGTTTTGAGATCACAACCAAAAAGCACCAGTGTCTGAGCAATTTCTTGCAAACTTCCAAGCTGGAGACTACCCAAATCCTTGGGTTCGTCCGCCAAGACCAGTTTTTCGGGGGCAAAGATGGTTGGTGCGAAACCAAAGCATAGCTTTTTGACGTTGTAGCTGGGAATGACGCGATTCTGTTCGAACCAGGTGGGCCCCTGCTTCTGAAAAGCAAAGGTGATTCCCAGCTTGTCCACATAAGAGCCATAGAGCACAAAGCCATTGCCTTGAGCACGGTATTTATCATTGTTCAGATCAAACTGTCGCCAATGGATGCCCAGCATGCCTGCCATCTCGACTATGTGCGAAATGGTGGTTGTGGCATAAGGTTTCCCGAGACCCTCGGGCATGCTGTCCCAAGTACGCCTCTTTCGCTGCATGCACACGAGCAAAGTGTGGTTCGCCGTCGGTTGCAAGTTGGTTCCTGAAGCAGAAGCAATTGACCCATCGTTTTGCAACTCCTTGGGAGGACCATTGGCGCTCTGCCATTCCGATGTCTTCTTCTCCTGCCACGCGCGCGATTCCTTCTCCATGCGACAAATGGCCATCAGCAGCTCGTACCAAGTGGCCTTTTCGTTGTCGGCCGTGTGAACGACCTGCTGCTTGCTCTTCTTGAACTGCTCATCGAATTCCTGGATGCTCGAGGTATACTTGAAGTTCTTGTCGCTGCCGTCCAGGTGGATGATCTTCCTGTCCTTGTCGGCCACATCCTTGTCGTCGCCCAGTGGGCCCCTTGTATTGGTTGGTCTCGCGACAAATATGACGGGAACCTCAAACTGAACCTCGAAGCGAAACTCCGACCACTTCATCCGCCGCCTCGAAAACCTGGCCCATTTCCCTATCACAGCCTCGCTGCACAAGGACCAGCCGGTTGCAGAGGCAAAGTACTGCTGAAGCGCTTGGAGGATAGCAATGACAAAGGCTAGTACCGAGATGACCAAGGCCACAATGGCGATGATGAGCTCGGTGTTGTCGTCCGACGCCATGACGCGAACGTGAGGCGAATTCTCATCCGATTGCAAAGGCCAAGGTTATCGCGACACGCTTCGAAACACGATGTTGAAGGAGACAAATATGGCCTGTCCGGCCAACATCCCACAGGTCAGCACTAAACCAGGGGGTGGGTGGGTCACGTGGGAGGCTTGCGCCGGGGTGGTCACCAACAGTCACCAACGGGCACCAACAGGGCGGATATTTAGCCACAGCGATTGGCTTCTTGGCAGACAGACTAGTTTCGGTACTTTGGGACTGGGCTGCAGGTGTGTCAAATAATGCAACTTTGGAGAGTTCAGCCATAAGCGTTGGGGGCTTTTCTGCCTAATCACTATCGTTTTTGCCCTACAGCTCCACCAATTCCGTAATACACCCTCGGCATGCGCACCACGTCAGACCGCTTGCTCAGGTCGCCACAGGGTATCTTCCAAGTTCAGCTCTTGACGCCAAAACTACTAAATCCGCTAATTCTGCTGCGCTAACTTGAAAGAGTCAATGTGCTACCACGCTTAACTTTAGTGTCTTTGGCAACGGCTTTTTCGCGGGTCGACCAATAGGGAGGCGGGATTCAGAGCATTGGCGCCAACAGTGCTTAATTTGTTTGCCATTCATTTCACTCTACGATATGATGTCAACGGTCGGAATAGACACTAAATTGGGCTTCTTTAGTGCTATAGATTCATACGGAAGGAGAGCTTCGTACGACGACATGAGAAATTTCAGTTTCCTAAGTCGTTCGGTATCTAGGATGTCGTTTTGTGGAGCTGCCTTAAGCGCCCGCGGCGACCCGGCCACATGCGGCCAACAATCGACCTACTTGGGCGGCTACATCGAAAAGATCAGGTTGTAGAGAGGGCACCTCAACTTCTCTCCCCTTGGTCGTTTTCTTGACACTTTCATTCATGCTAAGGGCGAAATGTCTTCCCAATCACGATTCCCAACCGTCCAAACCACAGGCTTGACAATATTGTACGAGCCAGAGGGAATACCTGAACTAGAGTTGGTACTTGATCGCACAAGTGTGGGGCATATTTCTAACCTTCCTCGCTGCAGCATCGTCCTTGTGCACGGATTCAATGGCCACCCAGAACGAACATGGACATACAAGGGAGAAGATAGTGATCCCACCTGCGCTCGCACCGGATCCACGGAAGACATCTTCGATCCCCCATCAAAATACCGAAAGACAAGCTTGAGATCTAGTTCTCGTCATAAAAAAAAGTCCGACCGAATTGAATTATGTTGGCCCCGGGACCTCCTCCCCGAAACGGTCCCCAACGCTCGAGTTATGACGTTTGGGTATGACACGAAGATGCACCATGTTCTACAGCCTCCACGGACCCAAAACGGGGTCTATGATCATTCCCTAGAGCTTCTTAACTGTTTGACTGATGAGCGTGTATCAAAGGCTGAGGCTACAAGGCCACTTTTGTTCATCGGGCATAGTCTAGGAGGCATAGTTGTCAAGGAAGCACTCCGACAATCTAAATGCTACTCTAGCAGTCGCATAAACGCAAAACTATTCTCAATATATAGCTCAACAGTTGGTGTCTTCTTTCTGGGCACACCTCACCGGGGATCGGATACTCGGGGATTCCTGCTAGGTATCGCCGAGAAGGCCGCGCGAGCTGCCGGCTTCACAGTTAACCAAAAGATCTATGAGACATTATTGCCGAGTTCCGAGCGATTGAAGGAGTTGCGCGACGAGTTTCCTCTCATGATAGAAGAGCGCAAGTGGACAATCGTATCCTTCAGGGAAACTTCCGGGATGAGACTATTCGACGGAAGAAAAGTATGCAAATCGCTTCTTTCCCGCAGACATGTTCTGACAAAGCTTCAGGTCGTAGACGAAAATTCTGCTTGTCTTGGAACACCGACCCTAGAGATTGTTCGTGACTTAGAAGGTGACCACAGGGCAATCTGTCGCTTCCGAGGTCTGGAAGACAGCCAGTATCGCAAAGTCGCTTCCGAACTACGCCATTTGGTCCAAGAAGTGTTGAAAGACAAGGAAATTTCGGACTGCGAACACTCAAGCCCAACAGAAATTATCACTATTCATGATGAGAGTGTTGGCATTCAAGATGACGAGACAGTTTCTTCAGAACAGCGCAAAAAAGTCATCGACATGCTGTATTTTGATCAGATTGACGCTAGATTGATATCCCTTAAACAAGCACAAGCAAAAACCTGTCGTTGGATTCTTAAAACACCCCAATACAGAGATTGGACTGATTCCGCGCCAACAACCAACGGAAGCCACGAGGGCTTCTTTTGGATCAAAGGAAAGCCTGGAACTGGAAAGTCAGTCATGATGAAATTTCTATATTCGGAAGCTAAAAGGACTGCCAAGTCCAGGAATACGTTGCTCATATCCTTCTTCTTTAACGCTCGAGGCAACGAGCTGGAAAGGTCGACAATTGGTCTGTACCGCTCCCTTCTCATGCAGCTCCTACAAAAGGTGCCAAAACTGGAGTCAGTTGTTGACCACTACGGAGAATTTGGACTGAGTTCAATCAAACAATCTGGTTGGACAAGGGAGATGCTCCAAGAAACCTTTGCGCTTGCCGTTGAGAGGCTTGAGAATATGAACTTGTGCTGTTACATTGATGCTCTGGACGAATGCCCCGAGGACGATATTCGAGACATGATATCCTTCCTAGAAGATCTAAGCAACAGAGAAAGATCTATCCAGTTTCGCATATGCTTCTCGAGCCGACATTACCCCGAGATTGGGATCAAGACTACTATCCAACTCGTTCTCGAAGATGAACAAGAGCATACCGAAGACATCAGCGTTTACATAGACGCGCACCTTAAAATTGGAAACGGCGGTCAAACCGAAGACATCAAAAACGAAATTCTACGAAAATCTTCCAACATTTTTCTATGGGTCTACCTAGTTGTTCCCTTGCTCAACAAAGAATATGACAGAGGTCGTATTAAGGCTTTGAAGAAAAGACTGAATACTATCCCCATCGGCCTTCATGAATTGTTTGTCGATATCCTGACAAGGGATTGCAATAACCTCAACGACCTATGCCTGTGCATTCAGTTCATCTTATTTGCGAAACGGCCGCTCTTTCCAGAGGAGTTATATGCTGCTACTTCGCTAGCAGCAGACGAAACAATCGATGACTCGCCCGGTTCCGATCAAATGGATTCGGAGGATCTTAGAAAGTTCATTCTTGACACATCCAAAGGTCTCGCGGAAATAACAAAGTCCAAAGTACCGACAGTTCAGTTCATTCATGAGTCAGTTCGTGACTTCTTCCTAAAGGAAGGAGGCGTAGACAAACTCCCCATGGGGCAACAGAATTTTGAGGGTCAAAGCCACGGAAATCTTGCAAAAGTGTGCCTTGCACGACTCAATGCGTCAAACCGCATCATCGATTTGACCGCGACATCGGCATCAGCCAGTGGAAAACGGAATATGCCGAACAAGCCGGATTTCCTTGAGTATTCTGTACAGTACGTTCTGCATCACGCAAACATGGCGCAGCGACTCGGAATCTCCCAGCGTTATTTTGGAAATGATTTTCCTTTCGGAGAATGGAAAGCCCTTCGCAATGGCTTCGAAAAGGCCAAAAGCCGCCATTATGATAAAAGTACTGGTCTACTCTATGTTTTGGCAGAGTATGGGGCAGAATCCCTAATTTCAATTCACTCCCATAGACAAAATCATTTCCAGATGGTGGGGGGACGGTTTGGTCTCCCGTTGATTGCTGCTCTATTTGCCAATCAAAATAGTGCGGCCAGGGCCCTCGTTGGACTTGAACCAAAAGAAGATCACGAATGTGACAAAGCGCTGAGAATGACCTTACCGCAAAATGGGAAATGGAGAAGTGTCCTATCGTGTCTTGCAGAATTCGGAGACGTTGACCTGCTCAAACGCGTTTTGGAAGAGGGGCATTATCGAACTACACGATTTGAACCCAATGTCACTTTTCAAGCTTCTGGAGATTGCCTGGCCTTTGCTCGTTCGGAGGCGATATTGGATATTTTTATTCAATTCTTACCCGAGCTGAAGTCATCAGAACCTGGTTTTGAGGGCCTTCCGTCCTCTAGGATTTTGTTGTCACACCTCAAGGCAGACACCCTACCCTATATCCAAGAGTTGATCACACAAAAGCCCAAGGTAATAACTTCTTTCGTGTGGGGGTCCCAGAATCTCCTAAGTTATGCATCAATGAAAGGTTTCGATCAGCTGGTCAACCTAATTATTTCGCGTGCTAGGGTGCCTATCGAACGCCAAGATCCAGGCTACGAGTATGCTGCTTGCGCGGCTTGTTTCACTTGGAGACTAAATCAAAACTATACTGGTCGGATAGCCGTCTTGAAAACCTTGTACAGAGAACGAATGAAGAACTATGCAACAACCAGGTTCCCAGGCCAATTGCTAGCTAAAGCAACCCTTGGGCCATTTTACAGTCCTATCGCTGAGTTTCTTCTCACACAAGACATGGTTGAACTTGACCAAGTAGATCTGGCCCTCATGAAAAGCATGAGGCGTGGCTCTGTTTCCAATTCCGAACATTATACAAAGCTTCTTCTCGAAGCTGGTGCCAATCCCGTTAAAGACTGGCGTGGTGATACTGCACTCGCAACAGCTGCAAAATGGGCCGTATCGGCTCCGGCCTTCACCCTTCTATTATGCGATCCGAGATCCGATCTCGACTTCAAGGATGGCGAAGGTGAAACATTACTCCATCTATCGATGAATCCAGACAGAGGTTTGGCTGGGAACCTATCCGTGCTGTCGGTGCTGCTCGCTTCGGGAATGG
Source organism: Calonectria hawksworthii (assembly GCA_020975415.1). Lineage (NCBI taxonomy): Eukaryota > Fungi > Ascomycota > Sordariomycetes > Hypocreales > Nectriaceae > Calonectria > Calonectria hawksworthii. The sequence continues at coordinate 1,543,884 of JAHXZK010000015.1, read as the reverse complement.
CCGATGCCAACTTGCGAAACGATCGGAATCAGACGCCCTTGGAAGTTGCTGTTTCTATGAATGTGCCCACAATGGTCAAATGTCTCCTGGATTCATACGGTGACAAATTGGACTTGAAAGTGTCCATGGCCGACACTGGAGCAACTCTATTGGATACAGCCGTCGGTGCAACGGAAACGATTGGAGTGCGTGCCAGCACCAAAAAAGCTCTCATTATGGAAAAGAAAAGATCACTGGAAGTGGTGCGTATTCTGCTCAATACAGGAAAGTTTGATCCTGTCAGTCCCAGCGTTATTTCTGGAATGTCGCTATTGGATTGGGCTCAAGAGAAGCCATTTGATGAAATGGCAGAGCTGATACAAACATACGTGGAAAACGGCGACGTATCAAAGTCATTTATCCCAGAAGAATACCCCAAAAGGTTCTTCCCAGATGGACCCCATGGAAGATTGTGTAGCTCCTCGGAACGTTCAATGTCGCCGAGGAGTGAGTGTCTCGAGACTTAATTCTATTTCAAATAGCAAAGTAATGACAATAGGGGAAATGGTGATATATAGGTAGGATAGGCGCTCTTTGTCCTCTGTTTGGCGACACATCAGTGTAAAATAACTATGCACACATAATGGACAACTTGACATCTGTCCTGCTCGCATCGATTAGCTAAATATTCCAGTTGAGAAGAAGCATGCCACTTACAGTAAGACATATCGTAGCGTCGCATTTGCATAATGAATTTCTTCAAAACAATGAAGATTGTGGTCAGTTGCACTCAAGTCTACTCTCGTGGTACCACATTCATGAAGACTCTATGCGTCGTTTCTTTACTAAATGGCTCTGCAAGACTATCAAATCGTCACATTATAAGTATGAGACAAGTTTGGTATGCCATCAATTTATTGAACATTTTTCATCGTATCACTAAAATTGCCCACAACATCCACAACAAGGCTGGAAAACTCAAATGTACATTCATCTATTGAAATTAACCAAAAGCAATACCTTTGACACTTATGTAGTCATAGAACCATTAGATGAAAAAGTCCTCGCCATTGCTTCAGTAGGTGGGGCATGCGCCCAGAACTGCCTTGTTCGTAGTCTCGCAGGCATTGTCACTTCGGTAAATCTTGCAATGAACGGTACTAGTTTTGTGGCCCCATTAGCATCCAGGTGCTTGCAATCGGACGATCGATAGGAGAAAAGTACTAACCTGCCCGTGTTTTGGCCAGCGGTGCCTCTCCAGCAAGTAGCAGAAGTAGGAATTGACCCGCTGCAGTAGTAATCGATAAAGCCGTATGCAGTAATGTTGCCCCTCACTTGCTTCTATATACCGCCGAGAATCTAATTAGCCGCGTTCAAGATGATAGAAGATGGTCATGTGGGTGTCAGGGTAACATAAATGACATCGGTGACTTTGTCCACGAAATCATGGAGCGTGTATCGAGCTGTGATAAAGGATTGTGGATGGTGGACGAAGCACGTACAAGCAAAACGGAGTTAGGTCCGGGCTGGGCAATATCGCATGTTGGGAAATCGGCCTTGGGCACGACAGCCAACTCGGCAAGGCCACCTCGCAAGCCTAGGGTGATCTGGGCCGACTCTTGAACAGTAATGACGCCACCAGCACCACAGTTGTAAGCCGTGTCCGGAGTGTCTTTGCCAAGGAAGTTGTACTGGCATGCTGAATTGCTCACACAGGCACCTTTACTATCGCAGCCTTTGGAGTCTAGAACGCGCGCGGAAGCACTGCCAGCAAGGGCAAGGAGAAATGCGGTGGTAAACTGCATAGTGAAGATGGGTTGATGGAAATAACGACGAGGTAGGCGCGGGGGCTGTGTTGTGATTGTGATTGGAGTGATAATGGCTTTGGGTAGACAGCAATGAGGCTTTCAAATATACTTATATGTGCCTACAACTTTTTAAAGTTCCAAATGGCAATTAGAGTCAAAATAAAGATTTGCGGTGTATTCAATTAGCTATGTTGTTCCTCCAGCACAGGAACCGTTTTTCTGACAGAGCGTATACGAGCCCAAATGGACAGGGAACCCTTGCCTGCTCTCCTTCGTTAGGGACCCGCATATCATATACGGAGTAGCCAATGCCAGGCAAGGGGTGAACTTGGCATTAATAAAATAAGCTAATTTGGGGACCAAAAATGTTTCGACGATCGTCATTGCATTAAACAGGCTCCGGAATTAAATGGCGGAATTTGAATCGTCTCAACAGAATGCAGTTACGTGGTCTAGTTTGGTGTCAGTTGATGCGGAAAAGAGTGGAGGTCGGCCCTGTCCGCTACACCAAAAAAAGTCTATCTGCGCCTCAGTTCAATGTCACAGTCGATAATGGTCTGTCATAGCATAGATGCAAGCATCGCCACTAGCGGTGAAAGGCTGAGCTAGGTGATTGTGTACATTTTCTGACTGTGATATCTCATAGGGTTGGCCTCTTGTTAACTTTACAAGGTTTGTTGGCAGGGCTCTCAGGCCGCAGCCTCATAAGTGGAGCAAGGCGATTTGATCTTGGTGCATCAATACCGGAACATGGCGTTGCTGCCCGCAGATCGTAACCTTTTATCGTGCAGTCCGTTCCTAAACGTGTCCCCGCCGAATGAACTATGGGTACGAGAAGAATTGGCTGCTACTTACGGGTGGTCGGTGAAAGGGCGCTTTCGAATTAGCCCGTTACAACGCCTGTAGTAGGGTTCTGATCTGATGTCACTGATTAAATGCTTTCTGCCGGGGCAAATACCATTATACTCGGAGACGAAACTCAAGCGTACCAAAATCCATTCCGTTTCCAGAGCTGAGCTCCCGCCGCTCTAAGCTGAGCTACCATTGAGCTTGGCTGAGCTACTACTGAGCTTGGCTAAGCTAAGGCTGAGTTAGCTGGATTGGCCTACTTGTGAGATAATAAACCCCTGCAAAAATCATAATCCTCCAGTGCCTTGTTTTGGGCTATGGCTCGATTCCTATGACCAAGGACTACTACCTAGCTAATGTTACCCTTCTATTTTCTGATAGTTTTATTCTATAGCAAATTATCTTCAAAGGATTGAAGAGATCTATTAGGCACTACCTTATATAGCGTGCTGCCTATAACTTTGCCTCTGTATTGTGTGTTGTGGTGTTGTGGCTTTTGTATTGCTGTGGCTAGAAAGCAGTGGCTGTGTATAGGTTTGGGTTTATGAGGTTTTTTTTTTGGAGTTAAAAGTTATGTGAATCTCTTCTATCTGCATTTTAGCCTAATATGGTAGTTTTAGCCTGGATTGGGTTAACCTAGGTCTTTCTGCTACCTTGTTGGAAAGCTTTTCTCCCTGAGATGTGACTATAAGTCTATGAATAATCCTTACTTTGATGGGGATTTAGAGTATAATGATATTATCCTTTTTGAAATGTTTTAGGCCTTTCTAAGGAACCTACCCTAAGTTAATTTGTATTATTAGATTATTAAATTAAAGTCGGAGGATTGGCTAATTTGGTATGATTAAAGGTTATGCTTGGTCTTTATTTGCTAATTAATGGCTAGATTTTGCTCCTTTAAACCTAAAATGCAAATAAAAGTAAATAAATATAACTTTTCTTTATTTTATGCTATTACTGCCTTATTTACTCTATCTAAAGAGTTTTGTACAATGTATAACTAGGGCAACTGGGTATGCCAAGGCTAAACCTTGCTAATTGTTATAATTAATAAAGTATTATAAGGTATTCCTATATAATGATAGTATATAATAATTGTATTTGGTACTATAGCCTCTAATATGAGTAGTATTTGATAATGGCCATCTCAGAGACCAGCCCAAAAAGGCAGTAGAGATTATGGCAAGCTTAATGGATATGATAGAGGAAAGATAGTTAAAAGGGCTTAAGTTAAAGATTATTTAAGCATATAATATGGTTGTTAAGAGAATAGCTGTGGTAAGATAAATACAAGTCCTCTTGGTAAGCTTGTTAATAATATAGTAGAAGTTGTTGCCTAGTATATATTATAGAGTATATATGGTAACTCTACTAATTAACTTATAGGTATTTAAAAGCAATATACTTTTGCTATGCGTATATATAGTTTAAATGCACTAAAGCATATTAATAAGCAAAGTACGTACTAAACCCTTAGACTTAAGGACATAGTACTTACTTAGTGCAAATTAGCTAATATATTACCTCTATATTACTTGGTCAAGTATGTATATGGCTTAAGTATTCTAAATAAGGTCTTCGAGAGCCCCGGTATCTAGGAGCTCTAGATTCTTGGCTAAGATATAGTTTCCATATAAGTGGTTTACATCCGAGCAGAGAAGCAGAGACGCAGAGCCACGAAGCTGATTCCAAGCAGTTCCAACGACATTATTTCTTACAAAAAGGAAAAGGTACAAACCGAGCCCTTTGCTGGCCACGCCGTCAACTGACATAAACAATGGAAAAAAGTCTGAAGCTGTGTCTCATAACATGGTGGCCGTGTGCCGACGCAACGGTATGTCTGCCCAAGAGGCTTTCAATGCCGTAGGAAGCCTTCTTGATCAGCGCTTCCGCCGATGGGAAATAGTCGAGAAGAGTGTGTCCAGTTGGGGAGACAAGGTGGACCCAGAGGTTAGAGGACATATTGAGGGCATCAAATCAGTTGTCAGCGCCAACATGAACTGGAGGTAGGGAACAATCATCTTGAGACTGCATTCTATTCAAACTAACGTGGCCGTCTTTTTTTAGCTTCAACTCGGAAAGATATTTAGGTCCAAATGCTGCAGAGGTTCGAATCACTCGCAAGATTCAAGTTCTCGCGCAGCCGCCATGGCTGTCCAACGACGATTATCCCTAAACTAGAGGAAGAAAACCTTTTGAGAACATGCTTGAGGTTGAAATTTGAATTAGACAGTCCTGAGCTACACTGTGCCAGTTTTGATATACTTGGGGCAGATAGAGGGCATCCATACCAATAAGACAATAGTGCCTCCACTTGTCATGATGACGCAATCCCGCTTCTCTGTACCCCATGGCTTCTTAAACTCCAAACATCTCCGATAGACCCACAAAACGCGGCGGAGATGCCTTCTAGAAAAACCTTGAATGTGACCACCAATGTAAAATGCCCACCTTGCTTTCTCAGACTGGCCTAGCTACAGGGCTGTTTGTTTAGATGGGCATTTTTCGAACAGTCGTAAGCTAATAGGGATCATATTAGCCACTTTTGAGAGTACTAGTTATCAAAATTTGAGTGCCAAATAGGAGGTGCCAAAATGTGATACATTTTCAGGGAAAATAAGCAACTGCAGCAAAACCACTATCGCAACATAACCTGAAGAATAAGGACTAGGATTCACTAAAATAGCCCCTTTGCTAGCTTTTCTATACAACCAAACAATTTGAATGATCAACTAATGCCACCCTAATCGCCTCAATAGACACCAAGGAGAAAGATCACGTTTCTCTGAACTCATACACGCATTCACTTTTCGATCCCTATAACCCTCTCACCTAATCAGATGATGCGGAATAGAGCCTACCAAGCCTATTCCCAAAGCAGATTCTCGTCTGGTTGGAGTTGCTGCGCCCTATCGATTTGGAATGACAGAAGAAACTCCGCCAACGTTGTCATATGTTCAACACTTGTAATTTCAAATGGGCCATATGTCTGCATCTCCATGTGCGCCTTAGTCTTTGCCATACTGGCATCAGATAGGTACTTGACATAATCATCCTTGAAGTGTGCAATAGTTAGGAAGATACACTCCCTATCCTGTGACACCATAAGGCGACTATGTGAGTGCATTAGAACGGAACCAACTATTGCATAAATAAAACTTACCGGTGGTCCTTGCCATTAGAAGCCGGCGGGTATGTTGCAATGCACGCTGCCATTTGGGCCGATTCTTGCATCATGATGTCTCTTGCCACACTTGGTGGCGATAACCGACAATGGGGCTTGACTTCGATGATGGCAGCTGGACTTGCAACATCTGGAAAGAATAGGAACCCATCAACCCTGGCCTCAAATAGGTTCTCCTTCGTTCCAGGTTTAGGCACAAATAGAGGCAAACGGTACGGTGACCACTCTCCAATTGAGTGGGGATAGTGTAGCCCAAGTGCAGTAAGAAATAGGATCACTCCCATATTGACCACTTCCTCATTTTTGGCATAGATAACGGATTTCTAATCCATTTTAGCGGTAACTGCCCCAGATGGAGTATTTCTTCCAGACAGAGTGGTTTTACTACTGCGCTTCACGGGGGCGACAGGCCTGAGTGGGTCGGTGACAATACGGTAAAAGTATCGGACAAGGGCGAATGTTCCAGGGGTTGTAGACTCTCCAGTCCTTCCATTGTCGGAGTACTGTTCCGTTTGGCGTCGAGTACGCTTCAGCGTCTTTTTGATTGTCTCTCCAATTTTGAAACTTGGCGCAAGTGATTTCTTGAACTTCTTCCACTCGTCGCTTTTCTCCATGAAGTTTCTTGCTGCCACCAAAGATTCTTCTTCGACAACTTTCCCGGTTTTCAAATAGTCCTTAAGATCATTATGATCTCCCCGCCAAGGCCAGATTACTCGCAGAGTCAGAAATTGTTTGTAGAGTGCTTTTGACCCTGATTTGTGCTCATCGTGGTCAAGCAGGCTCACGTCCCGGAGCGAGTTCTGTTTTGCATCGGTTTCCCACTTGCTCCATGCATGTGGTATCGATTGGGACGGTGCCATTTTTGCTCTTGGGAAGTGGAACAATGCTCCAAGATAGAATCTATGGAGAACAGAGAACGAGGAACAAATTTGGTGGGAGTGAAGAAGATAGAGCGCTTTTGATGAGCCTTCTTCGATGGTTCCGGAACGAAGAAGAGGGCAGTAATGAAGCCCGTGGTGGAGGTGTGAAGAAAAGAAAAGAACATGAATCTTGGGGGACAGCCCCTGAGTCAGTTGGCAAACACCTGGCAGCTTGTTTTTAAATAAACAAACGCGACGCGTCAAATACACTGCGTAATATGGCACAATTCCTACCTGCCTACCTTGAAATTTTATTAATTAAAAGCCATTAAATTAAAAGATAAACAAAGGGAGAGTGGACGGGATGCCGAATTCTCTGGTAGGTATGGTCGTATGTGGTAGAGGTGCAATGCCAATCGACCTAAAGCGGAAGTCGTCCAAAAGTTGAAAGCATAAACTATTTCATGTCAGCAAAACAAGATTCTCGCTTGTATCAAACCAGTGCCGCAATTCTCCTTTGACGGGACTTGCGGTTGGTAGGTGTGAATTGTGAGGAGCATCAATTTCAGCATAATAGCCAACAAGAATTTTCATTGCATCAATAATGGTACCCTACAGCCAGTTGGGATGGAATTATTCGGCCTTTGGTACGTAATTTATAATCCTATGCCTTTGTTCATACCTCTCTCAGATGGAAGATCCTCAAGATGATCCTAGACATCTGATGCACGACTGTACTTCGGCTGTAGGAGTGAAATTTCTGAATTGATTCCAGCTATGACCTAGACTATTCTGCCCCCCAAAATATCTTGAGAACAACCTCGGCCGAAGGCTCTTCATTCCAGACTGAACTCTGAAATATCTAGAGTAAAAAATAGATAGCGCGGTACTCCACTAATAGCGCTGATAGCACCAGGCCCCTTCCCACTCAGATCATCAATTTAGCCAGTTTGTCCCCTACCTCACCAGCAAACTCCCACTTCGTGTCACCGATGGGCATGCCCATTGCCCAACCCAAAAGAGCAAAGAATTCAGGTTTCTTGTGCTCTGCCAGGATGCCATCATCAAAGTCCACAACGCAGGACTTGCGAATCCCAATGTCTCCAGTCTTCGAATCAAGAATACACTGGATAATGCGGATGTGTCGAGCAGAACCTGAAATTACGGTAGACTGTACCATGGTTAGTGATTGTTCTGCCAAATGTTCCAATCAAGATGAGCAACTTGCCGGGAAAAAACGGTGCTCGGTATAGTTGCCACTTCTCCAAGCATCAAAAACCAAGTAGAAAGCGCAAGCCAACTCGCTCGTCAGGAATCTGTCGTTGGGGAAAGGATAATCGCTAGCTACAAAGGCCATGGTATGGGGGTTGTCGGTATCGAGTTTGTCGGTGGTGGCATCGAGGTACTGGCGGAAAACGGCTTCGAGAGTCCAACTCAATTGTTTGTTGGACACGCCATGAAGAACTCGACAATCGAGGGATCTAACGAAAATGAGTTGATTTGATGAGTAGATGCGCGGCTTGAGGAACTTGGACTTACTCTACCAACGACCAATTGGAATAGATGGAGATGATGCCATCCTCACCATCCTCGCTGGATTGTAGAAAGTTGCGGACAATTTCCAAGACAGTACAGGCCTCAATCCAGGGCCTAGAGCACGACTTTGGTGGTCTTGGCTTAAAGGGAGAAGACAAGTGGCTGTAGGTGGCCCATGGGTTGGTGACTTTCAAGTACTTCTCAATCTTTTCTGGACGAAATGGACTGATGTAATTCGTTTTCTGGTCGACAACCTGGCCGGTGGTGAAATCCAAGTCTGCAGAATTGATTTTGAGTTCCCTGAGCAGTTTAGCATCGACAAACGGAAGGCCGTGCTTGCTGATGGCGCCATAGGTAGCTTCATATCGTCGCTGCAACATCTCCGTCCGATCTTCCGTGAGCATGTCTTCCTCCGCATCGCCCGTGGACGTTTTAGTCACGGCGGTGGGCCGGAATAAGTCCCGAAGATGTTGAACTCCGCGATTCATGGTGAAAATAATGGTGTTGTGGAGAAGTCAAGGTTTGCTTGCGGGCACTTCGAGAAGGCATAACGTTTAGCTAGTCATGTGACCAAATCGCTACCAGACCAACGGGGCACGCAGCCATGATTGTAACATAGCCACTGCACAAGTTGGCCCAGTCAACATAACGTCAATTTCCAAAGAGAAATTAATACTGAACAAGGCCTAAGGGATTCTCTTTAGGGTATTTTTATCTGATATTTCTTTTAATTTATCATTATTAGTAACCTTGAGGTCCAAGATGGCCCAAGTCAACACAATAAGCTTCACACAGTAAGGTCAAACAGCTAGGCTACAATGCCCTATAGCCTTTTAAACACAAGTATCTCCAATAGCCTCACACAACGCAGCGGAGATAACCTTCCAGAAAAACCTTGAATGTGACCACCAATATAAAATGCCTGCTAAGACCAGCCTAGCCTCTTTCTTCTTCCATGATCCTTGAACAAGCTGCCCGAACTTTTAATTATTTTAGCTGGAAAGAATTGGTCATGTCTCAGGTCTTTTGCCAAAGGCCCCATGCAACGAAGTGTCAGACTGACAGTCACGCAGACGAACCCAGGCGCACGCTTTTGCATCATCTTGGACCTCAAGGTTAAATTCTTTGTGGCTCAAGCAGCCAGCCCTTTGCTTAGATAAGAAAGCTTTTGCTTCTTGCAAGCCCCATTTTACTCCGGAGCAAATCATAGCTGGGTTCGAGAACCGTTGGACGTGGACACATGGATGGCCAAGTTGCATCAATGGTGCTGTGCCGCACGTGTGAGTTCTGTTATCCCTGAATGAGCAACCAGAGTTTTAGCCTCCCAGTCCTATTGTGTAGGCATTGAGAAAATTTGTTCGCCATTTTACAACAAAGTTCGACCTGATACACCTAGTTTGGTGTCAATGTGCAAATGGGTAGATTGTGAAACTAGAGTGGATCTCGTCAATATGGATCCCTTCGCTTATGTGCAGCCGGGACTCTAAACCTCGCTCACAGAATCTGTGGAGAGGGCTAATGCACAGCTTCATTAAATTACATAATGGGAACAAAAGAATATACTGTCCGCTAATTACACTGTGATCTTGTCGTCCTGCTGCACCTCTTCAAAAACTAGCTCAATCACAAAGTGAGCGAATTTGTTGATGCTCTTGCTCTGCTGCTGATCGATATGGAGCTCGGGAGCAATTACACCCACCTTACCCGCGACCAATTCCACTTCATGAACCTCTTGTCCCCTGTCGCCTTGAAGCCTTACGTGCGAAATCCAGTGTTTTTGACTGTGGGGGAAGCACTGCGACATTTTCGGTTTTATCTCGATCTTGCCGTTCCTCACTGTTGAGCTGTCAAATCCAACCAGAACAATCATGTCTGAGGATGTGTTTTCAACCGTGAAAGTCTGGAAAGTCTACATATTGTGATGCCTGATTTCAACATCCTTACATCTAATCAATCCATCAAAATTGATTGCGGGGGAGTCCTTGCGGCTATAGTAATTTTTCGGCCTATACCTCTCCTTTATGTTGTAGAATTGCCAGGAAACTGATTTATGTAGAAGTGTATTGGCCGGAATGTTTCTTGTGCTGCCCCTGCTCGGAGTATATCGACTGGACTGTTATTTATTGTCTTTTAGCTTAATGTGTGGGATAAATAGTATTTTTTCTGTAAGGATTAGCATTGATGGATATATAAATGTGCCTAGTAATTTACCCATAATATTCTATATGAGAGTTGTTCTAAACCTGCTTCCGGTTGTAAATGAGAGCGAATCATGAAGAGTACCAAGGTCAGCCGATGGATTTAGCTTAGATAGCTTAGAGTTCATAACACCCTACTTCTATAAACAGAAATCGTCCTTGAATCTCTTAAGCCGATTATGGTTCCACGCAAGACCGGCGGCCACATTTTCCTCGCCCTCTGCTTCTTTTTCTTTCTTATCCGCTGCCAGAATCTCATTAATCATCCATGCCAGCAGGACATCGCTCATCTATATGCAAGGACCAGTTTTTATTGCCTTATTATCTCCCCCTTAATACATGGGACATAGTAATTCATAGCCTAGGATCCAAGATACTGCCCACTTGGCCCAACTTTGTTCCTTTGGGGCTGAATCCTTAATTGCCTAGCCACCACCAACGTCACCATGCCCGCCTAGGAACCACACCTTTTTTATATCTTCTTTGTTCGTGCTGAGAATCACTTTGGCCAGGCCTTGCCGGATTTCTTTGCTGATTTGCCCCTGTTCCATTAGTTTCTTCAACGCCTTTGCATCCTGCTTTGTTTTAATGTCTTGGGATAGAAGGGAAGGCCGAAACTTAATATACCTTTTATCAATAGCTACTGTGTATTGAATGTATTTAGTGGTTCCGAAGATGGGCATTGGCTTCTTAGAGGTGTCTTCTAATACCCTGATAAAGTTAATATAATCCCAAAGGCCAAGAAAGTATACCTTGATATTTCTGCTGTATATAAGTTTTATTGATTTTGGATCTTTTTAATAAAATATTTGGCTAAAATCCTAGACTTTGGCCAGAGCTACTTCTAGTACAGTTTTGGATTTCTTTTGAGTTTTTTGAGGTGGCGATTGCGGTGCTTCCGTCTCATCGTAATCGTAGGGCTTATCCTGCTTGGGACTAGGCGGTTCCTTGCCCTTGCCATTGACAGAGCCATTTACACCTTCTCCATCTTTGGGACTAAGCACAATATAATCCTGCACGGGAGGGGGAGGAGTTTCCTTATCTTAAGCATTATAATTGTCCTTCTCGACTTTGCATTTTGGACAATGCTCCATTTCCTTCATCTTGAGAAGGTATTGCTAGTAAATGCTATATGCGAATAAAACCATTTTGTTATTACCTTGGCAAAGTAAACCCAGGGTATTAATTATTTGTGCAAGGAATTTGGCAATATAAGTACTATAATTAAAGCTAAAAATATAAATCTAAGCTCTCTATTAATTAAATTTATTAGTTGAGTTCTTTTTTTTATATATAATATAGGCTTTTTATCTATATTTTTATAGTATTTTATTAGAAATTTATAATTATTTATAATATAGCTATTAAATATAGTACTAAAATCTTTATTCTATAGCTTAAAAGTACTACTCTTTATTTCTATAATCTTAGATTTATTAATAAAAGCCTTATTAATTTTGTATATGTTAATACTGGCTATATCTAAGTTAATAATAGAGGTTTTTAAAGTATTAGGTAGATCTTACTTTGGTAGTAGTGGTATTGATTTGGATGGTTATGATTTAATTTGTGCAAAAGTTTGATAATATTGGTGTCCTTGTTAGTACTATGAAAAGTGTTACTAGTGCTGTCGAAATAGAGCACAAGCCTTGCTGGCTGTTTGACCAGAATGTTGGTGGGACCCGGAATCTCGGCGGGGCTCGGAATCTCGGCGGGGCACTCGGGAGGCATTTTAAAGAAAGATTGTCGATATTTGGGCCTTTAGTTTCCGTGATAGTAGACGAGAGTTGACTGTGGAACTCCGTAGGAAGGTGTCTGCTCCTCTATTTATAAGAAAAGAATCCCTATGATGAAGAGACTACATCTTGCCTTACCTATTCCTCGTCTTTCGAACATGTCTAACTGTAAGCAGCATAGGATTAAGAAACAAATCCAAGTTCAAAGACGAATCCGTTATGCAGCTGCGATAAGGTCTCTTATATGGAGGATTAGGTGTTGATGGACTAAGTCGGGTGGAACTTGATGTCTTAAATAGCCAATGCACCCAATCAGCAAGGTCCTGTGCCTAAGAATCAACAATGCCTTGGAATGATACTGCGCCACCTCGATTCCAACCAAGCAAACAAGCTGATTTATGCTGAACAAGATGCCCTGGGCTTTCCATAGTAAGATATAACACCGGTCGATCCTGGACGTGGGCTGAATTATTTCCAACTCCAGTTATTATGGCGTCTTCCGATCAACGAATCAATACGCTCTAGTCTGCCGGATCCATCCAGCTTTGTATTTTCGTCAAGGGGATTATAAAATTAATGTCTTGCTGGTGAGTTAGTTTTGAAGTGATTGTGGGCAGCCCAAACTGAACACCAAGTCTCTTCATGACACGTATCCTCTTTCGCTCACTTCAGGCCGCACGAAGGTGGTGGCTTACCTCAGACATCAACTTCAAACATGTTAGAGGACCCATTTTATCTAGTATGCTAGCAATTTCCACCATTGGTGTTGACATAATATGTTTCTGTAGTACGTTGGTAGCATGTATCCGGTATCAAAAGTTGTGTCAATTGCTAGGTTTGTGTTGCACTTCCAAATGCTACAGACTAGATCATTTCTCTACATCCCTTCACCTTCTCTTGACGAAGGAATTGCTTAAAAATATTAAATATTGCTGAGACAAGGCCCCGGCTTGAGTGTCATGTATTGATCACTAGTGCTCTCGGGCTCATCAGCGAATATTCAAGCATACACTTTTCCATAATCTCTCGTATTCTATACCAATCAATTTCGACATGCTGCGAGTCGCTAGAGTGGCACCACATCAAAATGCATTCAATTAGTGCGTTATGGCTGGCTGCCACGATTTGTAACTCCCCAATTGTAACACACACACACACTTGTAAAAGCGCCTGTTGATTGAGAGGTCGAGGGGTGACTGTATTCTACTTGGCCTATACTTCTCACTGCCACCTACAACGGCTGCTACCCTATTCATCTCTGGCGCCAATTTGCCTTTTCCACCTTCTCATACACACCCTTCACTAGCCTCCCAATCCTTATAATCTACCTATTAATCTCTAGATTATAGATCTTATAAGCAGCTGAGAGTTGGAGAAGGGAAGCAAAAGCGCCCTGGGTCTCTACCCTCTTATCTGTTGGGCTAGCGAGCTGTTCATTGGCTTTGAACATGTAATCATCTTGCCAGTTAAACGTAGAATTTATTTTATCGGCTATATTGGCCTCATCTTATACAGGTAATTTGTACAGTGTGTGGCCAACGACTGATGGGTGGGCAAATCAAGAATACGATATGATATTGTATCAAGGTAGCATTCCAGCTGGAGACGCCAGTCCAAGTATCCTTGTCATTTGAAGTGGCAAGGTCGACCAAGAAGAAAACGGCTCCTTCACAGTACACTGCACTTATGTGAACAGAGCCATTTTGTTCCACGTCGCAAAAGATGCGCCAGCAAACGTAGAGAAGATACAGTTGGCGGGGCGGCTAAATGTGTGTATATCTTGAAGATTTAACAAGCTGCCATCAATTGTAGCCAGTTCTGACGGTTTATCAGTTGCATTATGTTTGTGGGGGTTGGATGGCACGACAGGAAACACTCAGAGGTTGAGGGCCAAGAAATGGGATCCAAAGCTGACACCAGGCTTCTCCTCAGTCAAAGAGGTGAGCAGGGCTGATGGAGGCTGATGAAGGACTGATTAGGGACTGATGAATAGCTGAGCCGAAGTTAAGCTAGCGAGCAAGGAGGTCATAAAAGCTGCAACCCGTGCCTAGTCACGTGTCGCTTGTGTTTCGTCTCATAATACCCCGACATTCAACAGCGTTCTTCTGTGCGCAACAAGGGGAGAATACGGGTCTATCTATCGGTGTTAAGCTACTCGCCCAGCACAGCCAAGAATTGCGTGCAAAGAACGAAATGCTGCTTACAATTCATTCATCTGTGCTTTCGAGAGTAAGGAATGAATGATTTTGAAATTTATGGACGTCTCGTAGTGACAGAAAAACATATCCTATTTCCCCGATAGTTAAGAATCCCCAAGCCACCCTCTTCCACACATAACAATTTGACCCCTTACGCAATTTGTAACACGTAGTCGTCCAAATCCCAAGTCCAACTTTCAAGTCCATCAAGTCAAGCAAATGCATACCGACAAGTCTCTTTTTTTTCAGTCCAATCTGATAGCTTATTATTCATCAGTATGCGAAGAACAGCGCCAACTCCTTGGCCGGCACGAAACTACTTTGGTGGGGGAGGGCAACCATTCTCAGGAGGCGGAGGCCCATTTTCATCCGGGGGAGGAGGGGGACCATCATCATCAGGTGGAGGAGGAGGTCCATCGTGATCGGGTGGAGGAGGGGGGCCATCACCATGAGGTGGTGGAGGAGGAGGATCATCACCATGAGGTGGTGGTGGAGGAGGATCATCGCCATGAGGTGGTGGAGGAGGACGGTCGCCATGGGGAGGCGGAGGAGGCGCAACTGCGACCGATCCCTTTGGTCCCTTGCCAGGAGGCTTGGGGGGCTTAGCCGGCTCCTTTCCCGGAGGATGAGCCTGGACCATCAAAAGCAACGGAGCAATAGCGAGCGCAAAATATTTAAGATGCATGATGATGTTGGTAGAGGTATCAAAACGTATTTTGTAGTTAATGTAGATTTACTTTGGCAAAATGATTTACTTTGATGCAAAATTGGACCATCAACGTCCGCCAAGGCTGATATTTATACACAAAACGTGAGCGGCACCAATCCTCCACCACACTCGAGCAATAAGTGCCATCTGAGGCATTTCACCTATCATAGCCAAACAATACCTCCCTTTACAAAGCCTGAGGTCATTTTCACGTCAACATGCTACCGCATATTCTCAGATACTCCTTATTTTAGATGTCGAGTCGTAATCTCTTCTATCTGCATAAGCTTGGCCTTCGTCATTGCTACAATGTTCGCCAGTTTAGCATGTTGAATTGCCTTTGTTTCCACGCAATCGACTCCTTGGAAGAGTAGGAATTGTGTCGATCTGGGACAAAGACAGCTGAACCACAGCCACACTTAGCATCAATCAACCTGACCAATGATTCTGGGACCCCATTTAAGCCTGGTTCCAGGGGTTACCGAGGCATAATTATCCTATACTAACCTACACTTCAGTTCCTACTGAGAGTACTGCAGTGGCTTGTCGGTACATAGGCTATCGTATGATTGCCGGTTTGTGTCGGTCGCTCGTTCATGTCAAGAAGGATCCGCAAACCGGTTGTGTATATGCATGGCATATCCCAGCAGAATATTAGGCAGCTATCATCTTGTGAGGGGCACCCAGTATCAATAATAAATATCATAGAGTAGTTGTAGAACTTGGATACACTGTATCTGCGCCTGACCCACATCTTTTTCTAGACATTGTTGGGTGGGCGCAACCGAAAGCAATTACCCCGCCACATTGTACGTAGACGCAATACAGTGGACATTTTGACTTCTCGCAACAACCAATCAATACAGGCCATCAACTGCCGCTCTTCAATATTAAGATACCATAGATACCAATCTGATTAGATCAATTTCATCAGCGTAGGAACAGAAGGTGAGTCATACGAAGTTCAAGAATCCAATTTCGACTCACAGTCCCAAGATACAAGTTCTAGAACAGCTATTTGTGAGCTGAGATAGGTGTTTTGGCCGGTCTGATCATGTGCAAATCCTTTTTTCTCGTTTCTTATAATCATGAGAATTTGGGCGCGAGTACTTGTTGTCGATGTCAATTGTGACATTTTGTATCGACACCACCCCACCATTCTGGTAACCACCACAAAATATTAGCTCAAATCTAATTCCCATGCTTAATTCAAAAGGACCGTTTGTGCCGATCATTACTCAATACACCACCCTACAATAGCTCTCCCCCTCCGCAATTGAAATCGGATCCCCGAATTGAAACAGCTGGCTAGTTTATATGTGGGGAAGCAAAATGCGACACAATGACTGTGGGATGAGAAATCCGAAAACCTTTCCCATGGCAAAGCGGGAACGGGCCAATGGAAAAAATTCCCCTCATTAGTGTGTTGATAGTACCGTCAGTGAAGGCACCTAGCCATCAGAATTATTATTTGTGGGTGATTTAGATGGTCAACCAGCAATTGCATGGGGCACCTAGCGAATCACGCGAGCATCGGAAGTCGCTGCTTAGTGCGCCGGAAGCCGACCGGAAGCGCGAGATCGCCAGCGGAGACGGGCCATCGGCGACTAAAAGAGCCGACCGACCACCTCAGAAGCGAGCATTCTACGCCAAACAGGTATTTGTGTCGAATCGGGTCATAAGGAATTCACTTACAGTACCAATAAAAAACCAACTTCCGCATTGTGCCAAGAATTCTCAATATCGTTGCCAAGGATGTTCGTTTTCCATAAATACAGCCTTTCCTCGTGTTACCGCAGCCTCCCGTCGCTAGCAGTCACGACAGTCATAGCCTCTTTATAAACCTTCAACCTCATTTCCACAATGGCAATCAATGTTAAAATTCTTGAAACCGGCACCATCCGCATCCGCCCCTCCCACCGCCACCAATCAGCTAACAAACCAATATTGATGCGCCGACTGTCTGTTCTTCTTGATTCATCATGGACTGCCCCGCTACCTATCAACACTTATCTGATCGAACATCCCGAAGGCTACATTTTGTTTGACTCCGGAGAGTCGCCGCGCACCATGCAGCCGGGCTACTTCCCCACTTGGATGCCTTTTTTTCATCTGGCTGTGAATATACACGTACGAGAGCATGAAGGAATCGGTTCACGGCTCAAAGAACATCGTCTCAAACCAGAAGACCTCAAAGCCGTGGTACTTTCTCATTTGCATCACGACCACGGCGATGGCCTTCCCGATCTCGTTCCGGCCCCGGTCTTTGTCACTCAGGAGCATTGGGACGCGTACAAAAGCCCATTTCACGCGACCATTGAGGGCGCCGTTCCAGGACAGTGGCCCGAAGGCTTCGTGCCTGAAATTCTTCAGCCCAGTGGGGGGCCTATTGGGCCATGGAATCGCAGCTACCCGATAACCAAGGACGGCAAGGTTGTGGGCGTAGATACTCCTGGCCATGTGCCTGGGCATCTGTCTTTGATTGTCTATGGGGACGATGCCACATATATTCTCCTGGGCGATGCCACCTATGATCAAGACTTGCTGGACGGTGAGCTCACGGACGGCGTCAATAGCAATCCCCACCTTGCTATCGAGTCTTTGCGAAAGGTGAAGGAGTTTGCAAAGCTGGAGTCAGTGGTGCTTCTCCCTGCACATGACCCCGGAGCTAGTTACCGCCTGGAAAATAATGTTGTCTATAAGCCCAGTGACGTGGTGGAAGAAGTGGTGCCAGCATCGAGAGGAGGTTTTGGACTTTTTCTCGCATTTTTTAGCTTTGTCATTTTTGTCGCCATGAAGCTGAAGCGTACACATTAATCTATTCTTTTCGTTTTTCCCATGATTAATTAATTTATCCACCTTCCATCAAGGTCGTGACTTCCTGTGATTAGCTGCAATGGCCGAGGGTACCCATTGCACATCTCTAAAATTTACCAGCACATTCCACATCGTACAATTCGAACCCGTGTATGCTTCTCCGCACATCAACGTCTTGAGCAAAACTCTACCAAATTGTCAAGACCTTGCAATCTCGAAATCCAAGGGGCAACTCCCAATCAAGACCCAATTAGAAATGGGCAAGAAGCTTCCAGCCAGTTTTTTCCATCCTGGTAACGAGGATGCATGAGGTTCCGACCAGGCAAAATATACCGGAGAAGATCTTTACCCCAACCCAGCCTCCCGCACCATCCAGTATAGCGCCGCTAATTGGGCTAGTCGTCAAGCCAGCAATAGCGCATAGCAAGTAAATAACGCCGATTCGGAACCCAATCTCGTTCATTGGCGAAATTTTTACAATCAATGGTGTCATGAGCGAGGCATATGCGCCAGAGAAGAAGCCAAAGAGAATCGAGAAGGCGAGAAGCGCTGCGCTGCCGTTACCTGGTAGCCAAAGCGCCATGATCCAGATTCCCGTCAAGTAGGACACTACAATAAAGGCATTGTAGGAGCCCAGCTTGTCGCCCGAGAAACCGGCGGACAAACGTCCGAAGAGAGAGCTGGCGTTTAAGATGGATATGAGATATTGCGCAATGTTTGGGTTCATGCCGGAGCTGAGCGCCTGTACAGAAAGGTAGGTAATGGGCACATAGTATCCAAATGTGAAGAAGAAAAAGCCGAATGTAAGGAAAAGGAAGCCCCCTTCCTTTAGTGGCCTCAAAAACCGAGCCACGGTGATTTCTTGTGGAGGCGAAAGATGCCAGGCCCGAACGGTCAGGTTCGCGATCAGCAGTAGAAACAGGATAACAAATGCACATATGCGCATTGTCCATCCGAAGCCCACTTGGTTCATGAGGCGGGGCACCATGGTGGAAAACACAACGCCGCCAAGGCTGGAGCCAGTAAATACTATCCCGAAAGCGGCGCCGCGCTTTTTGCTAAACCACCCAGCGACACAGGCAAGGGCTAAGAAAGTAAGCATGTGTACATCAACTCTAGAACTTGCAGCAGCTACGTACCAGGCTGAAAGACGGCAGAGGCTCCGATCCCAGAGCACATGCCCTGGGAGAGCAGAATCTGGTAGTACTCGGTGCCAAGGCTGGCCATCATGATACCAAAGATATGTAGCAGGCTCCCGACGAGAAGCAGCAATCTGGGACCATGACGGTCGTATATAGCGCCGACAATGGGTCCCTAAAAAAAACATGTTAGAAATTGGACATGAGCGAAGTAATTGATGACATACTGTAGCTAGCATGAAGAAGGTCTGCAATGAGGAAATCCACGAGATTGTGCTCGGGGAGTATTCGGTAAGCAGTTCATTTTGATAGTATTCCTGAAAAACGCCAATACCTGTAATCGTGAACCGTCAGCGTGGACTTAACCCAACTTCTCAATGGAGCTGGACCATACTATTGAGCCAGCCAAAACTGCAGAAAGACGTGCACCAGGCACCTAGCACGACAAGCCATGCAGCAGCGCCACCGTCAGGGGCCTCGGCGAATGACTTCTCAGACACGGGCACTTCAGCTGCATTTTCTTGGCCGCGAAGTGTTGAAGCGTCATCCGAGGAAGTGCGTTGCTGTTCCGTTTCCTCTCCCAACCTTTCAACCGAGGTGCGCTGCACCGCTTTTTGGAAGAGATCGCTCGAGTTCGACATGTTGTCTACTCGAGGAAATAAAAACTAAAAAATTGAAAGAAAGCAGCCCTCACACCGATATGAAGAGATAAGAAAATCTTCTTCAACAACTGCTTGGGATTTCCAATTGGGCAGAAATTTATAGGAGTCAAGCATGTCGGTGCAGGAGCTCGGTCATTTAACGGGTTTAAAAACTGGACTACGAAGCGAACATGTTCGGGGGGTTACGTTTTGAAAATTTGCCTGGGTCATGAATCCAACTCCACGACGCGAGGTGGGTTTGGTATAGGGTGGCATCCTTCCGGGCTTAAAATGGGCGGTTTTAAGGCCGAACCCGGCTATGACACGGTGGGTTTACGTCCGAAATAGCTCAATTGGGCCATGGAGCCAATCATCTCGCTTAGCGCCTCGGGGTTAAAATGGGCCGGGTTGCACGTGGAAATTGGCGGTAAATGGCAACGGCTTCAGCCATTTCGAGGTGATTCAATTGATGGGCTGGGCAGGTTCTGAAGTTACACGGACATAAGAGAGACATTGTGTGCCGTTGCCAAGCTGAATTTTGCGGGCCGACGAGAGGTCGAGAATGTCTGGGGAACCAATCAACGCCGAGACTGTCGCAGCTCCATGTGCCCCGTCGCCCGGCCCCGAAACCCAATCGCACGAGAACGGAGCTCTGGCGACCGAGAAGCCCCGGGTCGCTGGCTCGGCTCCCCGGTCATGCAATGGTTGCAACCTCAAGAAGATACGCTGCGACAAGAAGCAGCCATGCGGAACGTGTGTCCGGGCGGGCACAACCTGCGTCTTCCCGCCGGCTGGTCCACGGCAGCGACGCACAAAGAAGGCCATGATGGCCGGCATGGCTGCTCGGATTGCGAGCCTTGAAAAGGCTCTGGCCGAAGCAAAGGCCGAAACGAAGACCGAGTCGTGCCCGGATACTTCAACCGGGAGGCGACGAGAAGACATGCTAGTTCAGAAGGGATCGTCCAGCCAATACTTTAACGAAATGTTTTTGTCTAGAGTTTTAGAAAAGGTAGGCTTTCTTCTTCAGACCTCACATAGGTACCCTCTTGACCATTTTTTGCAGGAGAGAAATATCGACTCAATCCTAACGACTCCTCCAAAAACTGGCCCTCCTCTTCCGCCGGGACTCTCTCCATTCAACGCATGCGGCATCCTCTCGTCTCCCTTTCCATCCTTTTCACCCGCCACTCTTCATCCACCAAAGGAGCTTGCTACGCGATTATGGAACATATACGTAAACAAAGTGGATGTGTGCGCAGGTCTGAAGCTTTTACACATCCCCACTGATGAAATAAAGGTGTATTCCGTCATACATGACCCTTCAGCTGCACCACTGGAAAACCTTGCCCTGTGCTTTGCCATTTACTTTGTCTCTGCAGTTAGCCTTGAAGGCGCAGAGGCCGAGCTGCATCTAGGTCACGATAAGGCGGCGGCATTGTTCCGCTTCAAGATTGGCTTTGAGCAATCGCTCGCACTGGGAAACTTTCTCGATTGCCCAACTTTGACTGGGCTCAGTGCATTGGTCATGTATCTGGTACGTCATCATGTTTTCTTATCCACAATATGGCACACCTAAAGTAACACCTGAGTGGTTTGCAGTCGGCACTTCGCGTGCATAACCGCGGCAAGGGGATGTGGGTTCTCGCCGGTCTTAGTATTCGAATCGCCCAATGCATGGGCCTTCATCGAGACGGAAAGCTATTTGGCCTCTCCCCCTTTGAGTCAGAGATACGCCGCCGCCTCTGGTGGCACTTACTTAGTCGAGAGACTCGCCCGGGAGAGGACTACGGCATAGAAATCATGCATGGTCTGGTTTTATCCTCCGATGTTGATCTTCCTGCCAATGTAGATGACGCGGACTTGTACCCGGACATGACGAAGCTGCCTGGGCCAAAAAAGGGCTGGACTGTAATGACGTCGTCCTTGATTATCATTGAGCTGACAAGACTCAAGGAACGGCTCGACAATTTCATCGTTGCAGCATCAGCCTCATCGCCCCCGAGCGAAGGGGCCAGATTGCAGTTAGTAAATGACGCCAAAGAATCGATGGAAAAGTATCTTGAGCGCTGCAACCCGCTCATTCCTCACCAAATGATGACTGGTATATATTCCCGCTTCATATTTAGAAAACTGGATTTCCTATCTCGGCTCCAGTGGAAGCTTTTACACCACACCGGCTCGAGCGAGGGTGTGGTCACCGAAGAAAATCTCATCGAGGCGCTTGAGGTCTTGGATCCCAGACTGACAGGCGATGATGGTGTCTTGCATCAGTTTGCGTGGTCCAGAAAAGCTTTCCCACAATACCAGGTCATCATGTATGTTTTGTGGCACCTATGCGTCAAACCAGAGGGCCCCAATATTGAATGGGCTTGGAAAGAGGTTGATGAGCTATTTGCGCGTGACCTGGAGGATGAGTTCACGGTAGGGTAGGTTTTGGCTCAAAGATGGCTGCTCTTGTAGCGCTCAAGAAAAAGGCCACAGCGGTCAGGGCAAAGCTTCATGCTCAAAAGAGAGGAGACAAGCCAGCAGCTGGTAATGAAGATGAGACACCATCATCTCACGTGATGCCGTTGCAGACCGACGCGGATGCTACTTGCACACTTTCCGACATCACTGCTGACGAGTGCGGGTTTGGCACCAACGTGGAAGAGTGGCCGAACTGGTCGACTTTGGTCCAAGGCTTCCAGTTTGACCATGCCGACGTGTTCTGGCAGTAGAATCTAATGAGTAACCTTTAATCATCGATGCTTAGGCTTTGATGCGGCGTTTGTGGAATAATTATGAAGTAATATTACGACATCGAGCTTGTAATGCTTTCTGTGTCTGGTTGGCGCATTCATTTCCCAGTCTGTCAAACTTCAGTCTAGACAAATGCATATCTTTTATATAAAATTCGGGTTTACAACTCTATTAAATCGGAATCCGTGGAAATACAGAATATGCCGCATTGCATCTGCTACCATCCCGCATGTATCAAACACATACAATCACACCAGCTGCTGTTCTTTTAGACATCACGATGTGACCAAGCTATTTATTCGTCGTGCGCTCAGATACAAAGAATAGCCTGACATTTGGGCTTACTGCACCAATTTCCATATCCATTGAAATAGTAGACTGAGCAAGTAATCGCACTCACAAGGGAGCAGCAAGGACCGGTTCGAGAGCAACGCCACCATCCACCATCCGCATTGGCGCTAGGACTGTTCAATCTTGGCCCTAAACATCGTTGATTAGATTTGACCGTTTAGAGCCTGGTCTAGATTGTGTGGCTGGCTCCGGCGACACATCGTCAGTATTTCAATGACGCTAGTGGCTAAATAGTCCAAGGAACGGGTCCATTCAGGGGTTGCTAGACGAGATGGTCATTTTTGGAATGGGGTGTCTACTTTGCAAATATATCACGGCCTCTGCCTGAATTTTTTGTTCTAGAAAAGCGACTGTCTCTACCGGCCTCGAATTCATTCATCTAAATTTCATAATGCCTTCCGCCAAAAGTCTTGCCATTGTCATGGCGGCAGTAGCTGTCTCCCAAGTCAATGGTTCCCGATGTCAAATGAGTTCGGAGACCTTGGCTGTGACGACGAGCACGGCCCCAACTGCGACGCTTGTGCCTACAACAACCACGGGCACAACGGAATCCACAACTGCTTCGGAAACAACAACAGCAGCATCCGCTACTTCGACCTGTAGTGCCTACGAGATATTGGACAGTTCGCCTCCAGATCAGATCTGCGGTGAAGAAGGCGGGACAGATTTGGGTGATCTCTTGTCGGTCAATGACATATCCATTCACGAATGCGTAAACACATGCGCACGAACGCCGACATGCGTAGCATTGGGGTATCGAACAGCCGATTCAGGAAGCACATGCCACCTTCGAGGCACGACTGGGGCTCCTACTCGAGGGGGCGGTACGTTTTATTACACTATGAATTGCTTCGTTTGTCAGCGAGGAGGACGGGGAGGTGGGACAGCTGCACGGGTGCGCGCAAGGGCCAGGTCACCGGAAGATGGAGAACACCTCAACACGCATGAGAAACGACGGGGTATCGGTCGTTATGGACGTCGTGGAGGACACAGAGGCGGAAGGGGAGGAGGTCGAGGAGGTAGAGTAGACACTGAAGAGTATGATGCTAGGGCCGACTAATGTCACAAACGATTTTGATGCACTCAAAACAAACGCGAATCAATTGCAAGATACCTAGGCCCGACCAAGGTTTGTTCGTCGATCAAGCGTAGTTCCCCAATCGAGAATCTACAGCTCCAGCACCAGTTCATCGAACCCTTTGGCCAACTGTTCTTCGCCTCCTCCGGCGCCAAATTCGTACTCGATGTCTGGTTGCGCCTCACGATACAGGACATTAGCCTCACTCGCCATTTTAAAATTCTGTGCGGCCTCTTCATCGCTAATGATTCTCTTCTTCAGCCCGTTAGCAGCAGCCGCTTCAGCATGCAGCTGGATCTGGCAGGATCTGTCCAGTAGCCCAAACATCAAGTTGGCTTCATCAACCGTGCCCCCCACGGTGAGCAGGCCGTGGTTCATCAGTATGGCAGCCTTTCCGCTTGGCCCCAGGGACGCGGCAATACGCTCTCCCTCCTCCCCGGCAAACACGATGCCGCCGTAGTCATCGTAGACTGTATGCGCTTGGTAGAAGTTGCAAACATCCTGCGTCAGCATCTCAAGAGGCCGGGCAAAAACCGACCACGCACGCCCAGCCACTGTATGCGCGTGGCAGACGGCATGCGCGTCGGGTCTGGCCTTGTGTATTGCCGAGTGGATCCAGAACCCTGCTGCGTTGACTGTCCTGCCACCGGTCCGCGGATTTCTGGGACCAGAAACCACTCGACCTGTGTTAATGTCGATGCAAAGCATATCGCCGGCAACAAGAGTGCCGAAGTGGCGGCTCAAGGGATTCATCCACATGAGGTGTGCGAACTCAGGGTCCCGGATCGAGATATGACCTGACTGACCCTCACAATAGCCATGTCTTGCCCAGTGTCGGAAGACGGGTGCCATATGAATAAGGATATGCCGACGGTGTTGTTTGTAGGTAGGGACGTCGGGATGTCTGACATCCAACGAGATTAGCGTGGATGCGACAAAATCATCCATCAAAAACGAGACTATCCTATTGGATTATCAGAGCTAGCGAAACATTATGTTACGTTGCTTAGCGCAAGGAGAGTACACATTGGTCATTTTTTCCGCCTGGAGCGACTGCCCCGTGCTACTTATTTCCATGTGAAATGGAGAAGAACAGGGGCTCAGGAGTGCTAAGATACAACCTTTGGTGACCAACCGGAAATTATCAGTTGGACAAGTCGACTTGCCCGATACTCCCCGAAGTACAGGTCATTCTCGGCAATGCCGTCATGTAACAAGACCAACGCACACTTCAGTTATTCCCCATCTTAGTTTCATCGCCGTTGTCGTCTTCGTCTATTGCTTGCGCCCTCCAACTACACCAATATCTGATCTCGGCTCCCGGGATTCCCCACGTTCTTCTAGTTCCCGTCAGCACGAGCCTCCAATCATCTTTCGTTTTGCTAGTGCATAAGATACGACGCAAGGCTTTTACGTTTTATTGAAATTGTTATCTGTGGTTAGCGCACACCCCATTCATCCTATCATGGGATGTTAATTCGTCATTTCATGGACACAAACATGCGCCGCTGGGAGTCTACCTTAGGGCAGGAAGGGGAAGAAGTGTGAAGCAACCACCAGCTTTTTTCATCAACTCGCGCTCGAAAATACAAAACCAACACTCAACACTTAAAAAGTATATGTTCCAGTTTGAGAATAGCCTTATGGAGTGAGTGTCTTCACTTAGATACCGGCTAATGTAGGGATTCATGTCGCACCCAATGCGCCGATGTGTCGTTGGTTGACTCAGGGAGTCCGAGATTGTTATTCATCTGTGACTGGGGGAACTTCGCAGATCTTTCGAAAGTGTGGTACGGCGTAAATGACGTCATGGTCGTAGCCCTAAACAGAGTCGCCAAAGATACCGACATAACATGGCTGATAGCTCAATTCAGCACGTTATATGTAATCTAAATACGTGCGCCTTTTATTTTCGGTTAGAACATACCACAACTTCAAGATAATCACAAAATCATCCTTTATGTGTGCCTTGCACCTTCTGGCCATTTCTTGCTGACTAAACATGTTCTGAAACCTGGCCAACCATTGTTGGCTTATGGAACGCCACAACAAGTCCTAGACGTGCGAAGCTGAGGATTGCGCATTTGCGCAAATGACCAACCGGATAAAAGCAGGAACACGGCTGAACCGGTCTCACATCTCACAAAGATCTAAATCTAGCTTTCTCGATTTTGCTTTTCTTGATGTCATCTCCCGCAGATCGCGCGCTTGCTGAAGAACATCTGTAACACACCGTCCCTCACAGAACGAATCAAGAAAACGGCCTGTCGACGTTACCCACACGAAAAGCCTCATACTAAGCGAGCTGTTGGAGAATATCACCGCCGTTGTTTGACAACGTTGGTTAACTCAGCGATGAAGCCGATGAGTTCTTCTGGCCAGCATGGGTTTGCATTCTCAGAAAATCCAGGCCGCGAATCCAGCGAAACTGAGATTCCGTCGCAAATTGCATTAGCCTCTTTGAGCGACCCCCCAAGAACACCTCACATCCCATGCAAATTCTTTCTTCAACGTTCTTGTCAGGCTGGAAATGCCTGTCCGTTTAGTCACGACCCTCATAGCCCCTTCGAGTCAGTCTGCAAATACTTCGCCAAGGTATGTGAACCATGTGGTAACAACTTTATCCCGATTCATTATTATATTTTCATCAAATACTCAACTAACCATGCTTTCATCTTCTAGGGAAACTGTAAATTCGGTCCTAAGTGTGCAAATGCTCACATCCTTCCAGACGGTCGACGGATCAACTATGGTAAACACAGCGTTACGATAGGCGCCGATCCCGCCCATGTCGAAGCGCAAGCTAGCCTTGCCTCGCCACTTAGCCGGCCCTCCACCACTAGCTTCACAAATTTTTCTTACCGCTCTGTCGGCCCTACAGGAACTTTTGGGAGCCTATATGATTCGTCTCAAGATGATAACCCGATGTCCCTAGGTTCTAGCATGTCCTCAATGAAAAGTAGGCTGTTCAGCCCTCTGGACAAGTCTACAACCTCTTCATTTGATTTCAACGAGGACTTTAGTCATGATTCTAGAGTGTTCCGAATCCCTAAGTTCCCGCAAGCATTTTCAATCACTTCAAACTCAGCTACGGATTTGACATCATTTTCTTCCAGCAATGACAAAGATCCGTTTATGAACAATTCTGAACGGGCACGCGGCCATGAACTTGATAGCTCATTGGATTACGACCTTGGACATGTTTGGGATGAGGTTCCAAGTTGCGAAGAAGCCAACAGTCAGCTAAATAACCGCAATATCTTTATGCCCAGCCGCGAAAATGAGAAATTGATATTGGCGCTTCGGCACCAGGCGTTCGTGCGAATACTTCGAGGCAAACTCATTTTGACACCAATTCAAAAACCAAGTCATATCCTAGACGTTGGTACAGGAACTGGGGAATGGGTAATCAAGATGGCCGAACTGTACCCTCAATGTAAGGTTGTTGGTACCGATATCTTGGCCACTGGTACAAATGAAAGCGTTCCTGCAAATGTCAATTTTGAAATCGAAAATGCTGAAGTTTGGAATCGGTTACCAGATACATACGATCTCATACACTTTCGCGGTATGGAAGACGTCTTTAAAGACTGGGTATCCATGTACAGCTGCACATTCTACTCGCTTAAACCTGGAGGGTGGATAGAGATACAGGACTTTGAAAGTTCGGCGAGCGCCTTTTGGTTTGCGAACAAATTCCCCCCAGACTCGCTTATGCATGTACTCGGTCAGGCTTTGGTGAAGGCTGCCACAAGATCAGGGCGACCGCTTACAACCGACTACTGGAACCATAAAGTGCTTACTGAGGCGGGCTTTGTGGATATTCGGGTGACAGAGTATGTAGCGGGCATGGTCTGGCTTACATCCTTTCTTCCCGTTTTCGAATCAACCTGTTTGAGACTACTTACTAAGCACATGGGATGGGATCTTGCCCAGTGTGAGGCTGCCTGTGCGGGTGTCATCAAAGAATTGGAAAATATGTCAAAGAATCCTGAAGAGTCAAGGAGACTTCAGACCAAAATGCGCATAATCATTGCTAGGAAACCTCTGAGTCCTCATTCTGTTAAACCCAGAGGCCCTGAGTTTCTCAGTGATAAACATTCCATTGAGGTCCAAGAACCTAAAGGAGGAAACGACGAATTAGGGACAAGCAAAATGCCGTTACATGGTGATTCGCCAATCAAGACTGAACACGATAACTCTGACTCTGCGGAAAGAGAGCTTGGGCCCGATATAAAACTGCATGTGAGCAGCTTGGGCAACACAGCGACTGTGCCTTTTCAACTAGCAAATTCGACAGGTATTAAAAGCGAGTACTCCTCGAGACCCGTACCTGCTTCCGAATCTTTCCGCCTGGACATAGACTCTTCTACGAAACTAGGATCATATTCTAGTAGCTCTGCGGGAAGTAATTCTTCTGGCACTGAGAGCATCTGCTCGGGGACATTCGATGCTGCTTCACCGGGTGAAATTGTACACGACCAAAAAGAAGATGTGGTTAATCGACTGGTATCTCTTTTAGAGCAGTGGCTCAAAGAAAAGATCAATAGTTACCAGCGAACTCATGGAGTCTCTCAGTCACAATCAACATCAGGCAGTGTAGATTTTGTCTCACAGCAGTCTCTGCCCAAAGGAAAGAGAGTAGATAAACGTGGCAGGAGCCAGTCGGATGATGAAATGGAGGATGATGATGGTGAAAGGCAAAAACAAAGCCGCGAAGGTGAAAAGAGCGAGGATTCTTGTCTTCCAGTCAGATACGCCTGTCCGTTCTTCAAACACAACCGCCAAAAATACAGAACTTCGGAGTGGAAGAGCTGCTGCTGGCCAGGGTGGCTCACCGTTCATAGAGTTAAGTATGTGCTCCAAATTTGTGCGAGCCGAAGGTATCCCGTCGCTAACACTCTCAAGGGAACATCTTTATCGACGACACATGCTACCCTCCTTCCGCTGCAGTCGCTGCTGGGAAGACCTTAAATCCGAAGATGGTCTAAATGAACACCTTAGAGCTGAGGTCATCTGCCAGATCAAACCTCCTACACCTCTCGAGGGCATTACGCTTGCACAAGAGACAGCATTGAGAGCTCGAAAGAAGAAAAGCGGATATATATCAGAAGAGCAGAAATGGAATGACGTTTACAAAATTCTGTTTCCAGAAGATGATATCGTTCCATCGCCATGTATGTAATTATCCAATTTCTTTTTTTTTTTTTTAAAAAAAAAAAAAAGAAAAACGGTTCATGACTAACGCAAAACAGATCCAGAACTACTAATCGCGGACCCAGAACAAAATATTTCCGAAGAGCCACTGAGGCAGTTCGAAGAATATGCAAGAAACGAGTTTCCTAGACGGATACGCCCTGAAATAGAGAGTCTTATCAGTCGCACTCTTGAACAAACAATTACTCCCGAGGCCATTACGGCAATCGCTCAGGGCGCACTTCAGGGTATAATTCAGACATTTCGGCAAGTGGGCCCATCACAAAGTACCTTACCTGGCGCAATTGAGACATCTATGGACCCCAATTCCAATGGACTCGATTATGGGGACTCCCTCTTCTTTCTTGAGGAATTTACTCTAGGTCCTGGGGAGGAACAAGCAACGGAACTTGATCTGGCCGAGTTCTCCAACTTGTTAGATAATAGTAAGGAATGGGACTCAGGGTATGGTTCCGTACAGAACAAGGACAAGTAAAGTCAGAATTCTTTGTCCGGTCATCTTATGGTCCCTCAATTCCCCATCTTTCTGATCGCCGGCTATGATAGAATCTTTATGCCGTCAAGACTAGACGTATATAGACGGATCAAGACGCACCGCGAGGAACGGCTTGATCAGCTTTCAAAAAAGCTTGGTTACATCAATCTACGATTGATAAAAATTACCAGACGCAATACATTTATAAATGTCCCTTATATATTGCGTAGAGCCATTGCCCGCTCTGCATTCCCCTGCCAATATTAACCCTTCGCCCTGGTTGGTTTATCATAGTTAATAACGGACCAAGTCGTCACAGAATCAACTGTCGGAGAATCGACGAATTCTTGGACCATCGGTCACCCGCTTCGTCAGGTCAAAAAAATACGTCATACTTTTAGCCAAAATATGAAATTTACTTGCATGATCGTTGTTTTGCCGCATGTGAATTGATTAGACGAACCTGATTCCAAGCCACATTTAGAGCCCCTGTCCTTACACTGGGCTTTTCTCAATGCGGGTCGGAGGCTAATCAATTTTTATTCGCTCTACACACAACTGCAGGCGCTAGCTCCGATGGCTTACAGGACACGAGCAATACGAAGCCTCCTGAGGCTTTTCTTAGTCATCTTGCCAGCCCATCACAATCGCGCAGTCTCTCGAATCCTTTCGCTGCACAAACAGTCCACTGCAACTCTCCCACGAAACGACCACACCAAAATGCCATTTTCGCCTATTGATACAATCTCAAAACACCCAGCCTACTCCACTGCGATATGGGAGTTGGAGCCGCACCAGAGTGGACTTTTGGAAGTGAAGTCTGGTAAAATCGGCCCCCATCAAGTCAGCTGGGAAGTTCATGGAGATGGCCCCATCAAAATCATCGTACGTTTAGTTTCGAGTTAAAAAAAAAAAAGCTCATTATCCCCGTGAGCCACTAACCCGTTGGATAGTTGATAGGTGGTCTTGGTGTCACCAAATCCGACTTCCAAAACCAGACTCTTTATTTTGGGCACCAAAAGGGAACCGAGTATTCGCTTCTGCTCGTCGACAATCTAGGGATGGGCGATTCGCACCACGCCTTTGCTTTATCTGGCTACTCGACATCAGGAATGGCTCAAGACATTGTGGAAGTAGCCAACCACCTCGGGTGGACCGCGCCCAGGTCACTTCACGTTGGCGGCGGCAGCATGGGTGGAATGATAACGCAGCACGTAGGCTGCTTGGTGCCAGACAGAATCGCCAGCTTGATTCCTTGGTCCACCAGCGCGAAGATTGAGAACACGGGGCCTTGGACAGAGTACATGACAAAGGCTTTCGACGCTCTGCGCCCAAAGTCTCTCGAGAAAGACATCCACGACACTGCCGTTGGCTGTTTCCCCATGTCCTGGCTAGAAGCACCAGACGAAGCAGAGCTCCCCAAGGAGGGAACACCAAAATGCCAAATTCCAGAAGGGGGCTATAAAATGTTTGAAACAAATTATGATCGGTGGGCAGCCCAGGAAACCATCAAAAGTAGAAAGGGGCACTTCACAAAGACTGGTTTCTGGATGCAGGTCGCGGCTGCTAGTGGGCACAAACTGGACGCTCAGCAGCTCCAGCAGCTTGGTGATGCTGTGGGGAGGAAGCGAATCATGATTATTCATGGCCGCGATGATGACATGATGGCTCTAAAGCTGGGCGAAAAGCTGATTGATGGTATCAAGCCAGAAAAACAGCTCATTGTGGACGGTTTGGGCCATGTGCCACTACAAGAGCGACCTAGGTGGTTCAATCTGGTGCTGGAGGAGCACATTATCAGTTGCGAAAGAATGTGACACATCATGCGCTCGACGAAGCAAGACTAATCAGAGTTCACATACAGAAATTGAGGAGCAAAAAAGGGGACGCATTCGGACGAAGCGAGCCCCCAGGGCTGCCGGGGCGCCGCCATGCAGCCTGGAGTGTTCAGAGGTCTGAAAGCATCACGTTTACTATCATCAGAGGATTTACACAGTCTGCCCATGTAAACTAGCTTTGAAAAACTCCCAATCATCTAGGAATAGACTAAATACTGTATCAGCTAATCAGATGGTACCGGACCTGGCCCTCCAGTTGATGTTTCTCCTTCTGCTCGCGCTTGTGCAAATGCCTGACCACAAGTGCATTTATAATCAGTGCAATTGCCATTACCACCATGGTTGGGTACCCCTTGGGATAGCTAGGAGCCTCGACTTGCTTCCAGATGACGAGTGGCAGCCAAGCCTGAAAAATGTAGGCGACTTCATTCATTGTGGCCGTCACAAGAGCCCTTTCCTCATTATCACCGCTGCAAATCTCGTGCGCCCACGCGAAAATGAGGCCACTTACACCGCCGCCAAAACCACATAGGAGGAAGCATGTCCATTTAAGGGCATCCGGGATATCCCAGATGGTTAATCCAGTATATGTGATGATCTTGACGATGCCAGAGAACACAATTGCGGGCCATCGGGCTCCACGGAATAGTCCATCTGAGGTCCAAGCATATAGAAGCGTAGTGACGATGCTGATTACCTCGACAATGGTGGGGTAGATATTGATTTCTTTGATGGAATATCCTTGCTCCTTTAACCAAATCGGAAGGGCCGGCTGCGTGCTTCCTCCATTTCCATTGTTGAACAAGACATACAACAAGACAAGACTGTAGATGTGCCAGCTCGAGAAAATCTTTGTAAACTTCGCCTTGGTGTAAGGTTCTCTGTTTGCCCTTCCTTCGAGAGCCATGCGCTTCCTGGCAAGTTTTATTTCGTCCTCGGTCAGATACCAGACCTTAGTAATCTCTGGCACGTCAGGTAGGAAAAAGAAGCCCGAGATGGCGATGGGAAGAGACACGATTGTATTGATGATGAACAGCCACTGCCAGCCTCGGAAGCCGTAAGCGCCGTCCAAATCATATGAGCCGGCCATCAGGTATCCGGAAAGCAAGGAGCCAAAATTTCCCATGGCGTGAAACAGGCAAGATCGCTTGGCAAGCTCGTCTTTTCGATACCACGAACCAATGATGTATTGCATTCCGGGATAAAAGCTACTCTCAGCTAGCCCGACAAAGAACCGGACGATACACAGTTGAGTTGCATTAGTGCATTTAGCTAGGAGGATGGTAAGGACAGACCAAGCTACCTATGAAAAAGAATCAGTATCTTGTAATTAGTGGTGTCAGTGGTTGTAGCTTACTTCACAAATCGGGATCCAGAGACTTGGACGTATTCGGGTTAGGAGCATGTTGCTGCATCATGAGTATCGTTGTCCTTGCTAGGATAATGTCACTTACCTGGGAATTTCTCCAATGACATATCCGATAGTCCAACATGCTTGCATGTAGTTCCACTCGTTTCCTAGGAGGCCCATGTCTTCTTTCATCCCCGATACAAAGGCATTTTTGACGTTTACCTGATCGATTAGTAAGATTTAATCTTGGAGCTCGTCAGGTTTGGCTTACTTGGTCGAGGTACTTGATAAAGTATCCGAGTGACGCGAGCGTCATGAGAGCAGAATCCAGTTTGAACAAAAACGCACGTTCTTGTGGTGATTTGTCATAACTATCCCAGATGTATGACCTCCAAGTCTTCTGGTGAGGTTTTGCGGTTTCTGTCGGTGCGTCAAACTCAAAATAGGAGTCGGAGTCATGTAACAGCCTTGTGCTTTCTAACGAGGCCATGCTTGCGGTGTTTTCCAAGACCATGACCGGGTATTTTCAAACCGTAACTCTATCCAATACTCTCAGTAGGGCAGTTGTACCACGCATGCATGAGTTCACTATGCGTATTCGGTGCTGCTATTCGCCAAAACACGCACAAACGTCAAGTATAGTGTGATTGAATACAAGTTGCATACAATAGCTACAGCGCTTCACAGACGAGTCTTGCCAAGGTACCGAGCAGTACAGAGGCCATCTTGGCCTTTGAGGGCGCCTTACGTGAGACGTTAACCAATCAAGCATTCCATATTTCAGCGATCGTCACGCGGGTGAATGTCGTCAAAGGTTGGCAAAAGGCGTCATCTCTGGATCAGAATGCGGAGGAACATTTCTCCGGCAGAAGGATCACGAGGCTGTTCTCATGAAATTAGAAAGAGTCAAAGATGAGCTTTTCTGGAGTATTATTTAGTAATTTTTAAACTATTGTTCTCAATGCATAATGATATTGCTTCTTGCCACATGCTGCTGCAATTTTGAACAGAGGGGTGGGGCCAGCTGTGAATAGTGGCAAACCAACCAAGTCTGTTGGATCATAGGCTCAAATGAGCTGTACAACGATTCAGCTTCTGTAGTCAGGTTTTTCGCATCCATCACCTCTCATCTCCCATCACACAATTTATTTATATGTTTCGCCTAGTTGTGAAAAAAAGCGACCGGAAACTAGTCATGCTGGTAGGGTGTGATTTGGTGGGGCGTTAGCCGCTGACACTGCGGGTAGTGACACACATTGCGACTGCAACACCAATAAAATGGCTTTTCAATTCGCTTGTGAGGACGTGATTCAATTTTTCTTTTCCTTTTACCCTTCAAAATCATCTTCCTCATTCTCATTCAGTGAGGTATCCAAACGTCAGGCTCTCAGCCACCCGCAAAGTGACCGAAATGCTTTCATTCCTCCGTGCCGCAGACCCTCCCAGGACCAACAATGCCGCCAACAATCCCATTATTTACGAAAATGGTCGCTCAGCCGTCAATTTTCGAGCTCCCGGGTCCGAATTCGTCATGACGCACCGCATCCCGCCCACATCCACGGAGCACGGCGTCTCCATTGTTGCGCCGCCCCATCATTACCACGTCTACCAGGACGAGTACTTCCGGGTGCAGTCGGGCATTGGCCATTTCTACAGGGGCTTCGATAAGACGCCCTTTGCGATCCTGTCGGGCAGCGAGGGCGCCCAGCACACGGCGTCCGTCAAGGCGGGTCAGTTCCACAAGTTTGAGAACGCCAGCCAAACCGAGGACCTTGTTGTCGACATCCACCTCACGCCGGAATCCTACGAGAACGAGCAGCGCTTCTTTCGCAACTTTTTTGGCTACCTCGACGACTGCCGCAACACGAAAAGAGCGCCCAATCTATTCCAGTTGCTCGTCATGCTCCACTCCGCCGACACGCCCGTGGCTGTGCCGATGCCCTGGGATTGGCTGTCGCGCCTCGTCAGTCGCCTATTCACAGCCGGTGGCGCCTTTATCGGCAACTGGGTACTAGGGTTCAGGTCCAGCTACCCTGAGTACTACGAAGAAGGCAAGTCCAAGTGACGCGCACGGTTACACAGCACATGATACCCGATGATTAAGAGTGGGATGCGGAGAAAAAAGGTGCTAAATGATGACGCCGAGTCGATCCGCTGATAAGAGATGACGCCAAGAGGAGCTATATCAAGCTCCGCGATATCAAGTGCATTATCCGACAACAAGCTGGGCGGCAATCGGAAAATACCCCATCAGCCATTATATAGTGCAGTGAGATAAGACAGCAATTCATTGGCGGTGAATTCTTTCGTTCATATTGATGCTGTTTCCGTGACAAGGCCGCGCAGCATTGCACCATTTATAGCATTTTTCTGGAGGACTAGCACCCACAATATCACCAACTAGCGCTATTGCACGTCAGTTGCCCGCTATGGCGACCACATCCTGGGCGTCGATCCCCTGGACACCCGTTCCTACCGAGACCAGCAACGCAGGCTGGTATAAGCGACGGGTTCCGTACGCAGGAGAGGGTAGCACCTACCTGCAAACACTAGATGTATGGGTTCCATCATCTGGCGATGATTCGTCGACGCCATTGAGTGCCGAGACGCTGCCCCCGCAGCGGCCCGGTCCTTGGCTTGTTTACATTCACGGCGGTGCTTGGCGCGATCCTCTCGTGGATTCGTCATCGCTAGACAAAGTAGCCACCAATCTCCTGCACGCGGCCGTTCCCGTGGCCGGTATTGTATCGATCAACTACCGCCTCTCCTCTCACCCCAACCATCCCACACATCCCGCTCCTCCTCGAGAAGCGGACGCGCCGTTGGATAATGCGCGTACCTCGGAACATCCCCAACACATCCGCGATGTCTTGGATGCGCTGAGCTTCCTCCAAAGTCTCGGGGCCGCCACCGATTACATCTTGGCGGGGCACAGCTGCGGTGCAACACTTGCATTCCAGGTGGCCATGGATGCGTCGCGTTGGGGGGCAGAAGACATAACCTACAAGAAGCCGAGAGTGCTCGTGGGGCTCGATGGGCTGTATGATCTGAGGGCCTTCATGAAGAACCCCGATGAGTCTCACAAGGCCTTGGCCCCGCTCTACGAGGCATTCACCCGCGGCGCGTTTGGTGACGATGAAAAGGTCTGGGAAGTCGTGTGTCCAACCGTGGTAAAAGATTGGCGGGCTGAGTGGCCCGAAGGCAAAAAGGTTTTCCTCGTACAGAGCAAAACTGATACCCTTGTGCCATATTCTCAACTGGAAATTATGAGGCAAAATCTCGCAGATTCCTCTGGTTCACCATTCCCTACGGCAGAGCTACCGGCGGGTGGCGACCACAATGAACTTTGGCGGGATGGGACAGACCTTCTTGAGATTTTTAAACAAGTAATCGCAGATTGGAAGGAGACCAATTCGTCTTGAATTATTAGCTGCCAATTAAAATTAAAATTTGGACCCCATACCTGCACATGAGTACGATGAGGCGAATGACAAAGTTAACGTTGAGCATTTTCCCAATGCAGCGAAATCTGTGTTGTGGTTCACGATGTGATTTATGTGGTTTTCCTTTCAATATATACGCCGGGTAGAGGTTGAAAAAAAAATCAGGCCCATGCATTGGTCTCATTTCTCTAATTCTCGGAACTTGAAAATCATCGGATTCAACCATCAGAGACATGATTAATGCGTGCTACTGTGCGTCCAGTGAAGCTAATCCACTTAGCGCCGTGGGTCAGCAATGACTTGCGCTAACGTACCCATTCAGTGGCTGAGAGAGGAGACGAAAAAGCGGCAGTAAGCGTCATGCATCATGTAATTTAGACCCTGAATGCTTGAAAGATTCGCGTGCGTGACAGGTAAACAACATTCGCTTTGTCTCAAAGCATTTTTTTACTTGCTGACAAAGCAATTTGGACGAGGTAAGGGTGGTGGCGGAATTGTGGATCGGCGGTTAGTTCCCACATGTCCCTCATCACGCGACGCCTCAGCCTGTCTTTCTCACCTCTACTCTAGCGGGAATATTGCAGGGCACTCAACAATAAAGATGCAAATAGTTGACGACGACTACGTCCTTCTCTCTTGGGGAGACGAGGCCGACACGCCCTCGCCCAAGGCCGCTGGAACACCCCCGCTTGTTACGGAGATTAGCAATATTGTTGACAACTTGGCCCCCCAGTTCTGGCCAGTGAACAGGAGAATCCACGACAACCCGGAGCTGAAGTTTCGAGAGTATATTGCGCATGATGCTCTGACGGAGTACATGAGGTCGCAGGGCGGCTGGCATGTAACTCCATCGGCGTATGGCATGGAGACGGCCTGGGTGGCTTCATTTGACACTGGATATCCTGGTCCTGTGGTCTCATTCAACGCTGAGAT
Source organism: Calonectria hawksworthii (assembly GCA_020975415.1). Classification (NCBI taxonomy): domain Eukaryota; kingdom Fungi; phylum Ascomycota; class Sordariomycetes; order Hypocreales; family Nectriaceae; genus Calonectria; species Calonectria hawksworthii. The sequence continues at coordinate 1,506,805 of JAHXZK010000015.1, read as the reverse complement.
GGGTAAGACACCATGAAGAGTATTCTATGGGTTCGTATTAACCAGCCGATGATTAAGATGCTTTGCCTGGTATTGGCCACGCCTGCGGGCACAATCTCATCGCTACAGCCTCAGTTCTTGGCGCTGTTGCTGTCTCTGAGCTGATGAAGCAGAAGCCCGAGCTGGGTGGAAAGGTGGTCATATTTGGCACCCCTGCAGAAGAAGGTAGGCACGCTTTCATCTCAATGAATATTTGTAAATAACCATGTGTTAAGGTGGAGGTGGAAAAATTAAACTTTTGGAGGCGGGCGCGTACTCTGACTACCGAGTCGACATCAGTCTGATATCGCACCCGGATAATGCTGCAACTGCCGCGTTGATGAGTACAACGGCTACGCACAGCTTCAAGGCCGAGTACTTCGGTCGGGAAGCCCATGCGGCCGCCAACCCTTGGCTAGGGATCAATGCCCTCGACGCTCTTGTTTCGGCCTACAACAATATCTCAGTGCTGCGCCAACAAACCATGCCAGATGACATTATCCAGGGCTATATTTCTCACGGCGGCAGGGCTGCAAATATCATTCACGCTTACGCTGCGGGAGTCTTTAGCGTGCGGGCCCAGAATCGCGCCCGATTAGACGAGCTGAAGGGCAAGGTGGAAGCTTGCTTTGAAGCTGGAGCCCTAGCAACGGGCGCGGAACTCGTCATCACCCCGCGGGGAGGTTACAAAGACCATATTCCCAACCGCGTTTTGGCCCAACACTACACCAAATATTTCAACGCTCTGAATCCTCCTCAGGAGATTTCTGTAGATCAAGACCAGGACGAAAACCGGGGGGCTATCCTTGCAAGCACTGACCAGGGAGATATCAGTTATGCAATTCCGAGCTTGAGTCCTATTTTTGCCATTGCCCCTGGGCCAAATGGCATGGGACCTCACAATCCAGAGTTTGCAAAGGCGGCGGGAACAAAGGATGCTTTCCAGAGGGCCGCTCGGGTTGCCAAGGCTCTGGCCGGTGTAGCTGCAGATGTTTTGTCAGATCAGCATTTGTTGGACAAGGTTAAGGAACAGTGGCGAAATGACATGAGTAAAGCTGCTGGAAAATCCTGAGAGAGCTGATTTGAAGGGAAATGAATTGATAATAGAAGGGGGTGGGAAATCTTTACGTCCACTCTGGCGTACGGGTCTATTGCAGCTATAAGAGATCTAGATAGACCTTCCTTGGTTGAAAAGACAAGAGCTTTCGGATGCACCGTTCATCATAGCTAGTGACAAGATTTGTTACACTCTCTGATAGTCACAGTTGCCTAGCTTAAACACAACAGACGTCAATGGAGGAGGCAGATCGAGCCTGAGCCCGATTTCACATACAAATCCCATCAACTCCGGTGCAACCTCAATCTAACCTTTACCGCCCTCAGCACCGTCTGCGACAGAAGGTATCTAAACCCAACTGCCGGTGATCAGGCCACGAGGGCGTTATCAAAGATCAACAACACTGGCCCGTCAATGCTATGGACAACAGACGCCCGCCGCGGCTGGCATCACAACAACGGTAACAGGGAGATGAGCCAGACTGAAAGAGGCCCCAAAGCACTATACAGAATAAGGCAACAACCTAGGTGATCAATCTGATCGCAACAGGGCCTGCAGGAACAGATCAAACCTTCATCTGTTGATCATGACGATCATCGTTGATCGCGATGATCACGGATACCGAAGGTCACGGGACCAGAAACAAAAGCTATAAGGGACCTAGATAGACCTTCTTTTGTATAAACAAGAGCTTCCTTGGGAACCGTCCATCACAACTGGTGAAAAGAGGAGCTCTAAAACGACGCGGTTAGGTATTCCAGGAGAGATGACTTTCGGGTCATACCAACACTTTACATGCACCCAGGTCTATTGGAAATATGGGTAGGGCGTCCTCTGCGAAACTCTGGCTCACTCTCGCAAGTAGGCTTTGGAACAGATGGGACGAAGAGACTTTTTGAATGCTGATGGGGTCTCTTACAATCCTCGGGCACGATTACGATTTCTCAGGGATTGTGATTTCCCGAGCTGCAGTCTAGAGGACTATTCTGAGCGAACACTCGTCTAGCAAGCTGCAGAAGCTAATTCTCTACCCACATCCTGTGCAAAATGATCGGATGTGGTCTCAATGTTGGATGGCCTATTATGGGTCAATTTCCTACATGAATGTTCCCTTTAACGGAGTGGATTGGTTGAGGAACCTCCGAGCCACAGTTGGTCCCATCGGACAGGGCGCTGAGTGGGGCGGGCAGCTCATTGCTCATGCAAGTCGACTCTTACTTGACAATGTCGAATTTTCTAAAACATCAACGCTGGATTTCTACGATTATCAATTGGACACGAGTATTTGTATGTGCGGAGTTATTGGAAGACAAAAGGTGCCCGAAGAAAACGACGAAGCGATTCACTACGCGATGTTGCCCTACCCTATACCACACATTGAGGCTCCTGACGCCGACGAACAACGCGGTGTTGCCACATTATTGAGCTCTTATTTTTAAACAGATATTGCAGACAGTAGTAATCTATAGAAAATACAACGTGAAATGGAACTGATGATGAGTATGGTTGTAAGGTTAGATTGGAATGGTGTTTTGGTACGCTTCAAACGTTCGCCTCCGACATATTCGCGCATAGCTTGACCAAACATTTAGAAAGATTACCTCTTTTTCCCTAAGATTATCATTTATAGATGGCAAAATCACAAATCTTTTATAGCAAAGTGCACTTAGATTCAACATCCTTTTATGTAGTTAATCGGATGAAGTGATGCTAGCCTTGTAAAATGCAACAAGCCAAACCATCCAAGGCATCCACACGTGATGGGTTGGAAACAGCGGCAGCTGTCAACAGCCGACTGCCAATTGTGAATGCCCACAACACTTTGTAAGGAGTGTTCCAAAGAGTGACTCTTCTTCTTTCACTCCACATACTACTTTCAGATCAAGCTTCCATTAAACCAAAAACCGACGGCGAAATGGATTTCGAAGCTCGCATTCAGGCCTTGTACGCCCCCGGTCGTGGCCAAACCCGTGAAGACCGGTTGAGGATCGCGATAGAGGAGACGCTCATCTACCAAGAAATGACCGTGGTGTTCCTGCGTGCCAAGCTGGACCACATTGCTCGGTTGGTCTCTCATGCAACTCCTTGGTTGGCTTGCCTAACACATCTAGACGCGATGTCACCTCCGGCGCAGGCAAGCTTGGAGCCGACTTTGGCAAGCTTGCTGCGAACCCCAATGCCACCAAGGCCAAGAAGAAGAAGTTCCTCAACCGCGTTGCTCTGGCCATCAGACAGGCCCAGTCGAGCGCCCTCGCGTGCAACAGCGGCGACCTCATCAGCGAGACCTGCCGCACTCTTGTTCAGAGCGTCTCGGCCTACCTTCCGACGTGCACTCCACCATACCGCGGCGGCGCAGCGTTGGACTTTGCACCGACCAGAACCCACCCTTGCCACCCCGTCGACAATGTCGTCATGCTCCTTGAGGACCTCGAAAGACTCCGAAAGTTTCCTGCCGTGCCCGCCCCGATGAACATGTTTCCCCATCAAAACCTTATCAAGTACGCTGGGCATATTCAGGCCATCGCTGCGAAGCCCTATCTGGAAGAGTTCCTCGCCAGGGGTCCCTGCGACTGGCATTGTCTTCAGGATGCATCTGTCAATGGCACCAAGGCAGAGCCTAACCCGGAACTAGTTTGTTCCATCAACGGCCACAAGGATTGCCTGTTTGTCAAAGTGGTTGACCACGAAGGCACCAATGCATTTGACTTTAGCTATAGCAAGGGCAATTAATCTGGCTAGATTGGCGGTTCCACAAAATGTTGCGTGGAAAGACTCTGAGTGGTATGTCAGCAGGGGGTGATATATTTGTGTGGCATGCGCATGCTGTCAGCATATTGTCTTCATAGATGAACAATTTGCTTGTGCTTTAATCACAGTTGTGCAAACTCTGATTGCGCACTGATGACGGAATTAAACGGGTTATGGAATGGAACAACTTTATTCGGACTTTTCCACTACTCCGCCAAGTGATCGTGATACCGCGCACGTGCATGCATCGGGGAACTTCCTAACGGTTTGGACTAGCACCTAGGTTGGCCTAAAGCGATGGCTTCGCCTACGATTCGTTCCAAAACGATAGTACTCAATACAAGAGCAAGTTTGGGCTAAGATCCAGCTACTGTATCAGCCGAGTGGAGGCCTCCGCAGTTTTCAATACATCCGTTGCTGGGCCGCCGGCGGGAGCGCATCCGGTCTCAGGGTTGTCACTTGTGCAAGCAAATAGGGCAAGTCTTGACGGGAGATGCAGCCATTTAGTGATAAAAAAGGCAAGCTACTATGCATGCCAGCTTCGTAACATGTCGTACTTCAGCATGTGTTAGGGCAAGGGCCGTGCTGATGGCAATTCAAGGTGGTCCAAACTTCCCCAAAACCCCGGATGACATTCCGACCCCCTGAGCGGAATGTCGGGGGGTCCCAAGGAGATGAGATTGGTCGGCATGTCGGACTGTCCACAAGCCGTTTTCTGTCATGCCGCATCGGGGACGGGAAAGGCAACTCGAGTCAACTATACGCGGAATTAATCAGGACGCATTACTCAACCAGCCGTAGGATTTGACCCTTCATTATATGTCAGATGGTTCTGAGGCGGACGTGCTTGGGCCAAAAGCCGCTTTTGGCAGCGTGATCCCGGCTCCGTGACGTGGCGCGATGCTGGATTGGGCTAACTGCGTTGCTGGGCCCCGTCAGCCCCGTCGGCCTCACCGCGTCGCGAATCGCCACCCTCGTATTTTGCAACCTTACAGGGACGCGGTGGGTATCCCTGCGGCTGTTAGCCGGCTTGCGGCTCTCGATTGGCTGAGCCGCAATGTTATCGATCTCGGCTGTTAAACTGAAACTCGCGAATGCGATGAGACGCCATGGGACGAAAACTTTAATATATTGATCTGCTGCTTGAATTTCCACGAACAGAAACTCGTCGTGAGAGCGCCTAGGAAGGACATGCGGAATTGCACATTTCGCAACCTGGACCCCTGGCAATCTCTCCATTCTGATCCATCGTATCCGAAGTGATCGGCTCGTCTCATCTAGGACACTCAGCTTGGCATTATAGCAATAATAACGCTGTAGGGCGGCCCCCCATCCCCATGGCCTCTCCGCTTCATTAATATTGAGCATCCCGCTCGGGCCCCTGGGGGCCGCCGACTTTGCCATCTGCTGCTGCTGCTGCTGGAGAAGAGCCATCCACAAAACAGAGAAACATCTCTCTCTCTCTCCCCTCTCCACCTTCGCCAAGCTTCAGCAAATCCATCGACCCCCGTGAGGATGGCACTCCGGGTTGGTGTAGAATGGCAATAGAAGTGGTTGCGTCCGTCACTTTAGCGGCCAGCGTCATATCATGCATTGCGACAGGCCTCGTACTGGTTTCCTTTATTATTTACAGACGTCAATTCTTCAACTTTCGCCAAGCCTTGGTCCTGAACCTTGCCGTGGCCGGTAAGCATTCTGCTGCAGTCGGTCCTCCACACAGAGAGAGGGCTTGGTTTGATCTAACCGAGCTGACTCATGATAGATTTCATCAACTCGCTTAACAACTCCATTTCAGGCATCATCTACGTCAAGACGGGGGAGCTGCGTGCGGGCACACCATGCACTGTCAACGGGCTGATCGGACAGCTGTCTGTCCAGGCATCTGATTTCTCCATTTTCGCCATAGCATTGGTGATTTTGCTCACCGTAACCAGACGAGCATACATGCCGACAGCATCTAAGAAGAGCAAGGTCGCCATTTGCCTATCCGTTTGGGTTCTTCCCGTCATCACGAGCGTTATCCCCTCTGTCATGGATGAAATGGTACCTGTGGGTGGCAACTGGTGCTGGATATCAGTCGACCGCACCGATCTTCGATATGGCATGACATATGTCTGGCGTTTTCTAGTTATCTTCTGCACCATCGCCATCTACGTTTTCATCTGGATGTATCTACGATGCCACGTCAACCCAACCTCTACGAAAGGAAAGTCTTCGTACAATTCCTCGGGTGCAGATTCACAGGGTTCTGTCTGGTCAAGGTTAAAACGGCAACCGAGCTTTTGGGTCGCCAAGGACGAAGAAGCAAATCTCAGCGACAGCTCGGGACAACCAGACGACAAGGGGAAGAGATCCGACGAGAGGAGGCTTACGGCCCAGGATTTCGACATGATTCGGATGGAAGGGGGCGCACAACTGCAGCGACACAAAGCTCATCGGAATTCGGAACTGCCTCCCGTCGCCGCTCCCGCACGAGCTAGCACCATCCTCAAAGCCACGCCCGCCCTGGTTCTGACGAGGGAACTACACTCGGACGCCAACGCACAAGCCGCGACTAACGAGCCTGTCACCAACGAGGCCGCCGCCGACGGGGAGGTCAATGTCTTGCAAACAAACACCAGCGAATTCCCGATCCGCCACGATGTTCGCCAGGTCGAGCGCGAAATCAGCCGAATGATGCTCCTCAATGCGTACCCTTTTCTTTACGTGCTCCTTTGGATTCCCGGAGTCATCAACCGACTCATGCAAGCATCTGGCAATGCGCCCTCTCCCGAGGTATCCGCCGCCCTGCAAGTCTCTACCCAGTTTGTTGGACTCGCCAACGCACTCACATACGGCTTCAACCATTATCTAAGAGATAGATTAAAAGGCATCTACCTCACGCCGTTCCTTACCAGACTTCGACAGAAGCGACGATGAGAGCGGGTGGCAGGCCCCGAAAAACTTCCTTTGTTTCTTTTTACGCGAGATATGATGAAAACGCTCCACAATGGATACCCTTTTCTTACAGAAAAAATATGCAGCAAAGTTCGCTGTAAAACCACCAGTACAGCTCCTCGGAAGAAAGAGAGCTTGAAGACTTGGCTTTGAGGTCGAAGTGACATAGACTTTGTATGTATTTATTACGATTTGCTTTCTCCTGTACCACTTTTTCTTTTTACTTCGTCCAAAAGCTATCTGTAGCACTTTTTTTATTCTCTTCTTTTTTTTTTTTTTACTAGGAGGTGGATAGAGCCTAGATTTCAGTTCGATTTTCATGACTGGTTCATGTACACTTTTTTAGTTGGTAATCTAGCCCTGGAGGATTGACATATTGTTGATTATGATGTTTTTTTACCGAAAGCGAACGTAAAAATAACATCATGAAATCTAAACAAGCTTTACTCAAATTCCGCTTCCACTGTTCCTTTCAAACCCTTCATTTCACGTCTGTTGCTATCTAGCTGCTTCTTAATTAATTCCAATTCCGCCTTCACCCGCTGCTGGTTGGAGTTGCTCATGCTCTCCAGGATGAGCATCTTCTTCTTCTCGAGTTGGCGCACTTCCTTGTCAAGCTTCTTGAACTGCCGAGACTTGTCCTCTGTACCCTTTGCCGAGAGGACGAACGAGCTCCACGATTGCTCCATCCAAAGATCGGGTTTCTGGTTGGTAAGAGTTTTGGCGATGTCGTGGGCGTAGTTGTCCCAGCAGGTGCGCAGGCGTCCGCGCTTGGTGTACGGGAACTGGTCGCTGAAGGCTTTCCAGACGCGGACGACCCTGACGATCTTTTCTTCGGATATCCTGAACCACTCCTTGTGCTTGGTCGTGCAGGCGACGGCCCTGCACTTCTTGACAAGGGTGTTTTCGAGGCGCAGCGTCTGGTGGATCATGCTCTCCATCCGCCTTGCGGCGCAGGGCATGAACATGGCGTACTGCTCTGTAATCTGGTACTTGCACAGCTTCTCCTGCTGCTTGATCCGCTTCCAGAGCTTCTTGGATCCGCTGTCAGCCGTCGCGATGGCGTCCGGGTCGTCGTGCGAAAGCTCCAGCTGCGTGAAGCCAATCTTCCAGTATCCACACTTTTCCAGGAACCAGTAGATGTATCCTGATTCGAGCGTCTTGGGGCTAGGTACCTTTCGCATGTCCTTCAAGAGATCGTGAACCAGGCCCTGGGTCTTGTCTGTTGGGTCGTGGAATTCCATGTCTTGTGTTCCCTCCTGGACAACGTCCAAAGACACCTCCTCGTCGGATGATTCTGCTTCTGGTTCTACATCTTGGCTGCGTTGGGAGCGACCGATGTGGTAGTCCATATCGCTATCATCCGTGTACTCTTCTTCAGTTCCGTCATCACTATGCCCCGAGTCGCTGACCACAAAATCAGCGAGACTCAGCGCATTCAACCCTTCGCACAGATCTGGCGAATGTGAAGCTCGATCACGCCGCGCAGCTACTCGGGCAGCAGGCCCTCGTGTTGGGCTGTCATCTTTGCGGAATGAAGATCGAGTGCGCCGGTTTTGGCGGTTGCTTTCGATAGATGTCACGCTGGAATTCGTTGGCGGAGGAGTGAGGACGGGACTGGACCGTGTTGAGATGGTCGACTCTGGCGTTTGTGCATCATCAAGCACGACTGAAAATTTGGGACGGTTGATCTGGCGAGGCGGCTTGGGAGGTGTGATAGGACCTTTTTTGGAAGTAGAGGAACTCTTGCGGGTGCTGATGTTGCTCTTGGCTTGTGGTGCATCGGATTCGACAGCCTCATTATGATATGTTCCATCAGTGTCATCACCAAAGCTGCCGTCGGACTTGTCATCTTCAAACTCATCTTTGATACGACGGGGCGATGATTCTTCTTGGAGTTTTGCTCGAACTTCCTTCCTAAACTTGGCTTTGGAGAAGTCGGACTCCTTGAGTCTACTCTTTAGAAGCGCGGTAATGTCGTGGATGCGATCAGATTGATCCTCATCTTGGCTGGTGTGCCCCACGCTGCAAATGAGGAGGCGAGCCAGGTACTCGAGCAGCTTGACAACGCGACCAGTATGAACGGGTGCCTCCTCGACTATAATCTTTTCGAATATCTTCGATAGAGTCGAGCGAATCTCTTGCCCGTTGTTGTTTACAGTCCTTTTACACGGGCTGCCTTTCCGCGTAAGGCCAAGACATGGGACAGACTCCTTTTGGACTAGGGCGCCAAATAGTTCTCCCAACTTGGCTGCCTTGTGTGGCGGCGGGCTGTCCATATTGGTGGGACCAAACAAGAACTTTGAAGCTTGAAAGTAATCCACCAATGAAGTTTGAGGTGATGTGATTGAGTTCAGAATTGCTGATGTGACGGACAGAAATGGTCATCACATAAATACTCAGAGTCGCATTCAACACTTGGTATACGAAGAATCAGGTGCACTGGCGGAGACACTATTGTACTGAATTAGGCACGATGCATATGTTGTCGCCAACACGTGCCACTCAGGAGATTGTTTGACATGTTGGCACAACTCGACGCAAGCAGAGTGGCCGCCGTGCACAGACACATCACTAGCTTCGGTGAGGCCCATTTTTCGGACAGGGATCCTTACACGGGGAACTGGGCGAGTGGTTTGCGCAGCCGCCAAAAGTGAAGCGGTTAGTGCCATCGGGGCGCCTCACACACGAACAACTCATACGCCTGCATCCAATCGGAAGTCGCAGGTCTGCTGCACTTGGAAATACGTGCCTTTGTGTACCTGCGTGCGAATGGTGAGGCCATCCCAATGTGGAGACGATGGCCCAGAGGGATCCATCCGCGCGGGTTTAGCGCCAACAGCAATTTTGAGGTTGAACATGTTGGCAATTGGGCATCCAAGTGTTTACCTGCGGTGTGCCGCGCCTGCCATCAGAGGGAAATGCAGCATGAGCATGTTGCCGATGGATCCGCAGCTAGTAAAGTGGGAGGGAGCCGGAGACTGCAAATTTGTCCGAAGGCTGCACTGCGGGTATTTGACTTGCCACTCGATTAAACATGGTTTGAAAAGTGTCCACATCACTGAACTCACTTTTGGCACCACTTAGAAGTATAATATTAGAGAGAAGGGGATGTTCTTGGCAGTGGGGTCAAATATAGAATGTAAAACTTTTCATCTTTTCGGGTTCCAACGACATGACGTATGCTTTCCGCTCAAATCTTCAACACTCTCCACCTAAGAGCACTCCCTGCAACATTAGATACAGCCGCATTAGAGCTTCCCTTACGATATTTTGCCTCATCCCCAGATATAGGCCCTATATTAGGAAAATGCAAAACCTAACCCATCTCGTACACAACTCCAAAAGCGTGGTTATTCTGTCCGCCAACCGCTGTGTGCTCTGTCGCATCCTGTCCTGCATCCAATTCGTAGATGCTGAAGAAGCTGATCGCACCCCCGGCAGGCTTGCTTGTTATGACCTTGACATCGCTAAAGTCGACGCAGTCTTCGCCTGGAAGGGCCATGGGTGCCGAAAAGCCGACGAGTTTGGTTGCGCGGGTGTTGCAGATGCGGCAGAAGACCGCTTTATCATACGTCGTCATGTAATTGGTGATACATGACGAACAAAATGTGTGATTACAAGGCCGGATACTTAGTAATGGTCAGCACACGCGGTAATGGATTTCCGGAGACATGATACTCACATTGAATCGCATAGCATTTTCCCACAGCAAGTACACCCTACCTTGGTTGAGCCGTTGAAACTGGCTCCGAGGTGGATGTTTCCTTCCAAGGCATCAATCTCGCCCACGCTCTTGATGCCCACCGACTCATACGGATCATGGGTAGCGGCCGCTTCACCATACGACTCGTAGAATGGCAGCCCTTTCTGCTTGTACAGCTCTGGCGTAATGGGCGTCGGCGGTGCCAGCATTCCCGTCAGCGACTCGAAAGCCACGGCATTGAGAATCTGGACGCTGAGCATGGTGCCACGGGCTTTGCACCATGCGGACTGGGAAAATGGATCCTTGTGGACGATTTGGCGGATGCGCGAGCCGGCAGCAATGCCCATTGCCCAACCCACTTGGCTGTACGTTGCACGAGATTGGTTAGTAACGATCTAGCATCGGGCCGGATTGGCCCCACGAGTTGTATCTGCGGCAGGGTGCACTTACTCAATTTTTGATTGGGGTTTCGGCGCAGGCGTATGGGTTGGCGTCACCGGACTCGGAGTGCCTTGGTAGTAGCTTGTCGAGTCTGACATAGTTGGTGACTGGTATGGTGTCGCTGAAGATGGTGCGGATGGCGAGTAGGGGTTGTGCGAGGCTTGAGATGGCGCTGATGGCGGTGAATAAGCCTGATACGCAGATTGCTCCTGTCCTGTTGGCGGGGAGTAACATTGGTATGCAGACTGCGAAGGTGCCGGTGGCGGTGAATAGGATTCGTACGAGTAGTAACTCGGAGAGGCTGGTGCTGTTGCGCCTTGGGGTTGTTGTTGCTGCTGCTGCTGCTGTACCGGCTTTGACGGCACGGGGGGCGACGAATAGCCTGGCGATGAATAACGCTGCGGAGCTGGTGCAGGTACGCTCTGTACCGGGCCTGAGCTTCTATCATCCAGTGCCATTCTTGACGGCGGCGAATAATAATCTGCAGAAGCATAATTCTGCGAGGCTGGCGCTGGCGATGCCGCGGTTGGTGCAGGCGTATAAGATTGGCTATAAACGGCTGGCGAGTACGGAACTGTGTCTGGTGACTGCTGGAGTTCTTGGGCAGCAGAATATGTCGGTTGGTACATCATAGGGGATGGCTGATATGGGCCTGCATGAGCCATTTGATGGACAGGCGGAGGCATTGCCGCATATCCCATCGGAGGCCGCGGAGCCATTGGGGGTGAGCTCAGCGGAGCTTGGGACTCTTTGTTGCGATTGAACGGGTTCAGTGAGAGTCTGAAGCGCGATTTTCTAGCCTTTGAGTCCCCGTAATTGATCTTGTACGAATCAAAGGTAACGGGCCCCGGCGAGCTTGGTTGTTCCTGGGGTTGTGGTTGCTTCGAGGGTTGCGGTGGCTCTTGAGGCTGTGGTTCCTGCTGGGGTATTGGGTAAGCTTGAGCAGGTAATTGATATGGCGGATAATTGTCCGTAGGATACGGTGGCACGGGAGCTGGTTGATGGGTGTTTTGGTAAGGGTTCTGAATGTCCAACACCGAAATGATGGCGTGGTCCTGTACGCCTTCCTCTTGTAGTGCTTTAGAACCAAGTTGCTTGCCTTCGTGCATCACTTTGAACGACCCATTGCGAGGGTTTTGACCGTTAATCGTGATACCTGCATCTGATAGCGCTGCCAAGCATTCATCAGCCGTCCACCAGGGGAGCCACTCCATCGACTTAGTGCATTTCGCACCGAGGTCGCTGTATGTCACCGTTACGTTTAAAGGGTATACGGCTTTCATGTTCACCCTTCCTCCAGGAGTCCAAGGAACACTTCCGAATCCATAGCCGGTGCTGGATGGAGCCGAAAGTTGCGAGTTGTAAAGATGGCGCATATAAACAGGGCGATGGTCCTGAATCCAATAATCTACTTTTTTATTCATGTCGGCAACGGGTTTCTCGTCCACGCTGAGATCCTTCCAGCTGAGAACCACAACTTCCGTCTGTAGGCTGCGTGGCGTGTCCTCCAACCCAAAAGCTACGCCTGGCGGCGAAACTCGCCATTGATTTCCAGGCACAATCTCCAGCTGAATGCCGCCAACGTCCTCCTTGCCCGTCACCTGCTTTTCAACAGAGTACCCGGAGCCCAGCGGCATGGCGATGAATTGCTTGACCGTGTCTTGCGCGACAGTGATACCATCAACAAACTTCTGCGGTGGCGCTGAGATGTAGTCCTGTTTGGTTGACCGCTGAGACGCTGGCACATTCCAGGGAAGACCCGAAACGGCATTAACGCCGCCGACAAAGGGGCGAACAGCGAAGGCGTCTATCGTGGTTTTGAACGACATGAACATGGCCTCTCTCTGGTACATGGGGAAGAAGACGCCGCCTTTGCGGGCCATATCTACCAGGCTGGGATTGCCCGAGTTTTCCAGCTTCTTCCTGACGCAAGCAATATTCGAAACGGGGATATGGCCAACGCCTGCGGGCTGATCAACTACGGAACTATTCTCCGGCAGCCTCAGGGTGCGGATGAATGAAATCTCGAGCTGTGCGGGGAACGACGTAGCCAGGACCTTGCCATCTTGGCATTGGATCTTCAGGCGACGGAGCGTGTCGTTGAATCTGCCGATGGGCTCATCTTTGCTAATCAGCAGCCCTGTGGGGGCATCCATGTCATAGCATGACTCTCCATCGACAGCAAGTATTTGAAACTGCTCGGGCAAGGCCTTGGAACCGTTCCAGGCAGGGTCGGCGACGATTGCGTGCTTAGCAGACAATGGTGGTTCAAATTGGTTCTCCTTGAGCAGTTCGGAAACCTGCTTGAGCGTCATGTACCATGGTCCCTGGATGCACAGCTCAAACTTATTCGCGTGGCTGGGCTTCCTGACACCAGACAAAAGTACATCAATGTAATCTGCCGGAGGAAAACCTAGAAGACACTCCATGGTTAGAATTGATTTATCGCGCAGACGCCAAGTCAATGGTAGCGGGTTGGATACGAACCTTCCATGCGTAACAGCTGTTTCTCTAATGGCTGGACAGGTAGCTCCGTAGCACCTATGTTCTCCTGCGGGTCTGGCGTGAAGCTGGTGAGCCAGGAATCGAAGCCGGAAAATGTTCCGACCTCATCTTGAGGGCCCGGAGGTGGCGATGGCTTCTCATGGTTTGTCGATACACTCTTTATCGCTGGCTTGGGCGGCGGAAAGTTGGGATCAACCGGATACTTTGCACTGGCCGCATCGAAATCGTCGTTGGTGTTGGCGTTGACGACGTTGACATTGACATCGGGGCCTAGTCCGCCCCCCCGCTTGCGGAACTTGCCGTCGTCCCCGTTGTCTTTGAACCGCCGAATGAGCTTCCTCATCTCCAAGGCCCGCGAATATGGGGAACAGAAGCTGCTGTTCCGGCGGATTGCGGCGAGAAAGTGGCCCCAAATGTTAGCACGAACTGGGCGCAAGCAGGAGATCTGGGATGCCAAGGAGGTGGGAGCTCCGTTTGCATATTTGGCAGTGGCCGTCTTCTTATCCCGCTTTGGTGGCGTTACGGCTGAGCGGTAGCGTACTCAGATGCGAGCTGTTGATAGGTTGAGCCCGCCGCCTTAGGTCTCGGCCTTGCTAGTTTGGCTTTAGTGAACCAATGGTGTGGAAAAGAGTTTGGTGTCGACTCACCATGCGTTGAGAGCAGGGAGAGGTCGCTTGAGCTTGTAATTGGATGGAAAATGGCCCAACCCTCTGCTCACCGTATGGCAGCATAAATGCAGAGGCTAGCCAATTGTACCAACAAGGTCAGATTTCATCCCAAAAATGACTCCACCCGAAGTTCAATCTAATCATTGCAATCCCTATTTTCTTTTCTTTTTTCCTTTTTAATTTGCCATTCGTCACCCTTGTGGCCATCCGCGTAGTGGCAGTGGCGCACATCCTTGACGACAATGCAGGGGGGCTCATCCCGATGCTTATGGTGATAGTCTGGCTTAAATAGTCTATCCCTGGCTGTGCCGGGATACTTGTATCGATTTCGAGTCGATTCGTCACCCGAGTTGGAGTTGTTGATTGCCGCACATTTTGCGTACCAAAGTCATGTTGAACAATTCGAGTACTGATTATGACATCCCCAAGGATCATTTCTTTGCCCTTGGCCATAACAGGCACATCACTACACATACCAATCAGAAATGCAGGCTCGATATTAGGAAAGCTTAATCGAATACCGGCCGATGTGCCTGCCGTGCGACGTTTGCCCATTTGGGGTAAGAGAGCAAGAACGACATTGAATTTGCCGATCCATCCAGTTGCATAGTAATTTTAATCGCCAAATTTCCGTACAAAATTCTCTTGACCACAGTATCATCAAGAACTCTACAGATGGCCTCGTATTAGTTGAGAGCGCAGATAATGGTAATTTCAAACTCGCCACGGCTGGTCGGAGCAGATGGCATGGTATCGTCAGCGACGGGTATCCCTAAAACGATCATTCAGATGCGAGAGACGAAGGCGAAAATTGCCTTATCTTATTACTAACTTCCACGGAAACAACGTATTTCGGATTCAAGTTGGTCAACAGGCTGTGAGGTAGACGAGGTAGCCAAGACCTTGTTTGAGCTGAGCCTCCAAGCCCCTCACGTGGACCAACATGCATATTCGGCGGCCTCATTTCGGCCTAGCGCTTACTGTCTGAAGAAAAATGTCAACCTTGATTTTTTTGTAACCATTTCATCTTTGAAGGAGCCAAAGCACTTCCCTGGGGCAGTTTCGCGGCCAGCTCTGCTCTACTTTGGGATAGTGCATTTGACTATACACCTATGCTTCTGCATAAAGAGCCGCCCGTGACAATCAAAGAGTAAATTGTCTCTTGTAAAATCCAGAGCCAGCTCGACAGCCCGATCGCGGCCCGACCACCTGATCGCCCAAGAGCCGAGTTTCGCCTTCAATCTCTGGAAATATCGCGACATCAGCAAGCCGCTACGTACGGGGAGGATTTACATCTACTTTCCAGAATATGAGCCAAATAAGCTTCGAGCAGGATGTCTCAGCCCGAAATCTGATTGTTGGTTGCCAGATTAAGAACTTGGCCATGGGAGCCTCCGATGTGCCTCAGCAGGTCAAACCTTTCTCCAATGTGCCTTTCCGGCAGAACAAGGACTTTGTTGATCGCCCGGATATTATGAATTGGCTTGATGATCGACTTGAAGAGCCTGGGAGTCGTGCAGCACTTGTAGGCCTGGGGGGTATCGGGTGAGCACGGGTTTCCTATTGTGTTGGTAACCTTGCTAAGAAGATTAGAAAATCGCAGATTGCCATGCGCTATGCCGACAAGGTCCGTCAAAAATCCCAAGACGTGTTTGTTTTCTGGGTGTTTGCATCTTCTAGGATTCGGTTCGAGGAGAGCTACGAAGATATTGCTCGGCAACTTCGGCTCATTGGGGAAAATTCAAGGCCAAATATCCTTCAACTGGTTTTCGATTGGCTGAGTGATCAGGAAAATGGCCCGTGGGTGATGATTTTGGATAATGCTGATGACCTTGGCACATTCCTTCCAGCAGCGGACATGCATGGCTCAAGGAATCAGAGTCTGGCCCATTTTCTCCCCAACACTGGCCGTGGAACAATTCTCATTACATCAAGACACTGGAAGGCTGTGCAACAATTGGTAGACGATCAAGATGCGATTATCAGCGTGCAAGTAATGCAGAAGGCTCAGTCGCTCGAGCTCCTTCAACTCAAACTCAAAGGCTCTGATGAGGATGAGGCGGCATTAGAGGAGCTAGTCGACACCCTCGGCCACATTCCTCTCGCAATCACTCAGGCTGCCGCATTTATCAAGAATAAAAAAGGTCGCATGTCAGTACAATCATATCTCAAAGAGTTTCGAGAGAGTGATAGCAAGAGAAAACGCTATCTAGAGAGCCAACCAGGAGACCTTCAGCGGGATCCCTCGGCTTCCAGATCTATACTCCTGACCTTGCAGATTACTTTCAATCAAATCGACAAGGCCCACCCATCTGCTGGCAGGCTGCTATCAATTATGAGCTTCTTCAGCCCTCAAAGAATTCCCACCTTCGTGCTCGAAGCGTATGCCAGTGGCCTCGAGGACGGTGACTATGATGAACACTTTGATGTGCTTGATGACTATGCATTAATCACCACAACTACAACCAACTTCGTGAATATGCATAGCCTAGTTCAATACTGCGTCAGAATTTGGATTGCATCATCTGGGAGCGGGGATGATTTGAGATTGCAATTTCTGCGTCTCCTGACAGACCAATACCCAACTGACCTTCACAATGGGCGGTGGAAAGTTCTCAGTCTGAACCCTCACCTTGAACTCATAAGCGAGAAGCAGCCCGAAAATGAGAGTCAACTTCTGGTTTGGGCTGACCTAATGCAAAAGGTTGCACCCCATTGGTTAACCGAGTTCAGATATCACCATGTCGTGTCGATATTGTGTCCTGTTTTGGAAGAGCGACAGAAACGTCTGGGGAAAACACACAAAACGACACAATTGAGCCGTTTTGAGCTTTCAAAGGCACTGTGTTATGTTGGCCACCATATGAAAGCAGAACTACTACATCGAGAAGCCCTTGATGAGTACCAAGAAAAATTGGGGGAAGATGGCATTGTAATAATGAAAGAAATGTATCGTATGATGGAGGTATGTTTCCAACAAGGCAAAATTGAGACACCAGTGAAGATGTTGTCAGATTTTGTCCAATTTTACACAAAAGCACCGACACCCGAAAAGGCCGAATTGATATGGAATTCCCAGTTATTGTGCGCCAAAACCTGTATTAAGCAGGGAGGTTACGAACAGGCAGAGGAGATACTCAGGAGGGCCATTTCTAAAATTAACAACATTTTGACAGGATTGGACGTACCCCAATCCATTATTCAGGACTTTATATCAGAATTTAACGAAACGCTTTTCTCGGTGCTTGTATACCAGGGTAAGCTTGAAGAAGCTGAGGGTCTTGGCCGGCGGATTCTAGAAGAAATGGAGTTGATGCATGGGCCGGACTCTCCCAAAACATATGAAATAACGCGAGAACTTGCATTTCTATTGCAGAAACGTCAAAGGTCACACGAAGGAGAGAGATTATTGCGTCGAAGATTGCAGGGGGCCCAAAGATACTTTTCACAGTGTGATCCAATATTGTTAAGATTTCACCTAGACTTCGCCAATTACCTTGGCCTTGGTGAAGGACAAATGGATGAACAGGAGGTGGTTCTACGGGATATCCTGTCCCTATTGCAAGATTCACAAGGCGATAATTCCTTCTACGAAGCGTGGACGCTGTTCCTCTTGGGGGATTGCTTGGAATTCCAAGGCCGGAGTGATGAGGCCGAAACCTCCTTTAACCAGGCTGTTAGATTACTGCGAAAGTACCCATCTGGCACCCCAGCGGTTGAATCGCTCCTGATGGAGTGCCTAGATTCAAAAAAAAGATACGAAACAGCTAAGGCCATAGAGCCAGGGCCTCACCAGGAATCTCAAACGCACACGAGAGAGAAGGGGAAAGAAAAGAGGAAGGGTGAGAAGGGTTATGGCTCGTGAAATAATTGACTGAATCAAAACCGGATTGTCGAGGTGCCTAAACATTTAACGAAAAGAAAAGCATCGCAAACAGCTCAGGCATGTGAGCACGGTGCAAACAAAATCGCAAGTGTTTCTCGTCAGAGAACCAGTCAACCTCAACATCTGCGAGCCTGTGTTGCGTTTTGTTCTTATTCTACATTTTCCTCCCCGTTTCCCTTCCATTTCTATCCCCTGTGTGTTCGCCTTTCCACTTTTATTTTCAATGGCGTACTATAAAAGCGACTATCCCTTTGAGTGCCATAAGCCTCCACTTCCAAAGAAGATATTGTGTGAATGGTAAGGATCGTAATTAAAGATAAAGCTTTATAGGTTTATTTTATATAATATCATCTTTACGAATAATAATTTAATTTATATAAAATTATCTTTTATTCTAATAATAAGACTTATTGCTCAGATGAGAGGTACCTAGATGGAGACTTACGGCACTCAAAGTCATAAAAGTGGTCAAGTCATAGGATAAGGAACGAAAAGGTCGGGCCAGCTCGCTATTTGGTCCCTCTAATCAGAATTTGCGTCCATTAGGACGCTGCTAGCCCCTGACAGTATCGGAAAGATAGCCGCTACTCGTGGCATCAAGTACAACACCTGACCGGTCGTTACCCAGCCTGCTATTGAAAATAATCAACCAAAGTTCACCTTGATAAAGCACTGCCAGCATCGTAGCCAAAACAGTCAGCCTAGCAAACCCCTTTCAAGAAGTTAAGATGGTCATGCACCTCAGGGTATTGAAAGGTTTGAGCGGAATCATAAAGTGTGCAAGTTTGTTTCAACTGGAGGACGCGGATAGTTCAACGAGTCGCCTTACTTTTCATATGTAGTAACCAAGTCAATTTAACCATCTGTCTGCAATCTCTCAACGCTAAACTCTAATCCCCAACATCATCTCTTGCAAGAAATTATGCACCACATCTCAACATCAAGATTCCAAATTCCTCAGCCAATTCAACAACGGCGGAGATGCTTACCCTACATTCCTCTAATGACCTTTCATCAAATGGGCCAGCACTTGCTCCTTGCTAAACTCCTCGTATCTCGGCGGCTCACCAGGGCCTGCCATGTTAAAAACGCCACTGGAAGTTATAGACATCTCACTGCCCCCATCTTCAATTGAAGGTGTCGGCGGTGGCTCTCTAGCAGCCTCTTCTTCCGCTGTAGTCCCACTAGGACTAGCTTCGGCTTCGGGCTGGTCGTTTTGATGGTCCTGCTTCAGCACACACACCTTCTTGTGCGATTTCCAGTCTTTTTTCTGATGCTCTATGCCACAGTATCCCACCGCCTTGCACCTCGAGCACCTCTTCGTGTTGGTGGTGGAATTGCAGACGTTGCATGGCACCAGTCCCTGGGAGCTTCCCGGTGGCAGCGTCGTAATGACGTCGTTGAACTCTTCCGTCACAATCTTGGCATGAGCCCGGCGCTTGCAGGTTTCCGAAGCACAGAGAGGATACACGGAAAGCTGAACCGAGCTGTTCTCGCCGTCATTGGACATGTCGGTCGGCATGGGGACCATGGTGGTCGAGGCCTTTTTGCAGGTGATGCAGCTGGAGCCGCAGCGCTCCAAGAGAGTGCTCTCATGCTGCTTCACAATGGATTGGACCATGGATGAAAAGAGCTTTTCAATTTTCTGTGCCTCGGCGGGGTTCGCATCCGAGGTTGCCGCATTGAGGAAGATTTCTGGGAGGGCATGATTGAACTGCAGCGGCTCGCTGGAGGGATTGGCCGGGAAGGCAAACTTGAAATTGGTCGGTCGCAGAGATGGAGGCATTGTGTCAAATTGTTGTTGTATGAAAGAAAAATAATGTGAAACGGCCTCTCGCTCGCCGATAACTGAAGCCGTTGGAGGAGCTGTCAGCTTCCCCGCGTTTATGCACGTGGCGTGATTTTGGGACGATTAGTGCCGATCCCGGTCCACCCGGCAGCTCACGGATAAGTTACGCGGAGGTTCAAGTCTGACTTTGTCAGAATACAAGAGTCAAAAGTCGACAAATGGATGACGAGGGCGATTGTCGTGAATAATTCCGATACGACAGAGCGTGAGAAATCTGTAATGGTTTAGCTTGTTTCCTGGCTTTATTGATTTTGCGCTTCTCCCTCATTTATGCGGCATTGAAATCATCTCTGTACTTACCGAATTACCCAAAAATGAATGAATGTAAAGGGTCAAACGGTGGGTGACGGGAGATTGCAATTAGGTAGCGCAGATGTGGGTTCTGTTCAAATACGAGACTGAAGCTTGGCCTTTCCTGCTTCACCTCCGAGGATCTAGTTTTAAGAGTTTGATTGGATTACCGTGTCCTTTGGGGCCTACGTGGACAGCGTTCTGTTGTCTTAGGTAGGAAGGGCAGTTAGGAATGTGCGATGCGGTACATTTATTGCATGTATGCTTATTTAAATAATTAATTTTACTAATATCTTTGTTTTGCTTTTACATCCAAGACTCCTAACAGCAGTAGCAGCCCATATCGGGGTTTACATATTGATACATTTGTTTAGTTTCATTCATTCATTCTTCCCAGACGAGGTTGCTCCCTCCGGTTGCCATTCGCCTAGCTCTGCCACGTTTTCGTTGTTGACTTGAGTCCCCTCCTTCCCTTTCCCCCCTCTCGAACTGTACGAGCCGTGCAGGGTTCTTTCATCATCAGACATGACAGTTACAGTTCTGCCGGTGACGAGACTAGAAACTCTGGTCCAGCCAACAGAGACGAAAGGCAGCAGTGGTCGCAGCGCCGGCACTGCGCAGACGACGACTTGACTGGTGATTTCTGCCGACGTAACAACGCCTGCATTTTTGTCAGCATTCCGAGCACAGGAGACGTCAAATAGCACATATACGCACTTGATGAAAGTGTATAAATCGATTGCATTGCGAAGGCAAAGCGGCAAATACTCAGAATAATGTTGACGATACCAATGCTGAAGAGCAATATGAGGCTTATCTTTTCTCTCTTTGGCATCACCTTGAGCGTTTGAAGCATTCCAAACGGGAGCAGGAAAACTGCATAAACCTGTCAGAATGAAGTGCACGTCACACCGGAAGCGGCTTTCTCTCTTACCAAGTATTTCTGCAAGGAAGCTTATCGGCCAATTAATCTTTACGACCATGTTTGTGTCGAATAGCGCGCAGGTTCCAGGTACGGTTGACCTACAACGTGGAATGGTTAGCTCCTCAACTGATGGGAAAGGAAAAGAAAAAAGCGATGGGATATTCCCTTACCAGCTCTGAGATATTGGTAGACCACACCAAAAAAGATCCATAAAAAAGGCGACGGCGAATCCGCAAGCATTATAAATCATAACAAGGTAAAGACATTTTCTCAACCCTTCTTCAGATATGGGGAATAATTCGTTGTAGAAAGCAAGAAGGCAGAATCTAGGAAAATAGTAGATGAGATCAGAGAGAAGGATGATGGAAAATTGAATCTGCATCCGATGTGAGTTGATGTTCCGGCATGAGGGTCCAAGAGTGCAGTATATATACTTTGTTAAACTCGACATTGGATTTGTCACCGACTGCAATTAAGCCAGAGGCCAGAACGTAAGTGCTCTCAATGACGAGCCCGGTGAAGATTAAAACGCCGATAGTAAGCCAGACTTCGGATATCCAGAAGGCCCATTGGTGCTTCCATGTTCGCACGGCAAGTCGGGCAATGACGAAAAACAAGCATATTCCTACGAATATGTATTCTACTATCTGAGGCGCGTTGTTAGCATCGAGCCATCAAGGCTTGGCACACATCAAAGCTTTGACCCACATTGAATTGTGCCACAGTAATGTCCTTCATCTTGGGGAAGAAGAATGCGGTGTAAAAAGAGGTGAAGGATTAAACAAATGAGATGGACGAAGCGTAATAGCTCGGTGCCGTGTCCGGTTCCGACGCAGGAAGCACAGTGAAGGACCTCACCAAAGGCGCTCGGTGTGACGAGAGCATGACATCAAGATGCAGAGCGTAGAGGTGGAGTAGATCTAGGGCACGTTGGGGGCATGGAGTAAATAAGGACGACGACTGATGGTTCGGCTATTCCTAGTTGGATGAGACATGCATACGCGCCAGCGATGCTAAGCTTCCAAAAGCAAAGGTATATTTTCTCTAGCCCCCAGCCACACTCCTCGTTTCCTCCGGGGCTTTTAGGCCTGGGAGGGGCCATTAATTGAAGGCATCGTCCACGCTTTATTGGACCAGATAGAGCAGAGAGCAAAATGCCTCGACTGATTTTCGGTCGCAGCGAGACAATCCTGCGGGCGTTGCTGCCAAAAAAGCCATGACTACTCCATCAGCAGGTTCCCTCCCACCCCTTGGGAGCGCCACAAGCGCAGCCACGGTCAAAGCAATCTCGACTAGCGGCATCTAGACTGCCGGCTTCGTGCGGTGGAGCAGGACAAACGTAGACCTGTTGCTGGAATGTTGAACTGCCTCCGTTCACTAAAACGTCTGGATTCTACGTGCAAAGTTTGAGGCCAGCTTAAACTCTTCAGCTAGACTCGTGCTATGATGGTAGTTAGCCCATGTGACGACCACAATGCTGGGCTGCAAATTTACCCATCGCCAGTGACTCCCACATCAACCTGAATCCCCTCCAACCCCCCATGCGATTTGTTGACTCGCGGGCTTTCCATGATGGGGGTTCAAAACACGGATGTTCCCGCTTCAATCTCTCTCCCACATACTGTTCCGCTTCAGCCTAGGGAATGCCGCCACAGGGTCAGCCTATGAGGACGAGGAGATGTCAGACTTTTGCCCCGAAATGCTTCGCGAGGCAAGGATTAATGCGAGACGGTCGCATCCGTCAAACAAAGCAGCTGCCAGAATCCGCCACCGTCGTATGAGCTACGAAAACTGTATTTTGGTTGTGGCCATGGCACTCGCCCCCAGCCTTGAGAGGGCGGCCCGTGTGAAACCCAAATGCGCGCCCCGATCCGCTGGCATCGTTAATCGCTTCAAGATTAGGGGTCAGGCTCTGGATGACACATGTCTCACGGCCTTTTGTTGCTAAATGTCGGTTCCCATCTGTTGGTCACGCTCCTCACACCCGCTTGTATGCAGGGGCATCGGAGGTATCTGATTCTATTCAGACATATTGAAAAAATATCAGCGGGGGAAGAGGAATGCATGGGAACACCCCAAGCCTGGGCAGATGTGGTCTGAAGGAGAGTATTTGTTGAATGATGTCTACCTTGGGCATTGGTGTGATTGAAGCCTAAAAGACACCATTGTCTGTGGGCAAAAAAGGATGCAGATGAAACAGGGAATGCCAAAGCCAATAATTGACGATAATAGGATGCCAAGCCCAAGACACGCGTCCAAAACTTGGCATTGAGATATGCATATTCAGAAGCCGAGATGATGACATCGCGTACATGGGTCCATGAAGACTAACAAAGTTCGAGCAAGGCGCAGTACGAGCCACAACTGATGCGGTGCGCGGTGATCAGCCGGCTAGTTCCGGCCGCGGACCGAATAGCCGTTGCGAAATTGGTGCGAATGGATCGTCGGACACCTGACTGTGCATATAATTCACATATCGACTTGTGCATGCTTACTCCACTTGTGAAAACTCACAGCAGGACACACAATGCCCTGGTTGTTAGCGTGACGGGAATCGGCCCCCTGCATGTCACAAGCGCTCGAGTCCAGCAAGTCTCGCAGGGATTAGGCCTGACGTTTTGGCAACGGCGAGAGAGCAAACGACTGCGCGGTGCCAAGAATCTTATCCCGATGCCCCCGCATTTTGATCGAATCACGGTCGGATCGCTTGCGGCTCCATGCCATTGATAAGCAGCTTGCCGTCACAACACGCAGCTAGCCGTTCTCCTTGGTGACACGGGCGAATGACTCCAATATGCTGTGCAACAGCGATGCCTGCCCAAGCAGCACAAGAATGCCTGGCAGGTGCTGGCCTCGGATTTTTGGGGGTTTTCGTGTGTCCCACGTCCTCGATGCCGTTGGGCGCCCTGCTAGGCTGTACCCCAAAGAAAAACCCCAGTCGCTTGAGTTCATCGTACTCAGCGGCTCGCATGTCATCTCGGGTTATGCTTACACGATCTACTTGCCGGACATGGGGTTTGGTTACAATTTTCACTTGCGGGGACATCATGCGATAGAATAGAGAGAAAGAAACATGCAGAGTACAGTATTTTGCAATTTGCTATCGACCTTGGGTCCTCCAGTTCAATCTCAGTAAAAGGTGTATCGCGACCATGGTCTTCTCCGGAGATGACAAGAGTAAGGCATCTGTTCCTCCTCAAAAAGATGGTCCAGCCCCAAAGATAGCTGCGGTTTCTGATCAGCAGATGGCGAGGTTGAGTGAAAAACATCAACTTACTTCGGCTCGACATTTGAAGTCCCATGGGTTGAGTCGAATCCACTGTGAGAGTGAAAATTGTCGAATTATTGGTGGTGGACGGCGTCGCCCACGGCTTGGGATCCTCGTGACGGTCCATGTCCATGTCTTTGGTGTCGTCCTTGGCTGGCGCACCAAGCATCCTTGGTTTCCACATGGCATTCGTTTTCGGCTGCTTTCGCACAAGTGCGTGCTCTTCGCACCTATCTCTCTTGCGCTTCGGGGTGGTGCGAGACGAGCGTGCCTCGGCCGAGGTGGCAGGTGTGACGGGCTTTTGGCGGTCCGTGATACTTAGCGTATCAAGAGACAAGATGGGTTTGATAAGGCTGTCGTCGTCTTCCTTGTCGTCTTCCTTGTCCTCCTTGGTGGGTGGTGCCATGAGGAGAAGCTTTGGCTTGTCCGTCAGTTCGCCCTTGACCTTGGTCAATGGTTTGGCTTTGGGCGTATTTGGCATGGTCGACACAAGCCCTTGAGTTATGTCGGACAAATATTGTCGCTTCATGTCTAAACAGTCCTGACAACCGCATGTGTCAAACACGGACGTATCGGGGATGCTCGTCGGTGAATAGGGCTGCGTGGTAACACCTGCCATGGGTCCACCATTCATTTGGGCGAGGTTTGTGGGCGCAGCGGGCGGAGAAGGCCCAGAAGGCCCAGAAGACAAAACAAGCTGAATTTTGCCGCCGGACAAGGTGAGCTTGTATTGCACGCTTCCCTGAATCTTCACCTGCAAAGTGCTTCTCGGGGAGTGAACCGGACAATCGCCAGCAGTCAATGAGTATTGAACGCCCATGGCAGTCTCAAGGGCACTCTTCTAGTTGGTGTTAGCTGACTTATCTCAAGGAGGATTGGGGGTGTATTAGGTATCTTAAACGTGCCTGGGTGGCCATCTCGCTGGGTGCGTGGTGGTACAATGGATGTGTCAAATGTGGTGGTTTGAGGTGTGAAAGTGGACTGAAGAGCCTTTGCCTCACAGTCGTCCTCGGCCTGCTATTTATTCTTCCAAACGGCCATGGCGGTGTATTAAATGCTCCGTTCCGGATGCTTTTGTTGTGCAACAAACGGACTCGTGCTTCGGGTAGCAGCCTCGAGCGTTTGCTGTGTGGTAGCAGCTAGTGAGGCAAGCCCGACGGATGTGAGGTTACATCCCTGGGCACAACAAATAGGAGCGCCAAACGAACGACCTGGGCGGGGGAATCAGTGGAGCGAGTGCTGGAAGGCTGCCACCAATTACCATGCCATTCACCATTCTGGTCTTACCGCACCGTTTGTACCCTGTCCGTTTCAGCTGTGATGATATTTCATATCATCAACAACAGTGGCACGATCCCATGACCCTCTTGCGCAGCCATCATCATTGGAGGAGGTCGCATGCCGTCGAGGTGATGTGGATCAGCCTATGGTTATGCACAAGAGTCGCCCCTGTTTTTCTTTCTTTGAGAGCCACCACAGCTGGGAGGCGACGTATTCCATCGGGGTGCTTGCAGTTTTAATCTATTTCCGCTTCCAAGAACAGCTTAGTGACCTCTTTTCTGTCAAGCTCAACCGCCAAAAGTACCGACCGCTGTTCATTTTTATCGCCAATTTTAGCACCCGTCTCGGGCAGAGTTGCATGCCTATTTCCCGGCTGTTTGAATCCGTCATTTCCAAAGAAATGCAACCCAATAGATCATTCTGCATGATCCCAGTACATGCAGAGATGATACGAAACGACGAGTGAATTTAATGTCAATTGTTGACTGGGCGCGCCACGAACAACCACATTTGCATTTGTGACCTCAACTTATCTCGCTATTAGTTGTCATTTGAATGAATGAGTATTTTAAATCTAATCTAGGGGCACGAGTTGCAGCCTTCAGCTATGTGTTCTAAATTGACAGGCGACCTTCTAGGTAATATGCATCTAACGATTTGTTCTAGTTCTCGAGACCAAGCAAAATTTCCTGACCAGCGCGGACCTGATCACACAGCGGCTGGCCCATCCAGGCAGGCTGCGCATCATGCAGTGAGTCCTCAAACTCAATCATCTCATTTCCAGAAATGAAGAACGCTTTGCCGTTAATTTCCGGCTTAAGCACAGGGAGAAACAGAGCACGCGCAACCCCCTCTGGCGAATTTTTCGGCAGTGTCCACTTCTCAAGCCACGAGGCGATAGCCATGGGTGTCACTAGATGAAACCGTCAGTCAAAATTCCGGGCGACAAGCATGTCGAGCGGGTGATGCAATTTTTACTCACCAGTAAACCAGGGTGCCACAACATTGACGGTGGCATTCTTCTTGACCACCTCGGAGCGAAGACCGCGCATCAGGCCGAGCACGCCCGACTTTGCGGCGCAGTACATGTAGATGGGTGGAGCGGGGAAAAAGGCGCCGGCGGACGCAGTCATGACAATCTGGCACTGCGTCTGCGGCCACTTGGCGAAGAAGTGAAGCGCGCACTTGGTGACGTAGAGGTGGCCCGTCAGGTTGACGTCGATGGATTTGAGGCTGGGCGGCAGCAGTCGTCCCGTCTCTGGGTCAAACTTGTCCTCGGTCAGGTCCTCGTGGGTGTTGATGCCAGCATTCGAGAGCACGCTGTTTATCACGCCAAATCGGTCGTGCGCTTCTTGGAAGAGGCCTAAAACATTGTCCCAGTTCGAAACATCGCACTTTTTAAAAAAGGCGCGGTCTTTGTAAGCCTCCAAGGGCTTGGCTGCTTCCTCGTTCCAGTCCCCAACAGCAAGATTGGCTCCGTATTCTAGCACATCATGAGTTAGCCAAAGATCTTTCAGATGAAAATGAATCGGGATTCTTGCAAACAAAAAAGTACTCACTCAGTGCAATGTCGATAGCTGAGCGCCCAATACCTGTGGCTGCGCCAATGATAAGAATCGTCTTACCCTGGAGGGCGTTGAATTCCCCCTCCTCTATCGTGTACGTGGTCATCTTGGTGAAGATTTCGACTGAGTATTATTCTCTCTTCCAATTCGGCCTCTTTTTTCTCTTACTTTAATCAGAATTGATGATGATGGTGACAAAATTGGGATTGGGCTGGGGAGGGGACAAAAAACATCGCAATAATGGCATGCTGCCCTTGCGCTTAACCTTTTCCCCGCATTGAGACCCATAACCAGTGTTGAGTCCGGGGAACATTTCGGCTAGCCAATGATGGATCTGGCCCACTCGACATTCGGATATACACATGGTTTCGGTACATGTTATCAAGTCCCGGACTCATTCCCGGAGATAGTGCCGTTTCGGACATCGGTCGTGGAGCATTACTCATGCGATTGGGTGGCTTGTCGCCAACGTGCCGTTGATGGGGCCGATCAGGTTGGCCTCGAAACGCGCTCACTATGTTCTGAAGGCTAATGAGCGGGCTGGTGACGGTTTGTCGCGCAACATCCACAAGAAGACGCAATCGCTCAACTCTGGCACACGTCAGCATTCTGTCTTGATAGACCAAACAATCTCGCGCCTGTAGTCTGCCATTCGGAATACGGAGAGAAGCACGCAGCGAATGGCCTCAAAATGGCAATCAACGTCTCATCCCCACTACACAGAGGCGCCTACAGCGACCCAACAGCCCTGGTAAATGAAAAGCAAGCCACAGACCGACAGGCGTACAATCTTCTTATCAAAACCAATGAAAGTGGCAGGAGTGAGACCAGCAGAGTGTGGCGTTGCGGAATAGTGTTCCTCCGTCAGCCACTCAGCGTGTGCGACAGGAGAAAAGCAAACAAATTCAACACTTTTCTCACCGTAACAAAATTTGCAAACTCATACATCAGTCCTGTTGATGATGGATTTGTTAGACGGGGAGTCGATCGCAGCCAACTACGCGAGGTGCGTCTACTTGTTGATGGGCGCCTGTGTGCCCTCGGCGCTAGCACTCGTCTCCACGCCAAAAACGGGCCCAAATTCGTTTGTGCGCTTCGCTCTACCCGCCATTTTCGCGTCCAACGGCAAGCAGCTTCTCCAGGCCATCTCGGAAATCGGCACAAGCTATGTCGTCAACGGCGTCATTATCGGTCTGGCAACGCTCTTGTTGATGCAATGCTGCAACTTCCTTGCCATCGCCCGTCTCGATGCAGATGATTTGATCAAGGCCAATATTTTTGCGTGCTCTGACAGTTATCTCACCAAGGTCTGGAGGACGACAAGCCTCATCTTCAACCTGCGGGGCGTTGGCACACCATGGGAAACAGGCCGGCGCCAATTTCCGCGCTTCTACGCAGACCACGGCAACGGGAAGCCCACCTGGGGTTGGTACATTGTCCGCCAGCTGCTCATCATCTCTTGGCAGTATCTTTTCCTCGATATTGTCTACGTTTCTTCGTTTGACACAACGCCGGAGGACATTGAGAAGCTTTTTGGACAAGGCAAGGAGTTCATGTACCTGAATGCCACGGCGGAGCAGTGGGGAAGCCGTGTTGCTGTCGCTCTCATTCCCGGACTGGGACCTGCTCGAGTCATGCTTGACATCATGTACCGCAGCGTCTCGGTACTTTCTGTGCTTTTCGGATTCACATCCCCTGCGGAGTGGCCACCACTGTTTGGACGCATATTGGACAACTACACAGTCCGAAGAGTTTGGAGGTAATTCATGAAAAAAGTGTCCTCTATCAATGCATACATTTCTAACAACACGGGCAGCGTCTTCTGGCACAGGTACCCCAGATGGACCTTTACCACCATCAGCAACTTTGTCTCTCGTGACGTCCTACGCCTTCCACGACCTTCGCGTCTTGAGCGCTACGCAAATATTGCTACCGTCTTCTTCGTTTCGGGTGTTTACCATGTCGCATTGGATATCTTTACGTATCAACCGCCGACATACGCACCGACAGTTGCTTTCTTCTGCTCCTCAGCTGTGGCCATCTTGATCGAAGATGCGGTGCAGAAATTATATCGATGGGCTTTTGGAGACGACAATCATAAACCGGGCCAAGATATTCCATGGTGGCAGAAGCTTGTGGGCTACATTTGGGTGGTTTTTTTCCTGACCTTGACGGCTCCGTGGTACTTGTATCATCCCATTCGCCTCGCTCCCGAGACCAAGTGGCTTGTCCCATTTGGCGTCGTGCACCGGCTGGGACCTCAGGTAGCACATGGACTTTTGGTTACAGGGGGTGTAATCCTGAAGTTTACCATCGGCGGCGAGGTTTAAGGGTTTGGCACGTGGGCTTTTGGTGGTGATAAATCTCTTAATGACCTGAACATCTCGAGGATTAGAGCATCAAGTGGCTAGGCGAAAAGACAACTAAAGTCGAACTGGAAACATAGAGTTTTGTGTTGCTTCGAAGCAGGGGATTTGGAGGAACGGGAGAGTGCCTTCGGGCGTCTTGTTATGACTTCTCCCTCACCATATTAGCTTCACTATTGATTCTTATTCCCCAACCATCCTCAGCGTTGCCATTATCAGTATCCATAGATGGATCCCTTCTGAAGGCTTCAGCTCTGAGCGCTGATCTCTCTGATCTTATTGATCGGAATGTGTCGCTTTGATCGTAACCGACGGTGTCAGGATCTGGGCGGCGATGGGTAAAGTATGGCCCTAGTGAGGGCAAGCACGCAATAACGAGCCCAAGATTGCACTCTAAAGTGCCCCAAAAGACTATGATGCCTGTCAGTTGCGTGCAAGGACTTGAGTGTTTGAGTGACTATCAGCAAAGGCAAACGTACTAGGCGTGCTGAGCGGAGGAATAACACCAATCAGAGAGGTAAATATACACATGAATCGTACCAAGCCGAAGGCTATTGCGAATGCGCCAAGGCAAAATGTACAGTATACGGCGATTTTGATTGTTCTGCCGAGAACCAATCCAGGCATAATAAGCCAGGGGAGAATGAAGGCTGCACCATGGATTAATAACGTCCTTCTTTATATCCCTCCACTGTGACTCACTAAACACGTCTGCAGCAATATTGAGACCCCAAAGCACTTCGAAAATCGTATGGCCCGTTGAGCGAGGGCATTTTTCACTTGGCACCTCCCTAGCGTACGCGCTTAGTTTTGGGTCAAGGTCGTGGACAAAAGTTTGGTGCTTACCAGAGACCGCTGACTGGGCGACATATAAGGACTACGACTAACACACTTGCGACAGCTGCGAGGCCGTTATAAATGATGGTGCCCCAAAGAAGAAACCTCACTTTTGGCATATAATTTGGGAATATGTGTAAGAAAGTGGCAAGCAACGATGCCCTGCTCAGGTACATTGTGAAATGAAGTGGGATTATGTTTAGCCAAAATATCTTTTTACAGTCAGCCACTCAGTCGCATTCGCATTCTAATAATTCGGGACTTGCCTTTAAAACCTTGGGAATATCTCTTGGGTTCCCGCGAAAGCCGGAAAAGTCCGCGCCCACGTGAGGATGGAGCGCCCCGTACTTGGCCATAACGACACAAAGGCTGCAATCAACGCAGGCACATAGCCAAGCTGCGATGACGAACATATCGCTAGCCAATAAGCGCCTCCGTTGTATTTTCAGTCGCAAATATAAACGAGCTAGGATGACCACGGCAGCGATTGCTACCAGAAGCCATCCGCCTACCTAAGCTACCGTTCAGCACAGAGGTTCACGTTTTTTTGCCGCCATGATCCTACCAAAATTGGCTTTGCCCCTGGGCCGTTGAAGCGTTGCCGACTAGATTCTGTGTCCATAATTAAATCCAAAATGACGGCGTTTTCCTTTGGGGAATCAGAGAGCTGTTCGCAGAAAGAGGTGTCAGAACGCCGAGTGCACGTCCAACATGGAGCTGCTGTGGACCCCAACAGCGGTAAAGAGAAATAGAGAAAAAAAAAAGACAGGGCGAGCGGAAGGGCAGATAGGCGTATTGTGTTAGGTTCCGGTTGACGGGATCCGCTTAATAAATAACTTTAGATGGGATTCTAGGCCTCTAGAGGATCCACTTGGCTAGCCTGGAGCAATCATGCTTCAGATGTTCGGATTTGCTGACGAATAGCAGCGTAATAGCGGCAGCCTTCGACGCCACTAGTCGAGCTTATACCGCAGTCACTCTGACGACATCTGCACTTCGGAGCTTGACGTAGTTTTGGCCAAGCTAAATTTGTGGAATTTGCGGCTATGGTTGCATCTTGGACACACATTAATTATGCTTGAACATCTCGAGAATAGATCTGAAAATTATTTAGTAAGTAACAAAAAGGTAGTGCTAAAATAAAGGCCTACAAGTATGAATAATAGCAAAATAGTTTTCTGTCTCCAGATTGGGCCAGAAGCTTATCAATTATATATAAACTGTTTTGCTATACCTTGGTGTCGAGACCATGGTTCTGAGTTCTGCAGGCTTGCTCCACCTAGTTATTGTTAAGGATATGGGACATTTTGACGCCCATCGCATGGCTTTTAGAGATGCCAACACCCATAATATAAACGCTGATCCTTTACAGTTCCTCACGCAGGGTATCTTGTAAGAGGTACTTGCCATCTACAATCCACTGGCAGTAGTCCTCCCACTCGGTCTTCCACTCTCGCAAGTGTTGGCCCTTGATGTTGCGGCTTTTAGCGCCTCGCTTAATATCATCGCGCCACTGCAGGTCGGTCTGGTCCTCAAAGTTGGACCAGCGAATACTGTTCTCAGCAAGGGCTCCCTTTTCCAGATTGTCAGCACATCGAAACATGAAATCGGAAAAGAAAAGGAAAAGAAAAAGAAAGTGTGTGTGGGGGGGGAGGGAAACTTGAGCACTTACCAACCCGCCCAGGCCAATGCTATCAAAAGCCTGGATAACCTGATAAAAGTCAAAGCTCAGGCTGGGGGTTCCCTGGCCCAAAACACCAGGATCGTCGTTACTGATGGCGACCGGGACGCCGTTGGAAATGAGGGAGACCAAGGGGTGGTGGAGAATATCGGATGTGAGCCGAAGCACCTCGTGAGAAACAGGGCATACTTCTACCAGAATCTGCTTCTTCTTCAGAGTTTCCATCAGATGGGGGTGCTTGTAGAGCGAGAAGGCGTGGCCGATTCTTCGGGCTCCGAGCTCCACGGCGTCGAAGAGGTTCCAGTCGGAAAGCACTCCATCCATGAGAGTCTCTCCAGCGTGGAAAAAGTAGGGCATGCGGAGTTTTGCCTCGTGGGCTTTTTCCTGGTATGCAACAAGCTCGGGCAGCATGCTGTGCAGGGTGTTACCACGGTCCTCTTGAGCGACGAGGTCGTAGCCGCCAAAGAGCTGAGGGTAGGTTCTCTTTGTCTGGAGGGAATGGGTCATTTCTGTTTTTTTTTTCGTGGCGAATTAGCCGCCCCTGCTTTTAGATGTAGCATGCGTAACAAAATGAATATGCAAGACTTACTCTTGACAAGCTCGTGCGATTCGCTTCGTCGGTAGTCGGACCATATCATTCGAATGCCCCAAAAGTTCTTGCCTTCTGGTGTTTTCTGGAACTTTTCGAGCTCGTCCAGCAGAATCTCCCACCATACATTCACATCCTCAGTGGGCTTTTCGTCTCCCTCGAGAACGAGGCCTTGCGCGAAAGCACCGCCGCCACGGAACTCGGCCCAATTGATGTGGTCGCGCGCCAGCGCCCTGTAAACTCGCGCAAAGTACTTGCGCACGATAGGCTCATAGTGGAACATGGTCCCTACAGACTTGACGGCGCCGTCAAATAGATGCCAAACCTCGTTGACGCCTCGCTCGTGGTGGATGGCCTGGTCCCTGGGAATCGTCATTTTGTTCTCAATGAACTTGTCGAAGGCTGCCCTTTCCCCGGGGAAGTACTTGTCAATCTGGCTCATGGGAAACTTGGTTTCGCTGAAATTCATTTTTTCGATGGCGCTCTTGGTGGCATAGTAGAATTTGATGACTGCCGCCTTTTGTTGAGGTGTGTTTTCCAGGGTGCGGTCAGACTCGAAAATCATGCCCTCTGTCTCGACAATATCCTGCACAATGACCTTGGGCGCAAGCATGAGCTCGTGATGGCCGTGAAGAAGAGATCCCTTGGGCATGTGTTGTACAATCTTGAATAGCTTGGTCTCGAGAATCTGCTCACGGGCCAGAGGAAACATCTGACCAGGGAACCTGTTAGGGTGCGTGCTGCTGGGCGACCAGACATCCTCAATTTCGTGCAATCGGATGCTGTCAACAATTTTCTCGGCCTTTTGGCAAACGCTAGACATGTTCTTTCGGAAGGGGTAGTCTGAAAAGAATTAGTCAATAGGTATCAGGCAAGGCTGGTTGCAATGTTGCCTTGGCGGATTTCGTACTCATCGTCCAACTTCAAAGATCGATGTCGTGTGAGCCGGTCCACTTCGTCCCTCACGGAACGAGTCGTGGGGTCGGGAGTAAGGTCATTGTAAGTGTCAGCCAGGGCCGCACCCGTCAAAGCCAGGACTGAGAGCACCCCTTGTAGAAGCATCGTGGGCCAAATTTGAAAGAATTATTTAGGGCCCAAGTGTTTACGGAATCAAGCAGTGGCTTTTTGTCGCTGATGAGATAAACGCTCGCGTGGGCCAGTACTGTATATATACGCGCGCATTTTGCAAAGTTTGGGAGACTGAAAGTTCGAGCATGCCAGATGTTAAGAGCGGCGCCACGATATGCAAAAGGTGGGGCAACATTCCTTCATGTCGCTCTTTTTTTTTCGGGACCACAATGAAGAACAGAGTTAGAATTCCGTCGCAGGGGCTAAACTTTTTAGTGTTGGTTGTGTAGACTGCGATTGATCAACTAGAGGTTCTCCAAGGCAATGAATGTCAAGCGACCATCAAAAAGACCCTGCAATTGTCTCCAATATGTGGGGCTGCCGAGGCACCCGTTTTAGTGTAAAGCCAATGCTTCAAGCATCGATTACCATGAGGACATAGCTCAAGGGGTCCCAACTCGCACGACCCTCCTCACGAACCACCTGATCGCCATGGCTTGAAACTCTCGCAGTGGAGACGGCACAAACCGCATGCGGGAACTAAAATGGGACGGATATTAAAATGACAGCGTTTCAGTGTGCTGATCCGGGGTTGCCACATCGAGCACCTAAAGACGGAGAGTGCCTTCAATCCTGAATTTGTATGTGAACGGTGATTGAAGCGAATATCTACCAGCTGCCACTCAATTCTGCAGCATTTCGACTGTGATTGAACCAGACACAACACTATTGTAGGCAGAAGAGATGGGTAAGGCACAGAACAGTTGGTAAAATGAGTGTTGATAGGTCGGCGAGTGTTTGACCACACTCTTAGCGTAGAGCAGATCATTCACCCATATCCCGGTTGAGCGGATGTGTTCGCAACTCATAATGATAAATGAATTACGACCGGATTTAATAATATATGTATTTTTGACATCAGCAGAGATTGCTCTCGAGGTAATTGATAGCAATAGAAAAGAACAACTATATTGGCAAATTCTGCAGGGTAGGGGCCAAAACGGAGAGTGGAGCAATCTTAGCAACAGGAAATTTAGAAATTCATGATAAAAGGAGAGTCAATGCTAATGCTGCCTTATTGTGCGACCAATGTTGATCAACGGCTAAAACCAGTAGCCAAGGATTAATTATTTACTACTAGAAATTATTTCCGAGAATTTCTGTTAAGTAGAACCCTCTAACACGATTGACCCGAAAGTTTGGCGGTCATTTGGTAGCAACCACATCCCAAGCCATGTTATCAGATCCTCACTCAAAGCAACCCCGCTTCTATCTTATATGCCACCTCCTGACTATCCCATAACCCCTCTTTTAAGTTGATGGACCGAAGAAGATCGAGTGATCTCGTCTTCACCTCGGCCTCATTGGATGACCTGTAGGCAAAGATGATGCTGGGAATGATGTTGCCCGAGAAATAGTAGGTTGGCGCAAAGTTGAAGGCTTGGTGTTCGATCAGACTCTCCACCACTGCTAAGATATCATTGCCAAACTTTGCATCGGGACAATTGGTGTTGGTTACCATGTCCAGATAACCCGACCAAGCCTTTTGGCAGAGCGAGATGCTTCGCATCTGGTAGTCGGCCTGCGGTGACTTGGTTTCTTCCAATGCGTTTTTTTTAAAGCCATCGAAACGGGTAACCCAGTCATCGAACTTTGCTGCAAAGTTCGTCGATGTGCATGCTTTTTTCGGGAGCAGAACCTTTGGAAAGGCTAGGTCCAAAAACGCCTCGGGTCCATCGCCTTGCAGATCTGTCCTCCTGGGCTCGCAAAACTCCAACTCAAAAAAGTTTGCTTCCAACGAGAGCAGCGATTCGGTCGCTACCTCAATTGACTCGAACGGGGTCTGCGAGTCCGAAGAGTCCATTGGCAGAAAATTGCTCAACAGTGTTCCAGGAATAACACTGTAGCCCGAGTAAAGAACAATGTCCTGACCGAGTTTTGAGAGTAGCAGTGCCATTTGGTGCAGCAACTTGGCATTTAAACTGTTTTCCACGCTCCCAGGCTGTTTCGTGCCAGGGCTTTCCGTGCATTGCTGCTGGAGACGTACAAACAGCGCACATCCCGCTTTCCAGTGCTTCAGCGCCTCGCTTGGCCGCCCCAAGAGGTTTTCTATGCAGATGAAGATGATACAGCACATAACAATGACTTCCAAATTTTCCTGTGATTCGTGGTGCAAAAGGCCTTTGATTTGGTGTATTGCTTGGTTGTACTGGTGTATTGAAGCCTCCTCGAGGCTTACTCCAGGCACGACAGTGTCGGGTGTTGAGGGCTGAAACCTGAATCGTCTGTGGGCGGTCCCCAAGGCGTGGAGTGCGTGCTTTACTGGGCTTGATGTGTGGGATAGTGGCATGGCGTAGGATTGCCAAAAGACTGTGGGGATGATGCCTCTGGCCAAATCCTCGACAACAACGTTCCGGACATAATAGCACAACCGCGATTCTCCGGGCAGCGCTGTATTGTCGGCGGCCAATTGACGGAAAAGCGAAGGGCTTGTAACATCATCGTCGAGCTGCGTGTTGAGTTGCAACGACTTCTTCTTTTTCGGCCCCCGTCTTCTGTCTGGCACAACCACATAGCCTTGGCAATCCAGCCGATTTCGTTTGCATCTATCGCAGTGTGGTTTTGCTTCGTCACACTTCACATGGCGAATTCTGCTTCTTGTTAGAGGCAGTCAAAACATCCAGTACATGTGAACATACTTGCTGTCAGGCAAGTTAGCCAAGCTGCCGCAATGTGGTTTTGTTTTTTATTTCACTTACCAAGTCATACACCCCGTTGTGACCTTGGGCGCACCCAGGCGAGTTCTCTTCACCTTTGGCTTGGTGGAAAGCATGGTTACGGTGGACATTGTGGTTGTAATGCAGCGGGCGAACGACAACGAAGAAAACAGTGGACCAGGAGGCTACGTGACACATGCGGCGCCCACCTGAAGCACATCAAGAATTTAAGCAAAAAAACGTTGTTGTGTGGGAGGGCATCTTGGAGGAGAAATACCATGGCAAGGAGTTGTAGATTTCTGGAATGTGGGTGGCATGCACGGCCTGCCGCCTGCTCCGCATCTCCTAGCGCGTCGTGAGATTTAGCCACCAACGAGCCAAGCCAAGCCACTTTTTTGTTTATGAAACAAGAAAGCCTCCGATGAAAACGGTGAATTACGAGAATTTTGTCGCCATTGGTCGATCTTGAAAATAAAGCAAAGAAATGCCGAGGGCCCCCCCGCGGATTCCGCGCCTGGACCTGGGGTGAAACAATGCGGCCGCGTCTTGTAGCGGGACTCACCTCTAGTCATGGCGACGGTACGCTAATCCCGCTAGCCTCAGCGTCCAACGCGTAGCTAGCATCGTCCTAGGCCTAATTGGATGAGGCCGAGGTAGCCACGCTGTCCTATCTGGGGTTCTTTGTATCAGTTTTCAGCCATTTGCGATTCGCCGTGTCATATTCGGGCTAAATGGTTGTGTTCTCGACTCCAGAGTGGAGTAAATTGAGCGCACCAACGCCAGAAGCCCCCTGACTAGAAAGTGTCAGAGCTTTTGCTTTCGAGCTAGACGTAGATCTGGCTCCCGGTCGCGATCAAGTTTGACTTGTGCAGCCAGATCACTTGGACCAATTGGGAAGCACCGGGGAACATGTTGTAGCCTTTGACAAATAGATGTCCATACTTCCAGAAGTAAAAGAAATATGAGTAGACGGCGATATCGATATTGTTCTTCATTTCCACGTACTCTCTTCAACCTATGGTTTATATGGTCGCGTTTTCAAGGTTGGTCACCATGTAAAGGGCCACACGCACGGATGTTGACAGGGCTGACAAACCCCCAGGTTTCGATTGAGAAAATCATATCCTTCTCAGAAGCACCCTGCAAGAACACGGAGAGCCGTCAACCCGTGCAAATTAAAGGATGCTGTCTTACTCTCTTCACGATTTGGGTCTTGTCTTTGACCACGATCTGACACATCGGCGATTAGTCACCGCTAGCAACTTTTTAGCTTCCCAGACGGTTGGCTCAGGTCCGCGCAAGGACCAGAAGCTCGGGTCGCAGCAAATGGAAGGACCACATGGTAATACACGTATTGTGCCGTGCTGCATTGGGCTGGTTAGACGTGGGGTCCTTGCGTATCCGCGCTTCACAGGTCCTAGATTCGCCCCTAGTCAATATCGATCTCCCGCCAAAGAGAGAGCACGGAGAGTGGGTAAATGCGGCTAACCTGCCGCACCAACCTGCTAGATGTCAGCAACCAGAGTCAACTAGCCCAAACCTCGTCGTCGTCGGCAAAATCGACTCCCTTCTCAGGAACGGGAAGCGACGATGTGTCAAGCACCATGACTACACCATTACCAGAACCGACATGCCTCGATACGAACAACAATACGTTGAACCCTTTTGTTGAAAGCGATTTTCTCTGCCAGCTAGATTTGTTGGGCGGCGTCGCTTCGAGTTCCCTTCCTTCCGCCCATTCCGCAGGAAACGACAGCTCACTGTGGTTCGATTCGCTCATAGACAGCGACCGGATATCCGTGCCAGACCGCTTTTCGGCCAAGCTTCTCGATGAAGGTGCCGGGGATGCCCACACTTGTTCCAGCTTGGAAACCGCCGGGTTCGCTCGGCCGGGACCAGTGGAGCCGATGGATATTGGCGTGAGCGACTGTATATCCGGAATCGTACAAACACTGTGCCGCCTGCAACAAGAGCTAATTCAACTCTGTGGGGACTCGAAGAAGGTATTGTCACCGTACCAATCGTCCGTTACCTCTGTGGACACGATCCTCCGTCCGGGGCAAGAGCTTGTCGACACGGTTCGACAATTGTTCGAGCAGTGCATCCAGGATCGGAACATGGCTCCAAGGCGACGATTAATCTGGGATCGGCAAACTTTATTGCTGCTCGTATTTACCCCATTATCATTGCTGCTCTCCATATACAGAGAGATGCTGCGACAGATTGCCACGGTGCTGCCTCAGGGCAACAACAGCACTCGAGCAGAACAAGTGAACTTTGCCTGCACAGGAGCCAATCATGTATCGACGGCATCATGCCCGAGCGGGTCGTAACATTTAGCAGCGCGATGCTGTGGTGGTCTTGCAACTGTAACCGCAACCATGGCACGACTCACGGGCACTGATGAGATGCCAGTGGTAGAGCAGCCTGTCCAGATTGATACCTCCACCGTCGGATCGCCACGCATGGCGATGGGAGTCCTTGGGTAGGACCCCTGTCACTGTCCGTCCTAGTGCACAGACTAGCACATTTCTGACATGGTACAGGCTGTGGATATGCCTTTTTCTCTCGGCCTTGGAAACCACCATTGTTGCGACAGCGCTACGGACTATCTCAGACGATCTAGATGGTCTCGCGCAATCGAATTAGGTTATTGTTGCCTATCTATTGACATACAATGGTAGGTATCTACAAGTATTTTTGCACAACAGTTCCACTAATAGCCTTTGTTTTGACAGGATTTCTCCTACTCTTGTCCAAATTAACCGACATCTTTAGTCAAAAGGCTCTGCTTATTCTAGCTCAGATCATTTTCCTCGTGGCTTCATTACCCTGTGGTGCAGCAAAAACCATGCCGCAGCTGTAAGAAATTTTGTATCCCTAAAATACAGACAATCATGAGCTAACGACACTTCAATCAAATTTAGCATTGTGTTTCGGGCGTTTCAGGGGCTGGGTGGGTCTGGTATCTACTCCACTGTTTTTGTCATCATCACCAAGATCATCACCGTCGAGAAAGTCGGCATGTACACAGGGATCTTAAGCTCAGTTTTTGCGCTGGCTAGTCTGCTTGGACCTATTCTCGGAGGTGCCATCGTCGACAATACGACGTGGAGATGGGTATTTTTGCTCAAGTAAGTAATCAACATGGACATGAGAACACCGAGATCTAAAAGTCATACCGGCCCGGGCGTTATCATATCCCTGCTTCTCGTCTTTTTCGCCATCCCCGGTGCTGAGGCGAATGCAAAAATATTCAACATGGACAATATCCGCCGCGTTGACGCTATTGGAGGCTTTTTGTCTCTCGCATGGCCGATTCTTCTTGTATTTGCTCTGCAAGAAGCCGGAGATGGGTATTCTTGGAGCAGTAGTGTCATCATTGGCACTCTGGTTGCAAGCGGTGTGGGGCTTGCCACCTTCGTCGCTTATGAATTATGGGTAGAAAGCCAAGCCCAAGTGGAACCGATGTTTTCAATACGGTTGTTGAAGAGTTGCACTTTGTCTCTCAATCTAGTGTGAGTTTACCAACACCCATCGAATAGGAACTCAGCCAATGGAAATTTCAGGACCGTGTTTGCAATGGGTGGTTGCTTCTATGCTGCTATCATTCTCCTCCCTCAAAGATTCCAAGCCGTCAACGGGCTCTCAGCCTTGAGTGCGGGTCTTAAAATGCTAGCTTTCACTATGGTATCCCCAGTGTTCTCTATGGTGTGCGGCCTCGTACTATCAAAAAAGCCACCAACCGCGCCGATTTTACTGTTGATTGGATCTGCACTTACCATCGTGGGCATGGGCTTATTAGGCAGCCTCCCAGACTCGGGCCCAGTGTCTGCTTCTATCTATGGATATGAGGTTATTCTTGGAGTTGGGCTGGGTCTCATGATGCCATCATTAATCTTCTTGCTCAAAGTTGAGTTTGATGATAAAAATCTAGGTGAGTGCTCTGTTCTTTTCCGTTACTGACCCTCACCAACTACCATAGCTGCTGTCATGGGGGCAAACAACACAGTTCGCACTTTGGGTGGTTGTGTTGCCTTGGCTGTTTCTTCTACAGTACTTCACGCAGATTTGCACAGCAAACTAAAGAGCTTTCTCACACATGAACAAATCACAGCCGTTCTTAGCTCTTCAAAATCCATTGGCGAGCTCTCTGATTCTGATGCTCTGCGAGTACGACAAGCATATGGTGCGAGCTATGACACGCAGTGCCGGGCTCTTTTGGCCTTTGCAGGATCGGGTTTCGTGGCGGCACTTTGTCTTGGGATGGCCAGTAGAAGTTTAAACGGAAAATTGTGGCCTTCAAGAGAGGGTCAAAAAGAGTCAAATCCATCCTAGTTTTGATGTGGTCGATGAAATTCGGTGATTAGCTCAGCCTCATTGTAAAAGTTTATCAGGATACGTTAAAGGAGCTTTAGGATCCTCACAATCAATTGTAATCGCCAATCAAACAATGGTCACCAGCGCCAGTTATATTTTCAAGCAACAGCTTTTTATTGTTCGCTTCTTGGAGAAATCTGGTCTCTTTCATGGCCACTCAATCTTTCTCATCGCTCCAAATTAGTATTTGTGTATAGGGTAAGGTTTTGTGGGGCCATGTTGGTATGGACCAAACTTTGTGGTCTTTGATTCACGGTCGGTCACATGATTCAACCATTGTAGACGCGAAAAACAAAACCTTTTCATACCTCGTCGACGATAAAGTCATGGGTTTGTTTTTCTTCTTTGAAAAACTTGAATCAGATTTGCTCCGCCGTCATGGAGACCTTTCGCACGCCCGATTCGCTACGCAGCGATGAAAAGAACACTCACGTCACCCTCCCGTTTAATCTGCGAGACCGAGGTGCTTTAGATAACTCTAAGAACAGAGACAAGTTGTTCGAAATGTTCCCAAACACGTATGGCATTGGATCGGATGGCTTCGTTCTCCACTTTTTCGTCTCCAAGATGCCCCCCAAACCATGGCCAAAGACAATCGCTGGCTTGCCAGTATATTTTATGCGGGAGAATTCGACTGAAGAATACCCCATAGCAATCGGGTCACTGATTGGGGGAAGAAGAAATGGTACCATTGCCAATCATATAAACGGACGTGACATGGAGACCTGGGAGCCACTTTTCGAGGCTATCCGCGACCATTTCTTCAGTCTAAATATCTCCATCACGCAGGTCATATATTGGGGGAATTTTCTCACAATCATCATAGAGCATCGAGACATTGACACAAACAAGCTGCCTTGGAAAGTAGCCAAGATTGCGTGCACCTACCTTTACAGCGATCAGATGGGCACCCCTCGCTTACCTCGGGCCCAGCGGGAAACTAACCTCAGTCATGAAAATCCTGGCCAGGCTCGTCAAAGTATCTTGCAACCCGGAATCAAGGTCACGTCAGCCATGTCAGATCATCCCGCTCTCTCTATGACCACCACAGCGGGGGTCTTTGTCAAGGACTCTACTGGCAATGAGTTTATGACTGTTGCTGCGCATGGATTCCCCGCTGGATGCGGCACTGACGTCAGCCAGTCTCTCCCCACAGCCAGAAGGAACATTGGCAAAGTCGTTTCTGAAATATCGCATACAGATATAGGCTTGGTCAAGCCAGAGGCAGGCGAGAAGTTCATGAATGTAGTCATGAAAAGCGAGGACAGCGCTACGCCCATCCGTCTGAAGCGACTGACCTACTGTAACAAGCTCAAGCAGGGGGACCGCATCACGCTGAGCTCACCAAATATAGGTTGTATCGATGTAACATTCCTAGCGCAGTCTTATCAGCGTTCCATGACGAAGAATACGAGTGTGCAGGAGCAAGAGTGGCTTCCCACCTCCTGCTATTACATGGGGCAAGATGTTGGGACTAATCTTTCGGCTGGAGTATGCGGAAGCCCAATGTGGAGCGAGGAAGGCGAGGTTGTCGGCTTCTTTCAATATGCACCTGAAGGTGGACGAATGAACGACTGGTGTTTCGGGACTCCGGCTGACGAGCTGATCGACAGGGGTTTTCGTCTTGCTGGCACATCGGAGGGAGAGGCGAAACTGTAATAATAAATATTACGCAATTAATTTGATCTTTAATCTATACCAGGGCTTTATATCTAAGGATGATAGGAAACATAAGAGCCTTTATTCTAGAAATTATATAATCTTAGGATTATATATAAAGATGCGCTTTTGGAAGACACCGAAATCTAGGGAGGCAGGTGTTTTCACATCGATTTCATGCTAGGATATCAAACAGGGACCTAAATTTACTTTAACAGACTCTTCAACCACTCTTGACCTGCCAAGAGTTCTTTCAAAAGCCCAATCAACGGACGTCGATGTAACCACATCACCCTTCCAGCAATGCCCAACCCTCCACAGACAGTACCCACAGTCAAGATCACGACAGCCCATAGATCCCAGTTCTTGGCCTTCCACACTGGCATGCGCATGTCCGCCGTCTGCAAATGCATGGGCCGGAGCTCCTTTCCATCTTTGAATCGCAGCTCCGTGTCGTAGATCAGTTCTTCAACGAGGTCTGCGGCATAGTGCTTGCGTCGGGAAGCAACGTGGGCAATGCGCATCAGCCGCAGCGAGTTGCGTGCATAGCTACCTTCCACGTCCTGAATAATCTTCTTACCCTTGGCGTAGAGCTCCTCTGACGTGAAATTGAACTTCCTCAGTGGCTCAGCCACGCCGCCGTCAACTAGGCGCGCTGTGTTGGAAATCTGGTCCATGAACACGCCCATGGATAGCATAGGCTTCCCGTGCCATAGACCCTCGTTGGCGCTGGAACCACCGCCGTGGGTGAAGTAAATCTTTGTGGATGGGTGGTCGAGAATGGCACGCTGAGGGACAAAGTATGAGCATAGCCAGTTGCTGTTCTTGCCATTCAGGATATCACCCATGGTAGTCGACTGCTTTCCGACTTTGAGGACAGTGTTCAAGTCAAGATCCTGACGGCCGCTCTTGGCAATCGACCAAATTACACCATCAATGATGTCTCCATCGATGAGTTGTAGCAGACCTGTAATAATCTTGGATGCATCCGCATTGCTAAGGATGATGTGCGTTCCGAGCGCAATGTAGATGATTTTGTTGTGCTGGTCAAGGAAATTGCCACACTCCTCATTAAGAGGAGGATAGGTCTTACTAATCAGAGGACCCACAGGAGCGCATGTGGGAGGTAGATCACGGGGAATCTCCAGGCCGAGGAATGAGTTAATGAAAAGAAGGTAGTCGGGCTTCTGGATCTTGTGGACAGGGTACTTGACGCCATTCTCCAGACGCATCTTCTTGGTCCATTTCATCCATTTCAGAATGACGGGCAGGTCAAAGAAGATGACTAGCTCATTTCTGATCCTGTGCCATATGGTGGCTGTTTCCGAAGTGAGGGTTCCCTCCAGCTGAAAGCCCGATTGACCGGGAATATACGAGCATGGCATCATCAAAAAGGGCATTATCGGCCACACCTGGGTAATTGGCAAGTTGTACTCGACGTGGATGTCCTTGACGGCATCGACAAAAAAGTCGGCGATCATCATGCTCGGCCTCGTGTCGGGATCATCCATGAGCGCCTTGAGTCCGTGATACGTCTGCGGCCAGAACGAATCCCAGAGGTACTTGCTCGGCATGGTGCCGCTGATGCCCTTGGAGATGTCCCATGTGCGCATCCGCAGGTAATGGGCGTTCATCTGCTCTGGCGTTGGACCGGGCCCGAGTGTGTGGACCTTTGTGATGAAGCCATAGTCCTTGGTCCAGCCTTCCTGGCCCTCTAGAGTAGCAAACTCAATTGTGTGGCCTCGTTTGGCGAGCACGGCGCCGATTTCAAAGACTGGGCCTGGCGTGATGTTAGATCCGGCCGGGGTTTACCGGGTCAGCGGAAATAAGGCGACGGACGTACTGGCATGGGTAAATCCGCCCGTCGTCACCACGAGCAAAATCTTGCGCGACGGGTGCGTCAATTCGGGACTAGCCATGGCAGCAGAATTGTTGGATTGGAACGTGGCCCGATAGCGGCTGGATATCAGGCTTTGATGAGTGAGAAGAGGATGGGATCATGGCAAAGAGCATGGCCACACATTTAACCCTAACCGAGGACGGCGGGTTTGGCCGTCTGTGGTTGGTCCTAGCACAACCCGCCGAGGGTGAGACAGTTGGTTGCTGCACGCCAATCCTTCCTGTAGCGAAGAATCCCTGGATGATTACGTGTGGACCATGTGAGCGCCGGGAAAACCCTGGTATTATGCAAACGGCTTTGGCAATCCCGAGGTAGGAAGTCCTGCACAGAATAATTGCCTGAGAAATGAGGATTTATCTGATGCTTT
The DNA here is from genome assembly GCA_020975415.1 of Calonectria hawksworthii. Classification (NCBI taxonomy): domain Eukaryota; kingdom Fungi; phylum Ascomycota; class Sordariomycetes; order Hypocreales; family Nectriaceae; genus Calonectria; species Calonectria hawksworthii. Next base: position 1,462,096 of record JAHXZK010000015.1, on the reverse strand, counting down.
TTGGATGCGACTTTGACAGCTCATGATCCTTGCCTGGATGCTGGTAGGGGCGGGTTTAAGGGAGATGCCGATCGCTGCAGCAGAGCCTCAAGCGCGTTCTGAAACATTTCCCTACCGTCGATCTTCGAGGTTACAATTGCTTCGAACATTAAAACAGGTCAGAACAATAAATTTGCAAAACCATAATAACAGTGACTTTAGCTGCCCATTTACAGCGGCCCAATGCCCCATTCTCACCTTAGTATTTCTCGGCGGCTTTCCGCAGGAGTTTGCCAAGCCCCAATTACGGAGTGGACTGGGATCTTGCTCGGGACGTTATCGTCAAAACTTTGCCAAGTCGACCCAACACGCATGGCCATTTTTGGATGCAATTAAATTGTTTTTGGTACCTGCAGCGCCTGTAGCCCACTTTGATGACGTTGATCATCCCATTCTGGATGTCAGCTTCGTCAGTTGGGTCATGAAATAAATAATCGTGGCTATCCAGGTCGGAAAAGAAATGTAGCAAAGTATTGATAATCTCGAATTCTTCGTGAGTCGGGGAACCTTGGCCTGTGCATTCTTTTGGGTCGCTCAAATTCAACATGCACGTCCACGGCCTTGCCACAGCGCTGCTCTGCGTCCTCTCTGGGGTGTCGGCGGGGACCTCTCCGTTTAGTACGTCACCAACACACTCGTGGCGATGATGATTCTAACATGAACTCTTAGAATACCCTGCAGGTGCATGGATTGATGAGACTAAATGGAAAGAAGCCCGCCAAAAGGCCAATGCACTCATTTCTCGCATGAACACGACAGAAAAGTCTCTCATGGTGACGGGAACCATGGACGGCACTTGCATTGAATACGTGGCTCCAATTACCCGTATCGGCTTTGGAGGTCTTTGTCTATAAGATGGACCAAATGCTGTTCGGACTGCTCATAAAGCTAGTGTTTTCCCCGCCGGACTGACCGCCGCCGCGAGTTGGGACAAGGAGCTGATATACGCTCGGGCTTCAGCCATGGCTGAGGAATTCCGCGTCAAAGGAGCTCACTTGGTGCTCGGGTAAGTCATCATCTTGTTACTTCAACTACTCGCCAAGTAATTATTTTTGACATGAATGAATTTTAGGCCCGTGGCTGGTCCGTTAGGTCGAAGCCCGTGGGGTGGACGAAACTGGGAGGGATTCTCACCAGATCCTTACCTGACTGGCGTGGCTACCGATTTGACCATTCGCGCTACTCATGAAATGGGCGTCCAAGCCACAGTCAAGCACTTAATTGGGAACGAGCAAGAAACACAGCGGAAACCAACAACAGTCGATGGTGTCCGAGTCGAAGCTGCTTCAGCAAATATTGATGATCGCACCATGCACGAGATGTATCTTTGGCTCTTTGCTGATGCTGTACATGCCGGTGTTGCTGCTGTCATGTGCTCCTATAAGCGTGTCAACGGTTCTTACGGCTGTGAAAACTCCAGGCTGATGAACGATCTCCTCAAAGATGAGCTTGGATTCGAAGGCTACGTCAGCTCTGATTTCTTCGCTACTCAGTCTGGCATCAAGTCCGCCAATGCTGGCCTCGATCTCAACGTCCCAGGACCTATTTCTGCTACAGACCTCACAAACTCCTACTTCGGGACAAACCTGGTCACCGGAGTGCAGAATGGAACCTTGACCTCGAAGCGACTGGATGATATGGTTCGACGTGTCCTTGTTCCGTACTATTATCTGGGCCAGGATGATGACTACCCGTCGGTCGACCCATCAACCTACTATATGGTGTTGCAGTTCCTGGGCATTCTGCCTGACAACTCACCGACCCCTGCAGGACGAGAGGTACGCGGTGATCATGATGTGCTGATTCGAGAGATGGGTGCCGCGGGAACCGTTTTGTTGAAAAATGAAAATGGTATCCTCCCACTCAAGAATACTTCCAACCTCGGCGTATTTGGAAATGACGCTGCCGACGCGACGAGCCTTGTCTATGCCGACGGCGGATCTGGAATTGGCACGCTGGTCATCGGCGGTGGCGCAGGAGGCGATCGCAACCCGTACATTGTCTCGCCACTGGATGCCATCAGGTCTCGGGCCAACAAGACATACATTGTACAATTCATCACCAACAATACTCTGCTCGCCGAGGGAGACTTTTCATCGCTGTACCCCCGCCCCGATGTCTGTCTCCTGTTCTTGAAGACCTGGTCAGAGGAAGGATACGATCGCATCACTCTGGAAGCGGACGACGATACCAGTGCCGTGGTTGAAAAGGTTGCTTCGTTCTGCCCGAAGAAAACCGTTGTCGTGACCCACTCTGGAGGCGTAAACACCATGCCCAGGGCAACGAATGAAAACGTCTCTGCTATCATCGCCGCCCACTACCCAGGACAGGAAAGCGGCCACTCGATTGCTGATGTGCTTTTTGGCGACGTCAACCCTTCTGGAAAGCTGCCATACACGATTCCCAAGAAGGAGTCCGATTTCAACACTCCCATTTTAAATCTGACGGGCGCTGATGCCACCAATTCATCTGCATGGCGGTCCGACTTTGTGGAGGGCTTGTTTATCGATTATCGTCACTTCGATGCGAACAGCATCACACCCCAGTATGAATTCGGATATGGCCTCAGCTATACCACTTTCGAGATAACGCAGGCTTCAGCAGATAAGACATCATCTACTAAGAGCTTGACTGCTTTGCCACCTGCCAACCAATCCACCGCATCCATGGGAGGTAATACCCGTTTGTGGGATTCCCTCTTCACTGTGTCGGTGACTGTATCAAACACAGGGTCTCTATCCGGCGCGACTGTGCCGCAGCTTTACGTGGCTTTGCCCCAGGACAGCGTTCCATCCGGAACTCCTGTCAGGGTGTTGCGAGGATTTGAGAAGGTCTTGGTTGATGCTGGTTCCAGGAATGTAACGGAATTTGTCCTCACTCGTCGGGATTTACATTACTGGGATGTGAAGGCTCAGAACTGGCGTATTCCAAAGGTGATTTGCATGTCGGTCTAATTTTCTGCTAAACTAAACCCAAAATAAATAGGACAGGTCCGCCGCAACGCAGTAACGGACCGATTGCCCAGCCAACCCCATTCGGTTGTTCGATTTCATAGCGTCAAGTGATTTGCAAGAAAAGTAGCGCCGTATTTTCCTGCTGTCTTTTTGAACGCCCCCCACCGTAGTCTTTTGACACCAAACTTCCCCACCCATGCTCATGGACCACTGTGTGACCCATTCAAGAAGTCCCCACACTATCGAACCAATGTAAGCGCGCTCAGTCAATGCCTTCAAGCAACACATACCTGTGATTCTTTAAGCGAGAACATGTGACCGACACTATCCATTAGCCGCGCCGCTAATTTAAGACATTGTAGCTGTAATCCACCAAGCCATACAGTGGAGCAACATGCTTCAAATCCCGCAGTGCACTGACAGTCCGTGATAAATACAGAAGGAATTTTTGGCTTCCTGTCTTGAAAGCTTGGTTGCAAGCCTGAAGTACAGATTGATTGAACACAAGGTCAGCTTTTGACGGGCAAATTTTTGGCTTACCTGGCCGATGCAAGCGAGGATAGCGCTCCTTAGCTAATGGCATAAAGAAAAGCACGGTAGGTGTTATTATTACGGACCGCGTGACTAGTCTCAGCTGGTAGCGCGCTAGTAATAGCTTGACACGGCACGGCACAATAAGACACGGCACAACAAGACGTCGCACTGCTAGCTTTCGTTAGCTCTACTGTGCCGTCTGTTAGTGGCCTTTTTTAGAGGCATAAAGTGGATTACCTATAGATGGCTGTTGAGGCCTGTGTTATCACCATGCCGATGGTTGCAAGCCCCTGCCATCTTTACAAGGGACAAAACTAGCTATAAGATACACCTTCCACTGTTCCATTTGCACTAACTCAACAAGCTCCTTTCCACCTGCTTAATTTTTATCACTTGTAATTCCAAAATTCCCGACCTCCACAATCAACTGCTCTCGACAAGATGAAGATTCAAGTTATCTTGCATGCTGCACTTGCGGGCTTGGGAGTCTCAAGCGCCATCAGTTCCCGCAAATCCGAAGAGGAAGATTTGTGCGACAAAGTGAAGGCAGCTAAAGCAGGAGGTCAAGAACAAAAGGACGCTCTCACTGAAACACTTCGAAGACTTGTGCCCAGTGGCGGACCTCTATTCGCAGATCTAGAGGTCAGCATCTTGGACATGCTTATATCCAAGTGTGATCCAAAGCCGAATCCTGATGCGAACTGTACAAATGAGGCTGGTGTCAAGGCTCCATTTTGTTATGCGAATGACAAATACAAATGCCCAGACCAAGTTGACAATGAAGGCATACACTGTCTTATGAGCCACGATTATTCGTCTAAAAAGTCGACAGACAAAATCGAAGGAAGATGCGATTGTTTTGAGCTTAGGTTCGGGGGTACTAATAACGTGGCCCTCTGTCCGAAGGGTGTTGATTATAGTGCTTCCAAGTGTTATTGGAACGGAGTTTATGATGAGGGAGAGAAGTTTCAAAAAACCTGCCAGGGTCGTTGGGTTAAAATCGGTATTTCTTATCATTGTCGTTAATGTATTTGCCTCGCCTAATTTGTCTTCTGAATAATGATGCTATTCCCGTCAGCATGACGTTGTCAATCAATGTTGTAAGCTGCGTTTTCGCTATGATTCTGAAAACAAGACACACTATATACTCACTAATGGCCTTTCCATCACAATTCCTTGAGAGGAATTTGACGAAAAGTGGATTCAAGTTATTGAAGAGTATGGAAGAAACTTGGAACAATGATAACTTGTGACATAAGCTTGTTGTTGCTTAAAACGACATTGTCAACACTTCGAGTTCAGTTGGTCATTCATGCCTCTGTTGGTTAACAGTCTTGGGGTTATCGGCAATTTTGTCAATGTTTAAGCCACCAGAGGCTTGGCTGTTTCGACAGCCCTGATTCTTTTATTCACTTTCAATATCTTGTCTTGCACTATATTGTGGAGGTTTCCAAAGTTAATGATCCGCACATCTTTGCAGCTATTCTTTGCTTCGAACAAGGCATACGTACAAGTGCTCTTTATGGTTGGGTGAGCGTAATTACTGCTCATCGGCAATTAAAGTAGGTAACTCTTGTGTAAACCGTAACAAGGGATTTTAAGAGTGGAGATATGGTTGCCTCGACAGCATCGTTCGACAGCGAAAAAGTATTTCCGGGATGTTTGTTCATGTTACGGCTAAGGCGACTGCTTTAGAGCAAAGTCAACTGCGGCGACATTCCGAGAGGGGCGGATTTAGTATACCTTTGCCGTATCTCCGGTTTTCTCCTCGACAAGAATGTGTGTCCCAAGCTGTAGAGTTGATAACTTCTCAAGGTCGCGGAAATAGGAGAAAAATGTGGAACCTACACTCGGGTTCCAATTGCCACCCACCCAGCTAATCGCGGAGTTCGAGTGCCATGAGGGATCCTTGCCACCGCGTTCTGGCTTAACTGGTGCCAAAGGCCTGCCACACTCCGTTCCAATTCTAATAGTCAATGAACGCCACTAGGAGGACGTGGTTTGGGTTTACAAGAGTAATGTTGACTAATTTTAGGTTATTTGATTATAATAACGAATCTTACTAATAGCTTTTCTCCCGGAATGGATCTTCATTCATTGCGTCAACTATCTTGACGCTGCCGGTAGGCTTCTGTCCCATCCGAAGGATGACGTTGTCAATTCGCGCTCATCCTTAGTTTACTGTTATCAATTCCCATCCATATATCTCACTAGACCTCGATACCGCTCATGTTGGATTGTGAACGATTTGATGTATCAGCACAGTCGGCACGTGTTCGGTGCTCACGCGGTGCCAGTAGGTTAGCTAGCCTAGCAGCTCTTCGAGGCTATATGGGCCTTGACTATAGTGGCCAGAAGGCTCAGGCAGCTCAGGTAGCTGAGCCTGGTCTGAAAGTTAAAAGCCATATATAACAGCCCTGACCAAAACCGGCTACCAATACCGTATGAGCGGGGCAGCTAGCTTTAAGCAAGTCAACTTCAACCTCCTTACAGTCGCCTTCGGCCGCCATAGAGACTCAGCTAGCCACAACACGGCGATGAGAAGACCTAGCTGGCCCCCCAGTAAAGGTATTAAAAGTCCCACTGAAACCTAGGGCACTAGTAATTGTCACAATCTCCAATTGTGGAGAGATGGGGCTCCACATGGCTGCCTTAGAAAGGACTGGATGCGAGATTAAAAAGTTCAAATATTAACACATGTCCTCTTTGTTGGTCCGTTACACCAGTGTCGGTGAGGCGGTTCTAAGAAATCCTCGATCATTCGCCTCATATCTCGATATACCAGTACCGAATTTAGCCACTCACCATCTAGTGTTATGACCCGTGCAACAGGGCATAACAGAACCCCTATAGCAGCTGTTATTCGTGCCTGTAATTGCAAGCATTGCGATTATTGACTTATCTTTTGGCCTGACGGGCTACTAGACGTAATAGGAAGCACGAATCCTTACAAATATTAAGTATAAGAATTATGTTTAGCTATAGGGCAATGGGTATACTCTTCAAATATCTAGACTAATAGTATTAATCTCAATAAATTATCTATACATGCAATACTAGGTCTATATTGAGTCGATTATTTCTATCAAGCTTGACAATGAATTCCAATGCAACGCATCGATGAGAGCAATAGTGAAGGCAATCCCTCGTGCCTTGGTGTACAGTAATTGAACGTAGGTTGGCCAGTACGAATACGAATGCACAATTGACTTCGGAAAAATTTTCAATGACTTCTGCATGTGCGGGAGCTGAATGTGAAATTCGCAACTGCGGCTCGGCAGCCTAAAGCCTATGCATGCAGGCCTCGAAAAGCTTGTATGACTGCAACCACGCACACAAACAGGTTGTAAGTTAAAGCATCAAGATCCCATCAAGGTGGTTTGGTGGATTCGGCAGGTTTCCAATGAGGATACTAGGTCTATATCTTAGGAATATAGACCTAGTTAACCTTGCTATCTTGGGATGCAAGGCCCTTTTGCTTGCCAGCCTCTCCTCTGCAGAGGAGAGCTTCATCGAACAAGGACCTGCATTCATGGACTTTAGGCGGCTAAGCCAGAGTTACGAACTTCAGTCTAACTAACAGCTATCGCATACGCAGATCCTTGAAAACTTTTCAAAGTCAATTGCATATTCGTATTTAGACCGCCCAACTTACCTTCAATTACTATTCACCAAGGCACAATGGATTACTTTCACTATTACTCTCATCGATGCATTACATTGAACTCCATTGTCTACATTAATAGAAATAGTCAACTAAATTAACCCTTCATGGCCACAGCTAGCTTCCCTTTGTGTCACTTGCTCTGACTCTTTTCCTTTTTCCCCTAAGCTTTGTGTTGAGCGTTCTATGCTCGCTTCCTGATAAAGGAAGATTCTAATTTCACGTAGACTATAGATCCATCGATCTTCAGAATTTCCTCATCATTAAGTCTATTCCCTTGGTAGCTATTAAAACGTTGTGCCATTCGCACAGGTGAAGGAACGAGTGTAATCCTCGGTCAGCTCGTTGAGGACCAAGTTCCAAACTGTAGGATCCCATGCAATGCCAGCGTGCCCAACCTCGTCGTACGGGCAAAAGTCCTGCACAAGAAGATTTCTAACTCCGTATTCATCCACTATACTTGTGGCAGGATCTACCAGCTTGTCGTTTTTGGATATGATCACGCTTGCTTTGTTCCCAGTTTGGACGATCTGAGTCGCATTCTGAAAGTCATCGTAGATGTTTCCGCCGGTAGCCATGTCGTTGCATGCAGGACAGCCGAATATTTTGAATAGCTGTGCGACAATCCCGCGGGTGGTTGAACCCCCGGCATAGACAAAATCTGTGATGGACAAATATCCGGTACCATGAAGGAGTGGTGCAAGGGCAACGATATGATTGATGATGGACGAGATGCCCGGTTGCGTCATGGGCACGTACAGCGCCATTACGCCACCCTCGCTGTGCCCAATCAGGTCGATGGCATCCGCTCCAGTCTTTTGCTGTACCTCGTTGATGAAAGCTGCGATCTCCTTGGCGCTGTCGCGCATGTTGACGACTCCACCGACCCAAGGCACAAGCGAGAACGCGCCGTATGTCGTCGTGAAGACGCAGTAGTTCGCATTCGTGAGATTCCACGCCAGCTGGTTAATGTAGAGGTTGCGATTTGCTGATATGCCGTGCAAGAGGACGACAGGATTGGGGTGCTCGCTGCTGCGGCAGTTGAAGTTGTTGTCTGGAGAGCCATACAGAGGGCTTCTGAGGATATCGGACGGTATTGTCCAGTTGATGGCGACGACCCGGCTCGTCAGGGCCAGGATTGTTGTAATGATGGTGAAAATTCGTCGGAACAGCAACATTATGAACGCTCGAAGAGAGACTAGTCGCAACAATACGCAATTAATTGAAAGGGTTTTTCATGTGCGCTTCTGGTCTACCGAGAAAGCCTGCCCAGGATTCACCAAAATTGGTGCTGTTTGAACCGCCTTTGCGGCTGAGTGACACACGACAAAATATTTTACAATTGGGTTTGTGAAGTAAACAGCCAAGATAAATCTCTTTCAATAATTTCGGAGGTGGCTTTGACTACCATTTAACTAAGACAATGGTTCACTGTAGAAATCAAAGCGCGTCTCAAGTTTGCAGATGTCGGCGTCCATGCGCAAAAAATGTCGAATCTGTGGGTGTTCCCTGGACGAACCACCACCTTGGGATTCTTGCCGTAGATAAATAATAGACATCTCAGAATCTATTAGATGCTTTATTGATGCATGTGAAAGAAAAGAAAGAAAAAAAAAACTCTACCGCATACATGAACACCTTGTTGGGTTCTCTCCTCTTCAAAGTCGAGGGAACCCACTTGTCGCGAGACCCTGTGCTATGACCATTTACCCTGACCAGTCGCTATGACCGCCGGTCCTGATCGCGGAAATAACCGATCAATCCTGTCACACTTTTTTGCAATTGAATTTTACTAGCAACCAATGGTTTTAATGCATCATAGACGATCATTCCCTTCTTTTGTCGTTGTAAAGTTGGTTATGCAACGAAACCAGCGACCATGCGAAATTCACGCTGCGGTTCATACGAGTCACATCGGGCTTTTGGGTTCTCTACAGATTCTTCAATCAAGTCAGATTAACCACCAAATTAATTGCCCTGGACTATGCCTCATCAGAAACCTTCACAACGACCTTCCCTCTCGTGCGACCCGTCTCAACCTTGTCCCATGCCTCGGCAAAATCTGAAAATTCGACCACACTATCAATATTCGGCTTCACCTGTCCAGCTTCCAAAAGCTTCGTGATGACGTCCAGGTCTTTGCCAAGCGGCGTAATGACAAACCATAAGCTGTGGACATTTGTTTTGACATCTTCTGGCCGACTTTTGTCAGGCGGGCTGCAAACGCTGACGAGGCTGCCACCATCCTTGACCGCATACCAAGACTGTGCGAGAGACGAGCCTCCGATGCAGTCAAAAACCAAATCAACCTGACGACTTGCAACATCCTCTGCCACCCAGTCTCCAATGCTTTGCTTGGTGTAGTCGATTATTTCCGAGGCGCCAAGCTCACGCGCGAAATCGGCATTCTTTCCTCCGACTACGGCGACAATGTTGCTCAAGCCAGCGGCGCGCGCAAGCTGCACTGCCCAGCTACCGACACCTCCGGCCGCAGCAGTAATGAGAAGGCGGATCTTGGCATTCTTTGCCTTGGCAGCCTCGTCGCCCGCCAGCGCGGCCGGATCCAAGGTGCCTTGCGTGAACAGTGCCTGGTAGGCTGTCAGGGCGCTGATGGGTGCAGCGGCTGTTTCCGCCCAGCTCAGGTTCTTTGGCTTGATTGCTAGCTCAGACACCCGCGCAAGCACGTACTCGGCTGCGGCGCCGGGGCGGTTCGCCTCGATGCGCGCGTAGACACCGTCGCCCGGCTGAAAGGCGCTACCAGCAGGCGCGGTGACCACGGTGCCGGCAAGGTCCTGGCCCGGGATGGGAATCTTGTCATCGCCGATGAATTCCGGTGCCCAGAGCGCCCAGTCAAGTTCGCCTTTGCATGGAGCAGTGGCATGGACCTTGACTAGGACGTCCTCGGGATGGCTGGGCACGGGTGTGGGTTGCGTGGACAGAATAAGCTTATGCGAGTTCTTGTCAGGCTGCAGGACCGCCTTCATTGTTGCTGGGGTGGTTGGTGGAGCCATGGCAAGCAAATAAATGGCGAGTAGTTGGGATTGATGAGGAAGAATGGATTTTGTCCGGGTTATCTAGACGTAAACTGTGGGATATTTCTGATTTATTTCATCTCGTCGGGGGAATCCTATCTTATTTATCCTTATTCCTGTGTTACAAATTCGCCATGCGGAATACGACCTGGATTTGGATTCTCGCTTCGAGAGATCGGTTGCGAGCATGGCCGAGTCCTATCCACTCATGCAACACCATGTTCCATACAGTGTGGTTAACACTTTATTCCCGATTAGGCAATTTTTTAGATTTCCACCTCAGATACCGTCACATTTGCCACCTGTTAAGCATATTCGGCCAGCCAATCGGCGCAATAGTCCAACGCCATCATTGCGACTTGCGCATGAGTCAGAATGGAATAATCCACCATTCATCACGAGAGCGTCATGCTACATACAGTCGGCTTGCCGGATTGCAAGCGTGCAATTCCGCGGAACATGACACTCTGCCAATCAATCTGAGATGATGCTTCTTCGAACATTGTGCCGTTCTCAAATGCCGTAGCCGGTGCATCCGAATTAATTGGGTCGCTTTCGGATGTCCTGGGCCTGACAAATCGCTTCCTATGGTTTGCTTTAGTTTAGCCACCATTGTCGTTGCTTTGGCCGATCCGCACATGACGATCTGGGCGGGGCTTACCAGATTGCCAGTAATTCACAAGACAAATTTTGTTGAGTCCAAGTCTATAAATGACCGGATGTAATCCATCTGAAAATGAATCCAACACATTCAAACAAGTGAACTTCGACAATCATCACCTATTCTAGACTGCGTGCCCAGGTAGGCCTCCCCTCTCAGCATGCGATGTTGTCTTGCCCATACTAATTGCCTATTGACATAGAATAATACTCTACGTACAACAAAATGGCTTTCCCCAACGTTGACTTGAACCTCCGATGGCAAGACCAGAACGTGGTCAAAAAGGATGGCCAGTGGACTGTTGATGGGTGAGTTGGCGATTTCGGCCTTTTCAATTGCTGAAGTACTCGAACTGACAACTTCCATCATTAAAATAGACGACCGACAGTGGGTGTTGCAGTCTCCCATCTCCATCAACCACCAAACCTGCCAGGAAATGCTTGGTTGGGACTTTTAGTCACATGCCCCCCCAATGCTGGTGAGTATTTGCGGCCGATTTACATGACCCCCATCAAAGCAGAGCGCCCGATTTCACCCAGTGCTTTGTGCTTCTTTGCTACTTCATGAATCTTGCAATATGAGGCAGCAACAGCTAACATAGGCGCAGCTACTCCACCACACACGCATGCCGGCGCCGCCATCGTTGCGACGGTTATCCGTGGTCATGTTCTGAACCAGATGGTCCATACTCACGTGGACCCAGTAACTGGAGAAACTAAAACGCATGAAACTGCCGCCAAGATTTATGGTCCAGGTGAAAGCTGGTATGAAGCTCCTGGGTGTCACCATGTTCGATCCGAGACTGTGGGCGACGACGAGGCTCTTTTCATCGCGAATATGCTTGTGAGCAAGGATGTATTCAAGGGGTTGGACCTCGAGGCTCGGAGTGAGATGGACGATTTTGCGAAAATATCTCGTGTTGTCATCATTGATAAGGATGTTGAAGAGCAAGGTTCTGGCGCTACGGCTTGAATTAAGGAAAAGGTAGTTTCATTGGTATCGGATAATGTTGAGGGTTGAGTGAAAACTGCCACACCCTATACTCATTTCTACTACCCACGTCAAGAGCTCTTCGTAGTATCACAAAGCATGTCACATAGTATTCGCACGACGAGACCTATATTCACTGAATCATCAGCCTTGATGAGTTGCCTTTCTTAATACTCCCATATGTGCTTTGCATTGAAATGTATCGTAAAAGTTGGTCGGAATAATCAACTCTGCCACATCCACCAGAATATCAGACTTACATTCATACCCACTAACTATGCTTCGCACCCGCTCAACCAGTAAGGAATGGCAGCCAATTCAAGTAGCAGATATGAGTTCTGGAGCGAGACTTGACGCCAATTTCTAGGTCTACTGAAGCATAGTATATCCTCGTTTTGACTCCGCCTGTTAAGTTTGGGTTAGCACCCGTCTGAAACAAGAGCTCCACTATCCCTTTGAGTGCGGTAAGCCTCCACTTGGGTAACGAGCTGGGATTTGGGCCAATAGAAAATCAAGATGATTGAGATACTTTTGCCTTGGCGTGAACTTGGTAGTAATGAAGGTCACGGCAATACAGGTGGCAATGTTGATCCTGATCAGCGTTTTGGCCTTATTTGGAATTTGACAGCTTCTAGACTTAGTTTCATTGGGGAATCTATAGGCTTTGGAAGTATTGACATGTACCTCAAGCTAGGTGGGGCTGGGTACCGAACTGGAGGCTTACCGCACTCAAAGGGATATTGCGGCGACCTTGCCAAGCCGTTAGAATAAATGCAGTCCGTTCACACTCCTGAGTAGAATTATAAATAGTTTGGTGCGCAGTAATACCTGACGATACTCCAACAAAAACAAGTCAAGCAGCTTATTTTCTTATCCACAAAAGTGTCGATACATTTAATTTCGGACTATGAGAGGAGGCTGGCGGCGCTGTTTTCATGAGTGCGAATCTGTTGACCTCAGACATGCCAGGCTGTGCAAAATCCGGTGTGGATCTAAGCCTCATTGAACCTGGATGGATGTCTCCCAGGACCAACGCCCAATGCCTCATTCAAAATGTAGCGAGAGCCAGTTACATACTCAAATGTCTGTGCCACCTTCCCAACCAAGGATATGCCATTAAACGGCTATCCTAGGTATTTTGCACCGGGTAGAAGAACAGGTCGTACCAAGTTTGATAGTTTTTAACAGACCTAGCTCTTCATATTCGAGTATTATGGACTATTAGATGACGTGGATGTGTTGCTCGGCAGATCGGCTTTCCGATCCCTTTTGGCTGATGTCAGATGCTGTTGGCTGCACAGCCCTTGAGAAATGCTTGTCTTGATTGGTCACCTGATTATGGCGAATGATTCATGGTCATTTCACTGCCAATGGGCGTAGCCCATACCCCGTTTTAGTTAGACCAGTTCACAATAGAACGTAACAATCTTACTATGCATTGCACTTTGACCCACCAAGCTGAAAGATGAAACACCCGATACGAACATGGCGGAGCAAGGCAACGAGGCAGAAGACCCACTGGGCGGAAGACCTGCAGAGTTAAGGGATCTACCACAGCCTAGAAATATGTCTTTGAATTTCCGAAGGGAGCAGTGAGGTACCACACTAACTTTTGTCCAATGAGATATCAAAATGCCCGCAAATCACTACGCAAGATGTATGTTTTTGTGGAGTAGATACCTCACTGCTCCCTTCGTGCATTCAAATAGATGGCTGCAGGCTGTTCTCACTCGCCAATTATCACGCAGCACGGCCCGGAGCTTCGTCGGCGCAAACGCCACCGTGTAAGCGAGCTCTGTAGGTCACAAAACCTCACCTCACAACCCCTATTCATAGTAAAACAAGGCTGTTTCAATTACTCCTTCCAAAGCTTAATGTGACAGAAAACGCGCTTCGCGCCAACAATATTTCTTCTTTTCGATCACAAATCCCATTACACTCAGCGGCATCGCGACCTGGTGATTCTACACTGTGACCACCCAATCCTCGTTGGTCAACGGAAGATTAACTGGAACCATAGATTCCATCTTGTGGTTTGCCATGAGACATTTGCTGCTAGGCTTTTCTTGCGCAATCTTGTCAGGCACTACGCAGGCCAATAACCAAAATGCGCTAGAGCCTCTATATCAGCGTCGGGCTTACCATCAAGATACGTACGAGATTGCTTTCAGATTACTTTTCTGCTGACACAATATTCACTGGCAGTACTTGGTGACTATCTTTATATCGAAGGGGGCGAATTATCAAATTATGTGAAGGGAAGCAAGGAAGATGGTGAGCCGGACTTCAGAACGCGTGAGTTTAGTTTTTTATTACTTTGGCTTCAGTATGTTGACAGATATCTAGCCAATACAACATGGTCTATCCCCCTCAATTCCTCCTGGACAAACGACACGGTGAAATTCCGATCAATAAACAAACCCGAAGGCCTTCCACCGCCAGCCAGCAGCTTCGGCATATGGTCGAATGAAACAACCGGCAAGCTATACCGATGGGGCGGAAAACGACAGAATTCAACAGCCAATGAGGATTATGCACCGCTTTATGAGTTCCAGTCTGACGGGAAAGGCGGTGGCGATTGGTCAGAGTCTGAACCGTCAAATCCCGATTTGTTTGTAAATATCTGGCATGGAACTGGAGGGCTATCGACATCTTGTGATGGCACGGGCTTTTACATCGGGGGCTGGGCAAACGCCAAAACCGAACCCAATTACCAGAATTCGATCGATACGCGCCTTACGGGCGTTTTAACATACAACATGGGAACCCGGGCATGGGCCAACGAGTCTCGGTCCGCTGCAGATATGAATGACTATGGATATATAGAAAAAGGTGGCGCAGTCTGCACAACAAACTTTGGCAAGAATCCACTTGTTATTACCTTGGGTGGCAGTGATGGTCCTGTGGAGGGCACCGAGCTGCCAGGCCCAGTGGATTTTGACAAGGTCAAATTCTACGACCCGGTTGCAGAGAGGTGGTATTCTCAACAAACCAGCGGAGATACCCCAGATACCCGCAAGGGCTTCTGTTCAGCCGGTATTCAGGGACCAAACGGTACATATGAAGTGTAGGATCAAAGGTTCCGCGCCACTCGAACTTTGCTGATTGCTCTTTAGATTTATATATGGTGGAGAGAACGAGAGAAAAGGTGCATTAAGCGATATATGGGTTCTATCGTTACCTGCATTTCGCTGGTTCCGCATCGATGCCTCAGCCCCGCGTCGCGAGTATCTTTCATGCGCTGTGGTGGGTAAAAGCCAATTGCTAGTTTTGGGAGGCATCTTAAATCCGGGTGATTATACAACTGATGACCCATGGCCTCGAGCTCTCGGAATTTTCAATTTGAACGACTTAAAGTGGAATGATGAGTATAATTCCAATGCCAGTGAGTATACATCGCCAGAAATGGTAAGGAAATGGTACAAGGAAGGGTATGTAGTCAATTCGGTGTTACAGGTGAACCTCAAGTTAACCAAAACTAGCGATTCTGTCGACTGGTCGAATAACGATATCAAAACTATTTTTACGACCAATCAAGGTATTTGACCTTCTCAGCAGATCCCATTGACTCTCACCCTGACTAAGAATGAATAATAGCATCGAACAATACACATTCAGGGCTTATTTCAACTACAAGGAGCAGCAGCAAACCGCCAATAGGGGCCATAGCCGGAGGCGTCATTGGAGGTGTAGCATTGATCTGCATTGCTGGTGCTGCGTACTGCATTTACCTACGTCAGTTCCCAGCAACAGCACGGGATGGAAAGTCTGAGGACAAGTGCGATGATCGCAAAGAATTAGATCCATATTTAGTTCTCACACCAGCACCATGGGAACTGGAAACTAGGGAGTGGCCCGCTGAACTGGACGGGGAAAGATCTACGTCCCCAAGACGGAACTAATAACTATTAGGATCAAGGTAGACTTTGCATATATTAGAATAATGACTACACTATCTATAAATTGAATTCACCAAATGCAATGACCTACATACATCCCCGTAATATTATAGGTAGAAAAGAATGGTTAGGGGCGATTATTGATAGAAGTGATAGCTTGAATGAAGTAGTTGTTTCTATACGTGTGCTGAATTTAGCGGTTTCGCGATATCATGAACACGTAATCTATATTTACTTTTTACATTAGGCTCAGAATACTCTTTTTCCTGGGGGTTTCACGTCCCTTTGTAGGGACAACCTGCAAACAACATCTCAAGTTTCGTGGACTAGTTCAACTGTGGCTTGTAAGTGCGAGTTGTAGCATGAAATCTAATTCCAAATTAAAATATTAGTTTTCCATTCCAATTATTAAGGAGCCACACAAGGTTTCCAGACAAACATCATGCATTAAACCTTCTTTATCATACGCCTTTGTAGTAGCGCAAGAGAAATGTCCCGATGTACTCGCCCTACCCTAGACATAACATGACGCTAAGAAGCCAGCGCCGGGCACTAAGGAGCATCAGTGGGTCAGCCGGCAAACCCCTGAATGATCGGCCCCAGCATCTTTCTCCCCACAATCGCTGAGCAGAAATGTTCAAACAGCACTAGCAATGAATGGACAACGAGACGATTCAACATGATATTAATGCTTATAAATGACCCTTGAAAATGCTGGAAGCAGTGCAAAGCCTACGTCAACGTTTGTCGCTGCGGTAATGAGGGGTAATCGGTCCAACAATATCCCGGTTTGATAATGTATGCATGCAGCACTGCGCCGGAGCCAATCGTGGCCATCTATTCCACAACGAGAGCCAATGTCGTACATTTGGATGAGATATGAAAGCGGTGGCGGAGGGCAAGATCGATGCGGCCTTTTCCACGCGACACGGAGATTGATTAAGAGAACTAGAAGCTACACGCCATGCCAGGAGGCAGCATCACTTCATCTCAGTCGCATCCATATCATCACGGTATTACTGAGACCCAATCCCCACTTGCCGCTGCGCTAGCACGTGCTTTTCTAACTATTAGATTAAGGCTGCGACAAATGGATCTCGACATTAAGGCCCCTGGGCCCCAGCGTATTGAGGCGGGGCAAACCAAGGTACTTTTATAACTTTACCTACAGTGATAGCTACTAAAGCATCCACAAGATCGAGCAAACCAATTATAGCATAGATATCCGCCGAGAGTCCCCAGAAGGTCCGCCAACGATCGCAGACGTTCCTCTAGCTCCAACTGCCGGAGATGGGCCTTCTAAGAGGCAGTATAGGCGTAAATACAAGTGCAAATACTGCAAGCGGGATGTAGCCAGGGTATAATCATCTTGGTATGGTGCTTGCTAGCCGCTAACGTCACCAAGTGTCTCCCCATTCATCGCAAGTCGGCCGAGAAATGTCATCGTTGCGCAGAGAAGGGCTACCCGTGCTCAGAGCCGACGAGGCCGCAAGCCCACCGACGCGCCGCTATCGATATGACATTGACATTCTCCCCCACACCAGAGACTGCACCCCGGCGTCCCAACCAGCCGCACAGAAAGTCGGGCAACGCGCCAGCTCGAGTCCAAGTGAAGAATGAGCCGCAACCGATCGAACTCGACGATATAAATTACGCAGGCGAAAGGATTGGACGGGGCAGCGTGCCATCCCGCACTGCTGCTGTTGCAAGAGCGCAGCCAGGATCGGTCCAGTACCAGTTTGGCTGCCATTTTTACAAGTTTGATGCCATTGTGTATCAGCGGTGTCTCCGCTATTCGTTCAACAGTGCTTCCGCTGTGCAGCAGCACCTTATCGAGCACCATGCTTTCCCCTACCCCATCTACTGCCCGACGTGCTGGGGCCAGTTTCCGACGCGGGAAGCTTGTGACGAGCACTGCAGGCACCGTAGCTGCCTTTGCATGCCCAAGCCCAACGAGCTCTTCGAAGGCGAGGTCGAAATGCTCAAGCAGATGCCGCGCGAGCAGTCGGAGCTTGTGCAGTGGTGGTGGATTTGGGATCAGCTGTTCCAGGTACAGCGACGCCCCACGTCCCCATTTGTAGACGGTGATGCGGTGCTTGACCCGGCCGTGTACTTCAACCACTGCAACGAGCTTGGGTTGCAGCAACATCTGCCTGGCATCCTGCGGTCCGTTAATTTCCAACCGGACCCAGCTTCTATCCAATCCGTCATCTCCGCGATATCTACCGCCTGCTCCGAGAGCAGCAAGCGTCCGGTCCAAGCCTCGAGGCGGCACGCTGGGTTCAGCATTCCCACCACGCCTGTGCACAAGAGCCCCTGGGTGCTGAACACGCCGTACGATCTTGTTCCGCAAATGCTGCCAGATGGAACCTCCTCCGGTGTGTTGCGCATCAGCTGCATCAGCGGCACGCGCCTTGATGCTGAAATGCCACCTCCCAATCCTTCAACAACGGAGCGCCCCGTGCAAGGGCCAGCTCGCCCTCGCAACCAGGTCCAGGTTGGTTCCCCCTCACCCTAACAGTCAACGTAAAAAAAGGAGTAAAATGGGAAAATGGTCTCGTACCGCTTACACACATCTTTTAGGCTGAACCCCCACGGCCTTCCGATGGAGATGTTTGGCTCGCCTATTCAGGATGCGCCCACGACCCGTCGCAAACCCGCCAGGAGTGGCGCAGCCGTAAGGAATCTCCCCGAAGCCACGGGCAGAATGAAGTGCTAATCCGGTGCTAGAGAATTCGCTTGCGTGCCCATTTGTCAAGTTCCATGTGGGCTCGCACTGGCAATGCGCCGGCCGTTCTTTTCCGCGCATCTGCGACGTGCTGCAGCACATCAGGCGAAGCCACGTTGACAAGTTCTTTTGCCTCAACTGCCGCGAGGCATTTGACAGCTCTCTCGACTACAACAGCCACGTGTGGGATAAACCCTGCAGCAGCGCCGCGCTGCTCCAGCCCGTCCTCGACGTGCAGGGCTTTGTCGACATTGCAGACAGGTATCGGCAGTTCTCGCACGCCGAAGACAAGTGGTTTTCCATCTGGGATTCCTTGTTCCCCGCCATTCCTCGACCCGCAAGCCCGTATCACAGCAACAGCTGGCCGCTGGAGTGGCTCACGTCGGTGCTGGGCAACTACTTTGCCGAGACAAAAGCTGTGGAGGCCCGAAGTCGCCCACCCCGCCACCCCTTGCCGCCCGAAAATGACCAGTCGGATTGGCAGGCGTTGCTGAGCGCGAGGATCCTAAAGTACGCTGAGCACCGCTTTTTCAATCCTCCGCTACCACGATGGACTAGTGCCGAAGGTCAGACGACCGCTCAAGGTCAAAGGATTTCTGATGATCAAAGGTTTGCTCATGAGCAAAGGATTGCCGAAGGCCAAAGGGCCGCCGACGTTCAAAGGGTTTCTGATGGTCAAAGGATTGTTCATAATCACACGATTATTTATGATCAGAGGATTACCCATGATCAGAGGATTGTTCATGATCAAACAATTGTTCATGAACAAGGGTTTGCTCATGATCAAAGGCCTGCTCACGATCAAAGGGTTGCTGAAGGTCGAAAGGTTGCAGTCTCTAGTTCAGGCTGACAAGTTCGCGGTAATTGGTCTTTAGTGACGCCAGATGGTATCTATGACTGTTACTTTCCTCCTTTTTACTTTGTTGACTGTGATAAAATTGATTGAACTCTCTTTAAAGGCCTCAATCACATGATACTTGGACTCATGTTTGTAGCTTCATCTTGCGTAGACGAATGCTTCGCTGGGCCGGTCAGGCGGCGGAAAATGACTGCCCATTTATTTTACGATTGAAGGTAAAATGATGGGTGCGGTACTTGAAACTGAAAGTCAAATTGCCTTAGCTTCACATGAATACTAGGGCTCATTCACCATGGAGGGTTCAAGCGCATTCGGCTGTGTATCCAAGGCATCGACATAAGAGGCAGCCTCCCACCAAGATGAAGCTCAAACGCAGAAGTAACCCTGTAACAACCAAGTATTTTCTGCGGCCAGCTCAAGCTAGCTCTAGATCTCAAAGATTGATTCTGGTGTTCCTTATACCGCGAGTATAACGGCAGCAACATCCAACACACCCACGCTTCATGACATTTCAGCCTCGATTCAAAGTCGGCATGTGGTAATTCAAGAGGCTTATGGGTTCGATGGCCCAATCCGCAATGTTGAATTTTCCCCAGTTGGTAAACTGTTGCTGATAGCCAGCACAATGCTTCACACATGCAACTGCACCCACGGTCGGAGCCTCGAATTGAGGCAATATTTTGCGGGCTCAAAATCATCTTGTACACCCAATAGCCGACAAGTCAGGGCTCTCATTCCCGAGCGCACATTCATCGTCGTTTGATAGATTGATGGTCAGGGCCAGTTCCAAAATGCCCAGACGGTTCCCATGACATCGAAATGGAATCGCACAATCACTCGGCAAACTGGAACGACCGTACAGGGTTGCAAAGTTCCACGACCGCTCTGTTCCCATTCGGGCGGGTACCATCTCTGATAAGTGGACAAATTACATTGAGCACAGGGCAATACACCACTGCCTCCGATTTTCGACCAATCACGTACACGAATTGGGTGGGATGGACCCCTGTCCAGATGCTGTCCACTCTCCATTGGGGTCATGCATGCTGTAGCTTACTACCGTGCCTGCAGCGGATGAGAAAGATGACTCGCGAAACCCTCAGTCTAATCGCCAAGTCTTTGAAGTTTATCCATCTGAACAAAGATCACGACCTCTTTTTGGCCAAGACGACGACCTAGCCGATGCACAGCACCATCAAGTTGACAGGCTCCTTATAGAAACGCGCCGGGTTGCTGCAGATTACTAGAATCATTAGCATCTCAAGCAAACCCCAGTCACGAGTGTGGCTTATGCGACCATTTTGCGGACTGGAACTGGGTTGCCTTTTTTGGCGCCTGGCATTCGTTACTAAGCATCGTAAGCACCACAGCTGATGGAGGCCTCAGACCGACAGTAAATTAAACAAATTCATCATCCCAGAAGTCGAAAAAGCGGCCGCGTTGCTCGCACCCTTGGTCGCCAGGGTCTGCCGTCGTCAGCGACCAGCTTGTCCATCATGTCCACCACGCCGCCCTCGAGTCGCGACGACTTCCAAGTTGCCCTTGTGTGCGCTCTCCCGCGCGAATTCAACGCTGCGGCCCTGATCTTCGACGAGTTCTGGGACGACGACGGCGATCGGTACGGAAAGGCCCGCGGCGACAAAAACGAGTATACAACCGGTCGGATCGGTCCCTATAATGTCGTTCTGGTACTCTTGCCTAAAATGGGCAAGGCGCCCGCCGCCAGTGCCGTTGCGAATTTGCGCTCCAGTTACGAGCGACTGCGGCTGGTGCTCTTGGTTGGAGTTTGCGGCGGAGCACCCTATACCAAGGACTCCGAGATAATTCTGGGCGACGTTGTCATCAGCGAAAGCGTGGTGCAGTATGACTTTGGCAGAAAGTATCCAGATAGGTTTGTTCGCAAAGACACGGTCACAGATAACCTCGGCCCGCCGACAAAGGAGATACGCAGTTTGCTCCGTATGATAACAACGGACAAGAGATTGGATCAAATAGAGTCGCGCACTGCGCAGTTTCTGCGGCAAATCCAACAAGATGTGGCAAATACAAGGAGACGTGGTGAATATGACTACCCCGGGATGGAGAACGATAAGCTTTATGAGTCTGGGTACCGCCACAAGCACCATAGGCCTTCTAGTCGCTGCATATGCAATAGCCGCTCCCGAGACGATCATATGGCTTGCGACACAGCTCTCAAATCATCATGTGCTGAGGTTGAGTGTGATGATGGATACCTCATCGCAAGAAGACGCCTGAGACGTCCGTCTCCACCACATTCCAGTGACGAGGGCAGAGTGTTCCGACCTCGAGTCCATGTCGGAGCTGTAGCATCGGGGGACACCGTGCTGAAGTCAGCTGCCGATCGAGATAGGCTCGTGGAGGAAGCCGGCGTAATTGCATTTGAGATGGAAGCTGCCGGAATGTGGGAAGAATTGCCTTGTATAATCGTCAAAGGCGTCTGCGATTATGCAGATAGCCACAAGAACAAAGGATGGCAAAGCTTTGCTGCGGCAACGGCTGCATCGACATCTAAAGCAATCATTGAGTTTTACATCCAAACAGACAAATCACCAACGGCGCGTAGCCAAGGTCATTGGATGGTGCCGTTCGGCCGCAATGAAAACTTTATTGGGCGCAAAGATCTAATGGATGAACTTGTCAAGAGGGTTTCGCCTGCTAGCATCAAGGATGACTGTCAGAGAACCGCCATAGAAGGCCTTGGGGGTATTGGCAAGACCCAGATAGCTCTTGAAGCCGCATTCCGCGTCCGTGATCTGAACCCTCTCTGCTCCATCTTTTGGGTTCCGGCAATTTCAACCACGAGCTTTGAGAACGCATATCGCCAGATCGGACAAATTCTCAAATTAAAAGGTATAGAATCCGATCTTGCTGATGCAAAAAGCCGTGTTCAGAGAGCCCTGAGTGATGAAGCCATCGGTCAATGGGTTATGATTATTGACAACGCCGATGACCTCGGGTTGCTCTTGGGACCTTCAGGGCTGTCTCAGTATTTCCCATTTAGCAGAAACGGATCTATTTTAATCACGACTCGCAACCACGAAGTGGCAGTACGACTTAAGGTTCCTCGGCATGGGGCTCTGAGAGCGGAGAAAATGACAAGATCAGAGGCAGTGAAGATGCTCGAGACGATGGTGTCCAACGAACAACTCCGAGACATGTCAAGCACGAATGCGTTGCTAGACCTTCTCGCTGATCTCCCACTGGCCATAAAGCAGGCTGGTTCATTTTTAGCTATCAGCGCCATGTCAACAAAGAACTATCTGAAACATTGCGAAACTAGCGATTCTGAGCTTATCAGGCTTCTGAGCAGCAAATTTGAGGACGACGGCGGATATGGCCAGGCTGAAAACCCTATAGCCACTACATGGCTGATCTCATTTGAGAATCTCGCAAGGTACCATCCTACAGCTTGGGCATACCTTCAGTTCCTTTGTTTTGTCGCACCGAAAGACATCCCAAAGGACCTACTACCTCGAACATACGATCCACTGGAAGCGGAACGGGCAATCGGCACCCTCAGGGCGTATTCATTTATATCAGAATCTGGGGACGATCTGTATACCATCCATCGACTAGTCCGCTTGGCGACACAGAATTGGGTTCATCAAAAGGGAGAAGCGAACGAAGTGTGCACACATGTCATTCAACAACTGTCAGTGCGATTTCCGGCTACGCGTAATAATTGGGATGATTTTCTTTCAACCAGACGGTATTTGCTACACTCGCAAAGTGTTTTAACATATGCACACCTTTGCAATGACCTGCGAGCAAGATTAAGCCTCCTTCTTAAAGTTGGAGATTGTTTGTTGAGCGCAGGGCAGCAATATGAGGGAGAACGAATTTATCGGCAAACATTAAAACTCAGCGAAAGAACCTTTGGTAAATTAAATTATTGGACTATCGAAGGCATAAATGGCTTGTGCAGATTCTTCTCAATTCTAGGGAGGTTGGACGATTCTGAGAAGATGAGACGGGAACTGATACCCCTGTCCCAGAAATTTTACGGCAAAAATCATCCCCGGACACTTCAGTTCATGTCCGATTTGGCAGAAGTATTCTTATTACAAGGGAATTATGTGCAAGCAGAAAATCTGCTTAGACAAGTTTTACTGCTCCAGGAAAGCTTGTTGCATAAAGGCCATGCTGATGTTCTCCAAACTCGGGATTGGCTTGCCGAGACGCTTGCAGCTGTAGGCGACTATCAAAGCGCGGAGCAGACTTATCGGCTGATTCTAGATCTGATAGAAAGAGGGGGAGAGAAACAGGGTTTTTTTCATGCTCTGATATTAGGTAAATTGGGCAACGTACTCTTTCTCCAGTACAAGGATAGAGAAGGAGAGGCTTCATGTCGCCGCGCAATCGCCATGTACAAAAGCGTCTTCGGTGATGAACACCCTGATACACTCATTGCCCAAACCTGGCTAGGTTCAAACCTCTATTACTCGGGAAAGCTCAATGAGGGGGAGGATGTGTTACGAGAAGTATTAATGGTACAAGAAACTATCTTCGGGAAGGAGCACCCCTGCACCCTCAACACTCTGGCTGAGTTAGCGAACTGCATGCGGCTGCAACATAGATATACAGAAGCCAAGGAGACATACCAGCAAGTATTAGAGGTTGCAGGTACTAGTGTGGGTGGGGACTCACAAATACCTTTCTGCGAGTTGGGTCTTGAGTTGATTCGAGAATCGGAGTGGTCTAGCAACGAACATGAACCTCGCCGCAGTAGGAGAAACACGAGTCGTCAGCGCCATTGGCTCTGAAGTGAACACCGGGCACGTTTCTTTGTCTCAAACCTATAGCGACCAGGTTTACTTGAAAGCTTAGAAAACAACCTGAAGTTAGATTACAGGGCTCAATGCTTGGTGGCGAGTGGCTTTTACTCATCTAAGTCATGAAATAATAATAAGTTATATGAAATAATTTGAAGGTCTCACCCAATAGCAACTAACTTAATCTCCAGAGATTCGTCATCTGGCTTATATACCATAAACAGATAGCAAATGATAAAATCCGCACCGCAAGCAAGGATGAAGCTCACCAGAGATCATTGTTTAGGAATCAATATCCCGACGCTCTCGTCATCGTTATCATGCCAAATCAATAGGCGCTGGAATAATGCAGTCGGTCCATATTCTCACGATTGGCAATAGCAGTCTCAAAGTAAGAAAACAAGGGTTCGGGCTCAAACTTAGCATAGCTCTGCTCTGCGTGAGTCGCAGTGAGGGTGATATTGATACCAGCTATCCTGGTTTCCCGACCCAAAAACAGCCGCAGCAAGGTATGTCACCGAGGTCTAATTAGGCCAGTGGCTCTTAACATGGCACAGTCACATTACCCACAGGATACGTGAAAAATATGATCTGCAGCCATAACTAGTGCAGCATGGAACAACAGCCACGTGTTCCGCTGCTTGTGGAGACCTCGATACTTAAGATTTGCGGTTTTAGTGCTCGTAGGCATCCTAGCGTAGGGTCACAGTGGTCACACATTATGTGGGCAATTGTGAGTTCAGATGTCTCCTCTGGAAGATTCCTCGGTCCTCGGGTTTATTATCAGTAATTTTCAATCTGGAACAGCTATAACCGCCAGCTTGCCAATGATTAGCCATGGTCGCTTGATACCAATGCAGTCAAATATGACAATGAGATCCTCATCACCTACAGAAATGAATGTAAAGCTAATATTAGCCTACTCTACCCAAACATTCAGCTAAAAATAAACTTGTTTTAAAAAGTACTACCATTGAAGAAGCGGACCTTGAGTTTCTTTCCGTTGCGCCATAAGAAATCAGTCCTCATAGAAAGATGAGAAAAGGAGTCATCCACTGATATTAAATTGCTAAGTAACAGCTACCGGAAGGGTTCTGTCATGCCTTGTTGCACAGGCCATAACAAACATTCCTGGCTTGGACCTCTATGTATACATTGCGCGCTGGGTTAATTTCGAGTCCTCTGAGAGCCAAAGAAAAAGCTGGACCTTCTCGCTGCATGACTTGGAAAGTCCCACACTGGTTACCGAATAGTTTAAGTCTCATTTTTAAGACCCATCTGCTTATAAAATGTAGTAAAAAGTCAGCCCTCCATAATGAGCTGCGTTTGGGGCTAGGGCGTGATAGAATCCCATTCTTGTATTGAATTGGAGATCTTAGTAGCCCCCAATAATAACTATGCCATGGCTTGGGAAGTTAGTAAGCAAATCGGTACTGGAGTTTGACTGCATAAGTGAGAGTTGCGCACACATTTAAGGACCTGGTAGCTTCATGCACGACACGGATGGCACTTACAAATTGAGTGCTAGAGTTCAGATCGAATTATGGCCCTGGAATCTGGGACGTGTCTCATTGGTGGAATGTTGGTCAAATATGCAGTAAAACAGCCACCTCCTGTTGCTGCATATTTGACCATAGTGACCTCACTTATACGCTCAGGTCAGTGTATTTTCTATTCAACCAATTCACAAGCCATTCTATCTCCAACAGGTCTTGTGCCTCTGCCATTTCTTCCTCGACAAATAACAATACGAAATGCTCCCCTTGCCAGTGCAATATACATACCTATTGTAATATCTGCTGTCAATGTCTCAAACCTTTCGCCCTGGTCTCCACTCCTGACCAAAGACAAACGGAAGGGAGGAAAGAATTGTGTATTTATACTTGATTCTCTCGTACCCTGATGGGACTTTGACCAGATTACATACTGACACCGTGCCAAGATGATTTTTTCAAATGCTCTTCATGTGTTGATAGCAGCATGTGGTGCTGTCGCCGCAAGGCAATGCCTAAACACTTCAGCAACATCCTCTACACTTGAATCATCGACCTCATCTACACTTGAATCATCGACCTCATCTACACTGGAACCATCAACATCCTCTACACTTGAGTCATCGACCTCATCTACACTCGAACCATCAACATCCTCTATACTTGAGTCATCGACCTCATCTACACTCGAACCATCAACATCCTCCACACTTGAATCAACCAGCACCTCAGCTACTTCGTCAACAACTACCTCGACCACGACGTCAGCACCAACCACTACCTCATCAACTACCACGACTACAACTGCTGCACCACCGCCTGTGCAATGCGTGCCCGGAGAATATTATTGCTCTAACGAGCAATATTACGGCTGCATCAACGGCGGTCTCTACGTGGTAATTAAATCCCCTGGGGACTTTTAATAAGGTAAAATGGCTAGAAATTTGGTACTAACTTGTTTCTAGCGCTTCCCCGATAGCGATTGGATTTGCGTCATCTGAGAAAGGGTCCGGAACCTGGTAGATAGGCAGTTATATGATTTGAGTAGTGGCTGGCATGATTAAGAACCAAATGGCGCTCGGGGATGACCATTTAATTTCTTCTCTGTTTTGCACGGCAGGAAACCTTGGAGCGAGTGTCCTTCTATGCCCAGGTTTTATTCAGAATTTCAGACGCCGTTTTCGTTTCAATACGCTGCCAGTCCGAAATTTCGGTTTCACTTACACAGGCACAAGTCCTTTGAATACGGTATTCTCCTTCTGAATTACGTTCCTTGATTCTTTGACGTTTTCGCTCTTGCGCAACTTAAATATTTACACACTTCAATTTAAGCAAGGTAATTTCATCCGAAATAGGGGCAAGCAAGTTCTGTATAATAAATATTAAAATGATAAGGTTCGAATCTAACAAACAGGAAACTCGAAGCACCCGATCAAAGAGATGCTCGACAACTGTTGCTAATGAGTTGCCTCCAGGGTAATCAAACTTGTAAGTGTGATATGGTATTTGCAAGTCCAAGAGTGCAGCTTATTTTGACAAAATGCGGAGGCAAAAAATAAAATTGCTTGCAAAAGTTCTTAGATGCCGATCACATCTAATTTGAATCGATATAGCATCATCGTCATTTTTATCAGTTTCGTACTTAAGCTCCGAACGACTCAGGCGCATCCGTAATTTTGCATGTTGAGTTCGACAGTTTATTGGCTGTCAGGTTAGTAGAGTGGGCCACACGTGATACAGCTACCTAACTTAGGTTAGTGTCGAGGGGAAGATGGAGAGAGGCTGTGGGTCCTTATCGCCAGTGAGCCAAT
The DNA here is from genome assembly GCA_020975415.1 of Calonectria hawksworthii. NCBI lineage: Eukaryota > Fungi > Ascomycota > Sordariomycetes > Hypocreales > Nectriaceae > Calonectria > Calonectria hawksworthii. Next base: position 1,434,639 of record JAHXZK010000015.1, on the reverse strand, counting down.
AAGGTACCGATTCGCCCTTCTCTGTAGTTGCAACCAGCACTCTGTTTCTATTGCGATGATGCCCAAAATTCATCTAGGATTTGATCTAACAACCAAGAAAAATGATGACTGTCCCAGTTGCAACGTGATGTTTTGAACGTGAACATGCCCACCGAGTGACGTGGTTTGATACCCAAAGCTAACTCCATTGGTGCTAGTGCATCCTCCTCACCTTCCACTTGTAAAACCACATCCATGCCCTATTCCCAAAGTGGACCACATGTACCGACCGAATCGTGGTGACATTGTCAATCCCGCCGCCCGCTTTAAACACCAGCGTCAGTTTTGCAAGCAGGACACTACTGCTTTCAGCTCCTCGCCTTGCGATGCGGGGGCCAAACTTCGACCACCTCTAAGCCTCAACTTGCCGCCATAGGACGGGGCCGCGTCCGTATTCGGCAGGATGCGGCTTATTGAGGTGTCCACGATGGAGCTGAGGAGCTTTGCGGGCCAGAATATACCGCGCTACGCGATCCTGTCTCATACATGGGGCGAAGACGAGTTATTATTTGAAGACCTTATAGAGGGAACCCCTAAAAAAGGCCTTCAAAAAGTTCTTGATACATGCAAGCAGGCAAAGCGCGACAACCTCGAGTACGTCTGGGTGGATACGTGTTGTATCGACAAATCCAGCAGCGCTGAGCTTTCAGAGGCCATCAACTCCATGTTTAAATGGTACAACAAGTCGGCTGCCTGCTACGTGTACATGGAGGATGTAGCGCTGTCCTCGAGTGGCCCAATCAACTTTGAGACCAGCAGGTGGTTCACCAGAGGTTGGACGCTCCAGGAGCTCATCGCACCCCACGAACTCCATTTTTTCGATCGCGACTGGAATAAAATCCAGACCAGACACGAGCTCGCAGAGACACTGTCGGAAATCACCGGCATCCACATGGATATTTTATCGCGTAGACACCGTCTTGAGCGCCCTGCCTTGCTGCTGCGCCGGAACAACCACACAACCAACTGCCCCACCTGCAAGGCTTATGATGGCCTGTCCATGTTCCTGAGCAACGAGTCAATCGCCGCGAAGTTCCAGTGGGCCGCAAACAGGGTGACGACCCGTGAAGAGGACATAGCCTATTGCTTGATGGGTTTATTCGACATCAATATGCCGCTGCTGTACGGCGAGGGTAAAAATGCATTTTTACGGCTTCAAGAGGAAATTCTTAGAAAGACTCCGGACCAAACCATCTTGACATGGACAGAGTCATTCTTGAGACGCGATCGCCACAGACCATACCTACCAGAGCACCCGTCTGCATTCCAATTCAAAGCCGAGGAGGGAACCGACGGACGATGCACTCGAAACGACATCATCAATACCCCCCGCGGGCTGGAAATCGACGTGCTGCTCGGACCATGCATCGTGACAAGACTTCATGATAGCGGAAAGGATCAGCAGTTCAAAAGGTATTTGGCGGTGCTTAGCTGCCCCGTCGAGGTGGACCAAACCACTCGCGTGGCTATCCTGGTTTCCCGGATTGACAGGGAATCGCCCGCTGCCGGTTATCGCCGGGAGCACAAGGAATCACTAGTCGTCTTGAAAGTTGGAGAAAGGCCCAGAGTCATCCAAACTGATGTTCACACTCATGCATCGGTGCATCGACAACCAGGAGACATATCAGGTATTGCGCTTCCCCCACCTTTATTGTTTTGCCGATGCGAGGACCCCTGTTGATATGTCTCGTGGCTAATCCTGATTTTTCAGTCGAGTGTGAAATTGAGCAGCTCAAAGCCGAGAGAATTCTTCTTCCATCCCTCGAACTGTCGGTCGGGTCCTTTGATGAACGAAGACAGGTCAAGCTCGACTTTAGAGGGCACGGGGATTGGCATTTGGAAGCCCAAGAACCTCAATATGCCGGATCCCAGCCCATACTAAAATCAGATTTCCTGAGCGGCCAAAGTGTCATTAGCGATATTCGAATCGACGGTGTCTTCTTCTTCACCAATGGCGAGACGGGCTTCTTTGTCGTGTTCGGCGTAGAAGGCCCCGATAGCTACGAGCGTGGATTTGCCGACGCGAAGCGACTGTGCTGGGTAGAGTCCTGGGAGTCCTTCATACAATGGGATGAGTCTGCGGAAGTCAGCGACGACTTGGATGACATGATCCGAGGAGCTCGGGAAGCCTATGCCAAGTATTACGCAGAGCGCCCGTTCATCATGCCAGCGTCCGAGGCTGTGGTGCATGGATTTCAGGTCAATGCCAACATTGAGCTGTCAGAGTTTTTGGGGAGAAAATGGTATACAATTAGAGTCGATATCAATCCGTGGGAAGAATCATGAGTTGAGTTGATCTGAAACAAATACGCAGCTTTATATAAACGTAGCTACAGCCCTCGTGCAAAAGAGGGAGTCATGGGTGGAGTAGAGATGAACGCTTGCGTGGGAAAGCTGCCGAAATTGTGCCAAGGATGACGATCGCCTTGATTGCTACATACAAGGATGATGTTTGGGCTAGAGGGCCCGCTTGGCTAGCTTAGGTAACGGCCGCAGCAACAACAGCCCCTTCTACGAGTATCCTTCTTCGTTCCAACTCTACAACACCACTGATAAAAACCTCATCCAATTGCGGTTGGCTCAAACCCTGCTTCTGCACTTCTAGATTTCCACCCTGTCGGCTATGACTCTCCGGTCCTTTGTTCAGGTGAAAAACGGCGATGACGCCTTGGTAGTCGTTGAGGATGAGCGATCCCTTGCTTGAGAAAAAGCCCTTTGTCTGCTTCTTCCACTCTAATTGACCCAAGCCAGTTGTGCTCTCGAATTGCTTCTTCAGCTTCGTTTGTCGACCACCCACAGTCAGGTCCGCCTTGCTCGAGGCCATTGTGTGGAAATAGGCGCTTCCGCACTCGGGTCCGTTCGGGCCGCGTGTCACGCGGACGGTTGGCTTCTTCGCATATTGAAACGTGTAGCGAGGTTGACCCGTGTATGGGTCCACGAAACTATATAATCGATGACCTGATTCTTCGAGTCTTAATGTTCTCGGGCCTTGTGATGGACTGTTGGAAGTCAGGTGTCCCGCATTTTGAGGTTGACAATAGGACTGTGGTTGGCCATAGGATTGAGTTTGTTGAAGGTATGTGTTCTGTGGAGGCGGAGGCCGATGCCCGTCTTGAGTGGCCGCGTTGGAAAATGGGATTTGCTGATGTGGGTGTTGGCCCTGTCCTGAGTGGTTCAGGTTATTGTGGGGAGGGTATTGTGGGTCGTTTGGATAATGGTACGAGCTACCCTGTGGTCCATATGAAGAATCATATGTGGCGTTTGGTAGATGTGAATAATTACTAACAGGCGCCTGGTTCAATCTATGCTTGTTTGAGTCAACAGACTGTGAGAGAAAGTTTTTGAGTGAGCTTGAAAACGGCATTTTGCGATAGGGTGGTGAAACTTGGTTGATGAACCCTTAAAATGCGAGCTAAGATTCACCTTCATGAACTGAACACTGAAGGCTATTTATGTACCTGATCTATTTTAAAGCGATGACGCTGTCATGCGCGTTGCCAAGTTTATTTCATGCTTAATCTTCGCGTGCAGTCTATCATTTGTCACTTGGAATAAGTTGGGCGTTGGATCTGCAGCGTAGTGCATCATGATGTTTACTCAGGTGCCGAACCAGAGGCGATCAGCGGTAAGTGGCGCTCCTACCACCAATAGGAACACAGCAGCAAGTTACTAATCAGTGAACCGCCCCTGGAGCAATCACTGCCAAGCGATCTCAGCCACAGACGGCGCGCTAAGCCTCACAGGCATTCGTCGCCAGTTGCTTGTGGTGCTGGCACGTGTTGTACAAACACGTTTCAACAACACGTGAGGGCTGGTTATGGGCAGAAATCCCTAGGCTATTCCATCAGAACATCTAGCGCGTTTGCCTGCCGCCACTAGTGCTCACGCCATTTCTAACATGTCTCAAATTCAGCCAGCGTAGATGGAATGCTAGGATTCCGAACAAGGATGATAAGAGCTCGCAGCCTGAAATGGTCACATGTCATCGAACCACCTTCCAGAGAAAATCGGTACATCTCATCTGCCTACTGCTCTAACACGAGAAAGAAAAAGACGCGTCTGGATTAACCGTAGGAAAGGTAGATGAGGTATAATTGCCTCCTCTCAAACAGCCTTTCAGCCGTTGGACTACTTCATTTGGCCATGCCTCATACGTTTCTTTCGGCCGGAGCTATCCCCCGTTGAAACCTTGCATGAGAACCGTTCGCTGATCAAGTTCATCCGAAGAAACCTGGACAAGCCACGAGAGGCCGTATGAGAATAAACCAAGCCATTTGTGATGGACACGCATCCAGGAACTCCAATAAACGCGGGCCTCGGGTGAGTCGGGTCCCACTACTGACTCACTGTGGTGCCCTCTTTGGCGCCCGTATTGCCGCACGTAGGGCACGGCATTCTGTCCGAGCTGCTTTGCTGACATAGACTTTTGCAAGCAACCGAGAACTGGATACAGCGGCTTTCGCATATTGCCTTTTTGAAAGAGCGGGGGAAAGGTCTGGATCGAGCAATTCTCCATTCTCCACCCCCACAAATACCCCGACTTCCTGAAGCATGGGGTACAGGTGTGGAGAAGTTGTTGTGGGCAAGACATGACAGCTTGGCGCTCTGGATGCGATATTTTACCTGCTTCAAGGGGAAATGAAAGGGCGTGCTGGCGCTGGCTCCGAGGTCTCCGCGTCATTGTTCCCGCGCTGGCCTATCGGAGCGGGGCCGGGTCATCCGTGGGTCTGGGGGAACGAGGTCGTGGCACGACGGGGCAGGGATGGCAAATCTGGGGAATGGCGGGGGAGAATTGCGTATTTGAGCTACAAGGGGGAAAAACAATTGACTTTCGCGGCGAGAATTGCCCAAAGCTTTTCAAAAGGGCAAGTAGGCACAGGCCCCGAAACGTGTCAGACATGCCCGAATGGAATTTGGAGAGAAGGATGCCAGAGGGGATCCGGGTCCACGGCTCCCGCTCAAGCCAATGGAACGAGCAAATACGATCCTTCTCCCCGCATTATAGACCTCCGCGCTAAATCCAGCGCAGTGGTCAGCCAAATGCGTGAGCTGTGTGGTGCATGCTTGTGAGGCTATCATGGCTATGCGACGCGCGCATGGGCCTCAAACCGTCGAGTATAAGAGCATGCATCCCGTCTCCGCATAATGCACTCGCTTTCTCCACGCTATTCCAACCCCAAAGTTACAACCTGCCCACCATGGCTAAAGACAGCGATTCACAGCATTCTTCTTCTCCTAAACAGGAAGCCCTCGCGGAGCACCATGATCACTTTGAACAGGTCCTCGAGGCCGATGCCTATGGACCCAGCGGCGCCCGAGGCCTTTTCACCTCGTGGTATGTCTTCGGCTCAGCCCTCTTGGCCTCTCTCGGAGGCTTCTCCATGGGCTACGACATGGGAGTCATCTCCATTATCAACACCATGGATGAGTTCCACAATGTTTACCCCAGAGCCAAGACGTCATTTGGCAAGGGTCTGATGACCGGCATGTTGCTGCTTGGTGCTTTTGTGGGCTGTCTGTTCATGCCTTACATGGCGGATAAGATTTCGCGAAAATGGGCCATCACTGTTGTCGTCGTCATCTTTAACCTTGGAGCCATCATTCAAACGGCCGCCACGAACTATGACATGCTGGTTGCCGGTCGGTTCATCGGAGGCATTGGAGTAGGAACACTGGCAATGGTGAGTAGCCTGACAATTCCACCCCATCTCCACTAGCTCGGACGAGTTTGTTAACGATTGGATTTAGGGTGCACCCTTGTACATTTCCGAAATCGCTCCCTCTAACATCAGAGGTACACTCCTGGTGCTCGAGTCCATCTCCATCACATCCGGTGTTGTCATTGCCTTCTGGATCACCTACGGCACGCAATTCATGGATGGAGAGATCGCATTCCGTTTGCCGTTTGGTCTGCAAATGGTGTCTGCGACTCTTCTCGGCGCCGGCATCCACTTCTTCCCCTACTCGCCTCGATGGCTCGCCCTCGTCGATCGCAACGAAGAATGCCTCTCCAGCTTGGCTAAGCTGCGTGGCCTGCCCGAAACAGACGATCGAGTCCGAGCTGAACACCAGGGCATTGTGTCCGAGATTACCTTCCAGAAGCTGGTCCAACAAAAGCGCCACCCAGGTGCTACTGGAGTCAAACTTGAGATTCTGAGCTGGCTTGATCTGTTCAACAGCAAGACCTGGAAGCGCACTGTGGTGGCCGTTGGAGTGGGCTTCTTCCAGCAGTTTTCTGGTGTGAATGCCTTCATCTACTACGCCCCCACACTGTTTAGCTCCCTTGGCCAATCGGATAGAAACTCGCAGATTCTATCAGGAGTCTTCAACGTCTTGCAGATGGTTGCAGCCATGATCTGCTTTGTCATCATTGAGCACCTTGGTCGTCGTCAATTGGCTATTCTGGGTGGATTTGGATCTTGCATTGCTTATTCCATCATCGCCATTTTGTCCGGACTGTATTCTGATAGCTGGACCTCGCATACTGCCGCTGGATGGGCCTGCGTAGCAATGGCCTTCGTTTTCATCATGGTCTATGGAGTGTCCTACTCCCCTCTTGGTTGGGCTCTCCCAGCAGAGGTCTACCCCAACACATCGCGATCAAAGGGTGTGGCGCTAGCTACCTGTGTTATCTGGCTGTGCGACTTTATCATCAGTGTTGCTACCCCACCGATGATGGCGGATATTGGCTACAAGACCTACATTTTCTACGCTGTCATGTGTTTCTTGGCGGGAGTCTGGGCCTATTTCCTGGTCCCTGAGACTAGTGGAAAGACTCTGGAGCAGATTGATGAGTTGTTTGGAGATACAAGCTCGCAGGATGAGAGGGAGATTGTGAGGGCTGCCATGATTGCTGCTGGCAACAATGTTTGAGAAGAACATTATTTCGGCTTAGCCTATTGTACATAAATGTATCTTAGTCAAATATGTTGACAACTCTCAAATCTGAGATGTACCCTTGTGTGACTCGGTAGCGTACTTGTGCATTTTCTCCTTGAACTCTGGTGCATTTTCATTAGCACCGAATCATATTCCAGGACTGTAGTTTTTCGCTTGGGTCATAGGGCCTTGCTGATGCAGAGCGGGAACACCAGCGCGTGGAACGGCACAACACTAAGCTTATTCGGTCCTAATAATCGGATAATTGTGGATGATTCGTATTGTGTTGAGACGTTGTGGCCAATGCATGCAGCCTTGGATATTTACTGGATAGAGTGGATGACTGGCCCTGGCTAGTTAAATAGCAGTGAGGGTATTGTCCTTTCTGTCTTCCAAGAACGGACAGCGGAGACCTCCCAAGCCAGCTTGATAAATAGGCTTTTGTAAATATTTTGAAGCAAAGATTCAAAGAAACTTGCAATACAATCACCCCAATGTTCATGAACATTCATACCAATGTAAAAGTTTGACGTGTATCACATTAATCTATCTTTCTATCTTTAGACATATTCAAAAATATCCTTAATTTGTTCATTTGAAAGACCCTTTTCCAAAGCCAACTGAAGTTGGATCCTCGCTTTGGCGGGATTCAAGTAACCGGCGCCAATGCCAAAGTCTCGATCACCCTCAACATATCCCCACGCAGTACGGCGACTGACAACAACAGGAACGTCTGTTTCATTAAGAGCCTCTTCCAGAGCATCAACGGCCTTTGATGGCCAGCCACCTGCGCCCATACCTGCCAGCACAATACCGACAGCGCCGTCGTCAATGGCCGATTGGAACAGCTTAGGATCGGCCTCTTGGTGTCCATACAGGACGTCAACCTGAGGCAGGGCCTTTGTGGCGTCACTGCCGCTCACGTTGAAATAGTAGTGACCGTAGGGGCGAGTGGGAGGATACCAGAAAACGGGTTCGATATTCTCAAAGACGCCGAGAAAGCCTTGTTCTTCGGCCTTGAATGTGTCGAGCGAATTGGCATTCGTCTTAACGGTGTAACGAGCCGAGGCAATGCGATCGTTGAGCACAATCATAGCACCGCGACCCTTGGCCTTGTCGCTAACGGCCAACTTGGCGGCCGCAAGCAGGTTCATGGGACCGTCGGCGCTGATGGCTGTAGCAGGACGCATGGCGCCAACAACCACAACCGGCTTCTCGCTGTTGATGGTCAGGTCGAAAAAGAAGGCAGATTCCTCCATGCTGTCTGTACCATGAGTGACGATAACACCTTGCGTATCTGAACCATCCAGATCCTCCTGAATTGCGTGCGCGAGGGTCAACAGAATTGTTGAGTTGATGCTGCCACTGTCGACATTGGCAATCTGAACACCCCGCACGTTGGAGACATTGCAAAGGTCGGGGACTGCGTCAATCAGGGTTTGCACGCCCAGTGCTCCAGCCTGATAACCGGTCGTCTGGTCGGAGGAACTTGCTGATCCGGCAATTGTGCCACCCGTGGCGTAGATTGTGATGTTGGGCAAGCTAGCGTTGAAACACGAAAAGTCGCTGAGGCTTCTACCAACCAGCACTGGGGGTTTGGGCAACGGAGAAGCTGAACCTAGGCGGGAGACGGCGCCCAGGCATAGAAGGCTAAGCCAAGTCTGCATTTTGGTTGATTTGAGAAAATGCGATTTGATCCGGAGGCTTGGTCTTGCTGTGACACAGGACTCTCGCAAGTAGAAGTGGTTGAGAAATACTACGTGGAACAACGAACTACGATCGACAAAGTAAACTCAGTTATTATAGTTGATCAGTTATCGGAACTCAGCTTTCTACCTGCCCGATTTGACATGTCAATGATTCTAGTCACAGGAAGGTTTACCGACAGTGCGGGATACCCTGTGTCGGGATTTGCCCGACGAAACAAATCGGGATCGAGCCTTGGCGCACGCGCGCTCCGATAAGAGTGCGTCGTCGATGCTTCGGCAACTTGCGCTTAGTGGCCGGAATCCCTGTTGGTGCATAGTAGATAAAATTGCTCAAGCAGAGCCTAAGCATCCGAATTCCTATTTCTGAATCATGGGAGTAAGCTTATCTGATAAACTTGAGGATAAAGGTCGCGCCTTTTCGGTTCGTGGGAAGGCGGGGGGGAATGTGGATCTGCAAACAGTGGCTTAATCTGACGAATTGAGTCTCTTGATTGGCGTTCCCTAGCCCCATGTCGTATCCAGGAAGGGTTTGGCCTGAACATGTTCCGATCAGGGCCGGCGGCGTGCCTGCAATGACGTTTGCGCCGGTCGCATCGGGACGGAGCAGTTCATCCATTATCCCACGAGGGGCTGGTTATCAGTGGGGATTCGGCTCCCAAAACTACGGTGCACAAATGGAGATGCGCCAGTTCGTGGTTATCAGTGGGGAACTGGCCCAGTCTGGTGGTAGCGGTGTGGGCGGCTTCTTATCTTGACAAACAGTAGATACGGAAGCCCACATATCCAACCTCCGTACCCACTTGCCGCTGCTTCCTCTTTATCCAACGAAACATAACCGGATAGATATCTTTGTGCGTACTAGCTGTGAATTATTCTTTGAATCTTTGTTTACGTCTTAAAAATATGAGTAATAAGAACTGCCGCTTTCATTCCACTAGCTCCGACTCTTTGTTTGAATCTCAAAGATGTGCACCATATCACGAGGAAAATATCATCAAGCCCTACCACATTGTGTAGCGTGATGCTTTGCCCGATTCAGGGAATATTGCAGATCCAAGACCGCCAAGCCATGAGTTCGACCCACGCAACGCGCAGCAAAACTAAAACGTCATCTCAACCACTCTATTCAAAGCGATGCTAGTTCCACATGTTTAGATGAGCCCCAAAAACTCTGTCAATGCGCTAAAAGAATAAGCATCAAAGTCTGCTGGGCAACAATGAAAATCGGCACCTTTTGTGGGTACCTTATAACAAGAATAGGCCAAGAGATTGGATCTGAACAGAACATGTTCTCCGATGTACATTCGAACCAAAATGTTCTTACGTATTAAGCCAGTATTCGAACTATGACGCATGATATAGGTGGCGTACTAACTTGATCTCTGTATTGGAACATATTGAAGTTAGGAACGAAGAGGAAACAATGAATTGCTTCCTGCTTTGTTCTTTGAGGGTGACTGCCCATTCTCCCAGACCTCTCGTCTTTATACCGTACTGCATATAATCTTCCCATTCCGCTCCTCAACATGGTGGTCTTCATCAGCATTGCAAAGGCAAAGAAATCGACTGCGTGACTTGAAACAATGGCGACTATCGGACTGTTGAGTCTGCCAGTAGAGCTCTTGCAGGATATTTGCTCATACTTTTGCACATGGTGGAATTATCAGGATCTGAAAATGGACGGACGAGCGATCGAACTTCCTCAAATGCGTACTCGGAAATATGCAACTGAGCATAAGGCTTTGATTGCTGTCGCCCAAACCTGTCGGAGTCTCCGTAAGATTCTAACTCCATATGTATATTGCAGCTACTCCCAGTCCTACATAGAAAAAGGGATTCCTTTTCTTTGTCGCATTCTCGAATACTCCGAACTTGGTCCGCTCATTCGTCGCCTGGAAATCAACGAGCTCGATGGTACATGGGTATACGGTAAGGACATGAGAGGAGTAGTGGGAAAATACGGCATCATGCCGAACGAGGACTGGGTGAAGAGTATCGAACAACGTTATCACGCACGGGACTTACTATTTGATACGATTCTGCTCAAACTTGTCAACCTCCAACATCTCAATATTACCGGCGACCGGTATGATCCTTCATATTGTGCAAATTTCCCATCGGATGCTTATTTTTCATCGTTGGTTTCCCTAAGGTTTTTTGGATACCAGATAGAGAATGGCTCGCATAGATACTTGAATATTCTAGAGCGAGCACCAAGGCTCCAGATGTTGGAATTCATCCACTTGAGAGGAATCAGTCCTTGCCATTCCCTCAAAAACCTCAAATGGCTAAAGCTGCAGAATTGCGGCTTGACCTTGTTTCAAATTCAGACTTTTCTCGACTGCTGTCCAAATCTCGAAACCTTTATTCTCAGTGAACCGGACAGACCCAATGGGAGGTTTCGAGAAAACTTGTCGTACCCGCTAAAGCATGTTTTGCCATGTCTCCAGGCTTACAAACATACCTTGCGGCATCTTCACTTACATAACGGGTTGGCTCACATTTATCATGGTGAGAACTCATTCATAACATCATTGAAAGAGCTTACGGCTTTGGAAACCGTTTGCTTAGATACAGCTGACGTCGGCGTGAGTTGTTCGCTTGTGGACTTGCTCCCAGCGTCTATTAAAGTGTTGGTGCTGATTGATTACCTTGACGGCTTTTGCGAAAAGCTTTTGGAATTAGTCCAAGCTCCATGGAGAAGCCAGTTTGCCGGTCTTGGCAGGGTTGTGTTGTCAGGTGATTGTTCCAAGCTATCGACTGACGATGAGCGACGAATGAAGCGGGCAATGGCTGAACGAGCCGTGGCCTTTCGGAAGATCACGTCCAATTCTCTAAGAATCCAATGTGATGGATATCTATCTGCATAAAGGCGTTTCGTCCAGCGCCATAAAAGTTGTTTCTCGGATATTCGCAAAGCTATCTGATGTGTTGTTGATGGGCCAGGGATCAAAGGCGAATTTGGTATTTGTACAGCTGTTGTTTGAGTTTTTAGGATAGAATATTAACATTCACTATCAATTGGGCATGGCCGAATTGGCATGTAAACAAACTATCCATTTGTATTGTACACATTCATAAAGCTAGACCATTAGAATGCGGTGGTTGTCTATAAGCCCTAAACCATCACTAAGTATGTCTTGGCACCTGTTGACTATCATGTTGTTAGAATGACTATTGAATTGGTAGTTGATCTGTAATTGGACGAGCCACTAGATGCTACATAATAGAGGTGCTAATAGGGAATAGCCATAATTTCCAACTTCTAAGAACTCGGGTATGTTAAGATTATGAACCATTTTCTGTATGCCTCAGTTAAAAACACCTATTTATGGATCCAAACGAAACCATTCATCGCTCCACCTACCATCCCTTCACTATTGGACTAAGCGACCCTCAGAGTTGAATCTGTGTAAAAGGTCATATTCAATGCGCATATCCATTGCTTACAATTCAATCCTAGCATAGAGGGACACATCTACACTAGCTGCAACAACGGAACGGCACTGGAAGTCCCTGCGTCAATTGGACTGCCCAGCTGCAGTGAACTAAATTGGGGAGCACTGGACAAAGCGGTCATGCGGTTCCCACGAAATCTGCACCACATTTAAAAAGTGGTACAAATTGCTAAAACTTCGATTCTGCCGATCAAGGGGTCCTAACGATTTCCCAGAGTGGCCGGCGCCATTGTCCACAAAGAGTCTCAATTTGGCTGGAGGTTCATCCTCGTAAGCCTAGGCTGTACTGGTGCTTACGGTACCGCAAAGCACGCCATTATCCTTGGTAAAGGTGCTGTGAAAGCTTGTGTCAAGCACAACCCGGCCATCGCCAAAGATGCAGGCGTGACCGCTACGAGTAGTCTTGTTCACTGGCCAGGTTTGCGACTAGGTTGTATGTGGTACATTGCGGTGATTCCATCGCAGTATTTGTGCTTGTAGGTTTAAGGTTCATTTCATTTTGAAAAAAAGAAAAGAAAAAAGAAATTATAATGTAACAATATAACACGTGGCCCACCCATACATGACACGTCAGTCTCGAGCCATTTGAAAGGCATCTGTGGCATCCGCTAGGCTGACTTTCTGGGAGCAGGAACCTTTCCATCTCACTTTAGAGGATTTGAGCATGGCATAGCATGTGTTGTCTGTACTTTCTGGGTATAAAACTTGAGGTCAGGTCCCATGCACCACCCCACGCTAATGCTGTTACTGCTCTGCGGGCTGCCATCAACCAGCCATGCAGCAGCTGAAACTCAGCGTCACACTCAATAAATAAATGAATACGAGTATGACGTCGGCAGTGTGAGAATGTCTCACAACGCGTGCAGAAAGGTGGAGTCAGCGTGACAAAGAGGCTCTGCCATTGGATTACCAGCCGTGGCGTTGTTGATAAACCCCCTCATGGGAAGGCCTCTCTGCCTCGCTGCCTCGCTGCCTCGTCGTTTCCCTCTTTTCAACCAAGCAAACTCCCAAGATGGAGACAAAAGACGTCGCCAAAGAGGCGCCCAATTTGGAGACGTTGCCAAAAGAGATTCTTTACGAAATCCTGGCCTACCTTTGCCGGCACTGCGTTCAAGTGTGTGCGGATCGCTGGCAGCCGCACCCGGAGCAGGATCTGAGAGCCGTTTCCTGCGTCTCGCGGCGCCTGCGCTCGCTTGCGCTGGCCACATTGATTCACTGCCCGGACTTCAGACGCCTCCCCGAGCCGCTGCTTCGCCATTTCCGCCTCAATCCGCAGTTTGGAAGCCATGTGCAGGAGCTCACGCTGTTTCTCGTCGGGTACCCCGGCAACAAGGAAGCCTACTTCGCCCAGGTGGCCAAGAACCTGCTCGGCCTGACTGACCAGGAGCTGGGCATTTCCCAAACTGCGGTCGCGAGACCAGCTTTCAAGACTCTCCCCGGCGAGCTGCTCATGATGTGGGCCACCAGCACCAAGGAGCTCTCTGTGCACTACCCGCCGGACGGACGCGGATTTCAATTCTACGACGACTATTCGCGCTTGGCAGACTACCTGAAGTCCCTGGGCCACCGCGTGGGCTTTGAGAGTCTTCGCTGCTTGCGCGTAGACGAGGCGCCGAGTCTCCAGCTTCTGTTCAAAGAGCCCGTGGTTGTCCAAGTGGCCGAGACTGCCGTCAACCTCACCCACTTGGACGTGAGAGATTGCCGTGGGTTGGCATTCTCAGCCGATGTCTTCTGCGATGCCGCCACGCCCATGTTCACCAGGCTCAAGAGGCTGGACTTTTCTCACGCCAGGGTAGTAAAAGATCCGGTCCACGAATTCCAGTGTCTTTGCAAGGTGCTCCGGCTCACTGAGAACCTAGAGGAGTTCCGGTTGAGCGCGCAGCGGCTCACCGGGCATTACTCATCGGCCTGCCGCCTCGCCTCGCCGCTCGAAATGCTCTCGGGTCTCCGACCAGTCGCAAAAACCCTCAAGCGCCTGAAGTTGGACTACTCAGAATCGGACCCCAAGGGAAATCGATTTGAGCGGCTCAGCTTCGCCGAGTTTAACAAACTTGAAACTCTTGACATCAGTGTGACGGCCTTTTGCCACTGCTACTCGGAACATGATGGGGCTGAAAAGCCCAACATGACCTCGCGCATAGACGAAATCCTACCACCAACCATCAAGAGGCTTCACCTCCAGTTGGGCTCGGATGAGACTGTCGGCTGTGGCAAGTGTATTCGTGGCATTGCCGAAAAGGCGGCTGACGGCGGCTTTCCTTACCTCCAACGCTTGGACATACATCATGCAAATGAGCCTTTTCGTATGCAAACTGGATATTCATGCAATCAACAAGCTGTGGTTGATATTCTGGAATCGTATCGCAAAGCCTTCAAACGGAGTCGCGTCTTTTTGCACTTCCAGGGCGTATTTTTTGTTTGGTGCAAAAACAAAAGACCAAGCGAGTTGGCATGGATGAGTGCAGTCACTGCCCACTGAAAGGGAACTTTTGGCAAGTATGATTAATGATGACTAGCGTATTTATGGATGATATGGGTAATGAGATTTCTATGTCTGGTTGGATATGAAGCAACTGGGTAAGCGGCAAGGTGCTGGAATTTGGTTTTAAACCTGTTTATGAAATATTGATATCTTGGTTGTTTTCGCTTTCTAAAAATTAAATAAATAAAAAAAAGGATGCTTCGCTTTGTTTTAATAATGACAAACCCTAAAAGGTCTTTGAACTTCGTGATGGTAAACTCCGATGTTCCAGTTCGATAGAGTCTGTATGTCTCCCCATCAACGCACCGTCCGATTCGTTATTTTCGAGATTGGCAAATGGACGCGCATCCCTCTCGACATATTTCTGGCTCTGGCGGCGTTCGCCTGACTTGGCCGACTTTTCTGCCCCCGAGCCATCCGACGATTGCCCACTTTTGCGTGGCTTGCCTCGGCTTCCGCTGCCTTTTCGGTAACTGAGTGTGAGCGACCGTATAATGGGAAGGACGCGAAATATTTTGTCAGAGACTGGCTTAATAAAGGGGAGGCATGCTGCAAGTATGGTTAGCTCCTGTACTGGTCTGCTTGACGGAGTTGGCGTACCACAGATGATGCAAACGTTTAATTCGACGGTCGTCCAGATGATGAAGTCGACAAAGTTCCAAATCGCGTCGGGGCTTTGTAGATCGGCGTTTAAGAGGATTACGAGTCTGACAATAGATACTCCTGTGACACTGCATGGGGTTAGCGATAGGTAAGGTGAAAACAGCAGGCGCCAGTGTGCCCTGCTTGATGGAGGTCCACTGACAAGATTCCCAGCAGGAACATGACGGAAAAGGCCATTTTCCCAACAATATCGAGATGAAGCCTCCAGATATAGGGAAGAGGTATGAGCATCAATAAAATATCCGTGATAATATTGGGGACCGCATTCCCGTAGAAGAAGTCTCTCGGTACGACACCGCAGTGGTACTCTGAAGGAGCCAACGGCTGCGCGGGATTGAATCGGTTCCATAGTGCGGATACTGGCGTGCATTGTGCTATTGTTGTTGATATCTACAAGCGAAATTAGTGCTTTGTTAGCATGATGGCCCCGTTGCCCTCGCTGGTGCGGCCCGAGCTTACCACTGCAACCCCCCAGGTCAGAACGACCCCGGCCATTATCCAAATAGGTAATCTGATTGAGGTCCAAACGTTGAATGATCTCCAGTAAAATGAGAGAATCGACAACTTGGTGCAGGTCATGTGCAGGGAATAGAGAATCTCGGCCGAGAAGAGTGCTATCTCGAATGCGTAGCTCGCATCGGGCGGAGCAGCCCAGACGTGTCGGCCTACACCGTGGCTAGCAGCTGCAGCGATGTTAGTTGACTGCGATGAGTGATCCATCACGTCCCGTTCCATGGTGTAATCTGGAGGAGCAGACAGTGCTTACCGTATCCATTCACGACCCAAACGGCGCCCAAACACGCGAACTAGGGTGCATGTCAGCTTTCCAACCCGCCAATATTTTGTCGCTCAAGTATTTCGTACCTCAGCGGCAATGATGAGCCAGTCGTCCAACCACAGGCGCAATCCCTTGATGATCCGACCGACGATGCGCATCACCACACAGGAAACGGACAGGAAGGACAGGACTGCGGACATGATAACCAAGGTCGATCGTCGGTCGGCCGTGAGGTCTATGCCCGGAGGCGGAGGCATCATTCCGGAGGCCATGACTGCTGTGGCCTAGGATCGGTCTGGTGGGAGATCATGGGGACGTGTAGGGACCATGATCGGGGAGGTGGACGACTTTCTCCGCGGGCAGTCAGTGTTATAGCAAACGAAAGCGTACTAGCGAAATAGGGCTAGATTTGCCCCGTCCGCGCGAGATTGGATTCCGATTCGCATAGAATTGGGATCTGTCCATCTAGCTTCGTGGCGCACACCTGGACCGCGACCTTGTCTCACTAGGGTGCCCAGGAAAGCATCGCGCCTCCGGGGGGTTGGCGCCACGTAGAAAGATCATCGCTGCAGCCTAGTGCTAGCCAGGGAAAGCAATCGCGATCAATATCGATAAGATCTCTTGGAAATGTCACCCAATCTTCTTTTTTTATCTTGTCGATATGGGGCGGCGGGCATCAGTCGCATGCGTGCCCAACTGCACACCATGAGCCCAAGCACCCGGAGCGGCCAGGAAAGCCTGAGCTCTGGGGACCGAGACATGTCTCAGTTCAATACAGCCCAGTCCGGATTCTTGGGCTAAGCGTGAATACGGTTCAGCCGTCTTGTCATCGTTGACATGTGGCCTCTGGCTTCATCCGCGCTTGTGCTAGACAATGGATGGCGCGCCGCGTCAAGCCACTTTGTCTGACAGGCGTTGCCACCTCGGCGGGCGATCCCTTGTGATCTACGATGATGTCGACGATTTATCAAACGTTGATTCACTTTAGGCTGATCATCGTTGGATCCCGAGCCTTGATTTGTTCGTCGCAATGTAGCCAAAACTACCGTAGTGAAGCTTGGGTTTTGATGCACGTGGGCTGCGTGTCAGAGCTTGCGTGTGTGCGATGGGTGTGGTGCTGATATTACGGGGCTGCCGGTATCCAGACATGTCATTCCCCGCAATGCACAGCATTTCGATGCAATTGTGGGAAACCTGCACAACCAAATGCTAGTGCTAGCTCATGTCATTCATCTTAGTTCGCACCCACCGACCCGGCAACCTCGTCCGGCTATAGGCGAGACAGGTTTAGTGAGCGGCTGCAGCATACACTACAATCACAAGCGAACGCCCAGCCGCATTCGTAGGGATCTATCCGGGCCCACCGGGATGTGACAACCAACACCACTTCCCAGCAGGGTCCGACCCACCCACCCGGCCGGCGGGCAAACCTTCGGTGGCTGTCTTTGAAGTCTGAGCCGCTGAAACACTCTCGGCACAGGACCCTTCCGGTTTGACTTGATCCTAATCAATCGCAATAATATTCGAGACAAACGTGGCCGGGATCAACGATAAATCTCATTGTCTCTCCGCGCTTGGATCTGAGCCCAACCTCACAAAATTACGAGAAGGATCTGACTCAAATTTTGTGATCGAGGAATTGAAATGAATCTGACTACAACCCAAACTAGCTCATCTCGAGCGCTTATCAGTAAAAGAAAAAAAATACTACAAGTTAGAAGGAAACTTCTTCATGCACTACTGTTGTATCCATTGGGTAAGTAAAGCAGCAATGCATAAGCAGATATGAAAATGCACATTTCATCTCCCAAGGTCCACCAGTATTCTGGAGACAGCAGAAATGAAGGCAAATACTAGTTTCCAGCTGCCAATTCCTCCAAAAGCTTCAGCATATCAGACGAGCCTTGTTTTCTTGCTATACCCATCGCAGATAATCCATTCTTGTTAGGAGCATCAGGAATTGCTCCGTTGTGAACTAATTGGCGGACGAAGGCGGCTTTACCCAGATGCACAGCCAGCATCAAAGGAGTGACTCCGTCAGGCGTCTGTATATTGACTTTTGCTCCACGGGCACTGAGCGCACGTACAATGTTAGGACTAGCCTGGTCACTATCCACAGCATGGTGAACCGCCGTGTATCCCTTTGCATCGGGCAGGTCGGCATTGTGACTTGCTCGCAGCAAGATCTGCAGCCCTTGTTGGAAGCCCGACCTAGCAGCATAGTGTATAGCAGTTAAACCTGAGATGTTCTGGGTGTCGGCCGACGCGCCGTAGTGTAGCAGGGCCTGGATCACCGTGGTGTTCTTTTGCAAAGTTGCCAAGATAGTTGCTGTGTTTCCCCTTTCGTCCTGTGCGTCGATATTCGCGGGGGATCGATCAAGCGACGCCAGCAGGTGGACAATATTTTCCAAGCCGGTCAGTGCCGCGTAATGCAAGGGCGTGCGTCCAGCGCCATCCTTAGCAGCGATTCTGGCCTGGTTCTCGATCAAGAACCTCGCTTGTTTTTCTTGTCCATTTTTACAGGCCCAATGCAGTGGCTGCTTTCCGTGCTCATCTGCCCAGTTGATGTCGGCTCCACTTTCTAGCAACATCCACGCCATCGATAATTGATTCATTCTTATAGCTAGCTGAATGGCGCTTCGAGATTTGCCATCGGCTACATTCGCATCAGCTCCATTTTCCAACAAGAGCCAAAAGATATTCTTGTATCCTTTCTTGATTGCATAGTGAAGAGGCGGCAACCCTAGATTATCAGCTTGGTTTGGTCCAGCACCTTTTTTGAGCAAGAGCCAGACTGCGTCCTGATCATCTTTGTTGATAACATCTGTCAGTGGAGTCCATCCATCCTTATTCTTCTCAGCAGGGTTTGCTCCGTGGTCTATCAATAGCTTGACGATAGATGAATGTCCGTAGAACAGCGCCCAGAAAAGTGGAGATTTCCCTTCGAGATCAGACATGTTGGCGTTTGCTGGATGTGGTTTCCTTTGTAGCAGTCGCTCAGTCATAGCGAGGTTGCCCGTCCTAACAGCGTGTATCAGCGGCAGCCAACCGTCTGACAAGCGACGGTTCAAGTCAACACCTTTGCGTAGGAGGACTTCAATCAGATATTTGACGTGGTCATCCACTGCGTCCCTAAGGGGGGTCCATTCATCAGTAGAGGAATTATCAGTTCCAATTGTGTCTCCTCTCAGCTTTCCCATCACTTCGTGGCCATGGTCAAAAACTTCTCTGAGAGACGTCCAGCCCTTGGTTACTTCGGCATCTACATCTTCCTGGCTCTGAACCAATAGAGCAGCAACAGAAGTCGGGCCATACCTAATAGCCCATGAAATTGGTGTCCGCCCTTTATATCCTGCGATATATACTTTTGCACCTCCCTGTATTAGGGCTGCAACTATTCTTAAAGGATCCTGTATCGTCCCTGTAATAGCGTAATGTAGTGGGAGATCCCGAAACTTGTCAGGAATGTTCGGATTTGCTCCTTTTCTGATCAGGTGTTTAATGAGTTCACATCGACCATGTCTAACGGCCCAGTGGAGAGGGTTTGGCCATCAGAGGTCGATGTATTGATGTTGTTCCGGTTGATCAGTTCATCAATCCATCCCTGCTGATTAAAATATACAGCGGCGTGTAAGCCAGTCATGGCCCCAAACACGCAATCTTTGGTATGAGGCATGTTTTCGAAAGCCCTTGTCAATTTGTGGCTATCCCTGAGGAACCTTGAGAGTAAAGACCGCATTTCATTATCAACTACCGTGTCTTTGTGCATAAAGTGGTAGTACCAATAGTTGGCGGCATATGGAAGAAGAGAATTTTGAGTTCCATTCCGTGAGTCCTTTACCAAAAGTGATACCAAGCATGTCTTGGCCATATTGATGTCGGGTTTCTCATCAATGATACCTTGATCTCGGAGAAGAGTTGAGACTGATTCGTGGACAAGCCGCAGTAAACCACTTTCTGACTCTTTGACAACGAGCCCATTGCAGACATATATCAAAGCCTCTTTTTGAGGTTGATACTTTTTATAACTTTTGCCTTTAGTCTGCTGCAAGGCGAAGCCAACTTGAATTTGATCGACCGTGAGTCCAATTCGCGCATGGGACACCCAAGTAAGGACATATTTAGCCAAGTCGCTGTTGAATTGTTCCTTGAAGTCCTTTATTCGTTCAATTGATAAGATGAATGCATGGCTAGGGTCGACAGAGAGTTCCTCTAGGGAAGCTTTTACATCAGCTGGGGTCTTTTTGGTACTCAGGCTGTCCAAATGCAATACAGCCAAGAGAAACCTATCTAGGATCAATATAGCGGTACGAGGATCCGGGAATGTTTTGAAACTCACATTCCGCCAGCCAAAGCGAGTTTAGTTACTTTCTTGATAACAACGTCAAGTTTCTGAGAGCTCTCCAAGACCTGGGGCAATTCAGTTTCGGTTTCGATACGAGCAGAAACATATGTCAATATATCGGCTTTCCTAGGCACAATCTCGCAACCCGCAATGATTCCGAAATACCGGCAAAGGTTATTATCCCTTGAGGTGAATAGGAACCTGACATGATCCGGCAACCTCTTCAGCTCTTTCAGTATGCTGTGATCAGCACTTTTCTCATAGCCATCCACGAGACTATTCAAAGAATCTATTACCAAGTAGATCGTCTCGAACATGTTTGACTGTGCGCAGAAGAAATCAAAATACTCAGAGGTATAAACTGCTGTTGAT
Source organism: Calonectria hawksworthii (assembly GCA_020975415.1). NCBI lineage: Eukaryota > Fungi > Ascomycota > Sordariomycetes > Hypocreales > Nectriaceae > Calonectria > Calonectria hawksworthii. The sequence continues at coordinate 1,413,914 of JAHXZK010000015.1, read as the reverse complement.
CCTCGAAAGGAGGCCTCAAACCTAGCTTTGATTGTCTCTGAAACTTCTTTACAGCAATGGTGTTCCAGAAGCTGTTTCAACAAGGTTAACCAAAAGTATGCAGCTGACTGTGGTATGTTTTCATCTTGAAGATACAAATAAATGCATGCAATACCGCTTTGCCCCTTGGTCTGTTCTTGGAGTGATTCTATAATTTGAGACCTTGGAGGAAACTGTTAATCATCAAAGCCCTATTGGGTAATTATCAGCACATAGGGCTACGCACAGAAGGACGGTTTTCCCAGATCCAGCTTGATGACCTGTTAGAACTAGAAACCCCATGGATTCGAATAATATTGCAATGTTCACTTACTGATTCCGTGCATACAAAGATAGCGGTCAGGATATGACGGGTCCTTCCAACTTTTGACCTCTTGTGTGTCTAGGATCCACTTTCCTGTACCAGGCACGATTTGCTTCAAGACCCGGACATGATGCATCCGGGGATCTAAGAGAATTTGTCCCGGCTGATCCATGAGCCATGCTATTATCGCATCTCCTTTTTCAACGAATTAGAAGGTGTAGATGGAAATATTATATTGGAAGGTACTCTTACGCATTACCGAGGGATATGTTCTCCCCGTATTATTAAGGAGCCCAGCCAGGCGCCAAATTGAAGATATCCCCCCATTAACTGTGGAACACTTTATCAGCAAGCAAGAAGAATGACGAAGATAATAGGACCCACAATTGAAGGTATTTTGGTTGTTTTGCTGTGGACCACTTCCTGTATTGTTGTTCTGGGGTCCATTGCCATGGACCGAATACTGACATCCATGTACCCCACCTTCTGGTACTACGCGTGATGTTGAAGTGGACTGGTTTGACAAGCTCATTTTTGTCAAGAAAAGTCAAAACCTGCCTTTTAGTACGGGTGATTCTTTAATCACCAATTGCTAACGTTTCGGGTTGTTCCTCAATGCTTTGTGCCTGGCTGGCAGGTGTGGACTGGGCTCTTGTCAGAAGATGAGAGTGAAGCGAAGACGACATCATTTCCTAGCAGAACAAACAACCGATGCATGCATTGACTCATACATACAGTAATAAAAGACGCAAAGTCTTACACTACTGAAACCTAATAACAGCCCCTTTTTGGCAAGATGCAACCCAATCAACAGATGATTGGCTCGGCTACTTGTGAGCTGAACCACCATCACGGTGCTTACAACGAAGATGTACCTCCATATCAACGTTTATCCCCACCCTCTTTACGCCCGGACAGCCCGGTCAAAGGTCCCTCATAATTCTACGTATCCCACCCACCTCATCCACATATGCGCACTCTTTGACAATTCCGTTTACCCTACATATACTCTCCTTTATCTAGCTTAGAAAGTTCCCAAGCATTGACACAATCATCTAACATTCTTGTGCTATACTATTGAGTCACCAAGAATGCCAATGTCTGCCGCTCCTCGGTCCAAAGCAGCCCACGAACGAACTTCCACAAACTCTACGAAACAAAAGAGTGCAAAGCGTACAACAGCCACAGTGATGACAGATATATCTGGAGAGTCAGGCAATTTAGAGAATCCAACTGAGTATATAAGCAGTTTGGAAGGGTCAAGTGAAGAGTGGGAGAACCCTTCAGACTCTACCGACACACCATCGCATGGGCAACAACCTCAAAATCAAGAGCCGCACCAGGAAGTTCGCACTTCAAAAACTGCAGCCAGGGGCAATCCAATTACTATAGAGGTGAACAGAAGAGCGCCCCCGAACCCCCCCAACCGCTTTGCGCAGGGTCTGGTTCCACGGGACGGGAGATTTCCCAACTTTTCAACCGACGCCCCTTATCAGACCGACGGAAATCCGTCGATTGACACAAACACAGACGCAATGGAGCCAAATTTGCAGTATCCCGTTGACGGTGTGCAGTATTCGAATGGGCCCAATGCCTCAGTTCCAGAAGCATATTCGATACCGCGCCGACCACAACAACATCCACCATTATTACCAAGACAACATGTGCGTGGCTTCCCCAGCCACCCTAATGGGGACTTCCAGGAGTATCTCTATCAGCCCGCTCCTCATCAACCATCCTTTTCCCAACAACAGCCCCATCGAGTTCCCTATCAACAAGGCGCTTTTCAACAATTACCAGCTCAGCAGATGCCATTCCAACAAATGCCATCCCAGGCCCCAGGCCAGCCGAACCCTTTCCATATGTACAACGTACCTCCTCCACGTCCACCATCTACGGAGCATCCTGTTAGACAAGAAGATCGAAAAGAAGACCTCGAGAAGATTCGTCTAGAGGCCGAGATTAAAGCTTTTAAAGCTGCAGAAGAAAAGTTGAAGGCTGTTGAGAGGCAGCGCGAACTGGAAGCTCAAATTCGTAAAGACGCCGAAGAGGCATTTCGCGCGCGGATGGAGGCGATGAGAATCGCGCAGGAAGAAGCCAAAAAAGAAATCGAAAAAGCCAGGGTAGACGCGGAAAACGTGGCCCGGAAGCGAATTGCTGCTGAAAAAGAGGCGATAGAAATAACAAAACGGCGCCAGGCTGAGGCCATAGCTGAAGCTGAAGAAAAAGTCAGAGTTAAGCTCGAAACTGAGTTAAGAGCCGCTGAATTGCGCAAAAAGATGGAAGAAAGTTCACGGGCAAAATTCGAGGAAGATCTCAAGTTTAAATTGGAGACTAATATGAAGCTTGCTGAAGCCCAGCGCAGAATTGAGGCCGAGGAACGCGCGAAGGCTACGCGAGAGGCCGAAGAAGCCAAAATGAAAGAGAATGAAAGGATCGAGGCTCTAATCAAGAGCACGGTACTGGGCAGCATTAAGCCGGCCATGGAAATAATAAGAGAGGGACTCTTGCGAGATTTGGGGGCAGGTAAACTAGAGAACAAGGAGATCAAAAAGCATGACAAGTTGCTGGAAACCCAAGGCAGTATTGATGATGAACAGCTTCAGCCAATTACTCTGGATACGACACAAACAGAGATTTCTTCGAGTACTCAAATTCAGCCGCACTTCCGGCCTACTCTAAGTAGTTCTTCCAGTGTCCTTCTTTCACCATCTGCACAGCCTCTCGACGCGTCTCAATACGAAACTACTTCATGGTCAGGACACCCTCCACATGCCCCTGATCCCCCATTACGTACATCCAGCGATGCTGGGAGAACCGGCAGTACAACTAATGATGACCATTTTGACGAGTCAGATTCGTACCCAGGTGACAATTCCCAGTTAACTGATGGAGGGCATTCTCATCAAAGAAGAGTGAATGGCGGGGAGAGGGATTGGCAGAACTACCAAAAGTCCCACCACAGAAGGCTCGAGGATCTTGTTCACGAAATCGCTGACGCCGTGGTCAAACGGCTTCTAGAGCCACCATACCATGGTATGATGACGAGCAAAAGCACTCCTTACGAACATTACGACAACCGCTACAGCTGGCGATATGACTACCAACGGCCGGCTGGCAGAAGAGGTTCTTGTGGGCCAGTGCTTTCCCAATACCGTTCAGATAAAGGCTTTGGGAATGAAGAAGCCGCGCATGATGGCCCCATAAGCCATGCGGAATCCCGATCATCTAGACAATTTAGTCGCCCACCAAAGCCAGCCCATTTGCGCGGTCGACCAATCTCGCGTCTTAGAAAGTCTACATCATCAGGCATATCTACTTATACCCAAACGGAGCCAGCAGACCATCAGCACTTTGCAAATGGAGAGAAAGACTTAGTGGAGCATAGCACATTACCACCCCTGGCTGTGCCATCACCGCCTCTCCCTCCACCGCCCCGTGGAGCAGACTTTTGGATTCAACCGGACAGTTTTAATGCCACGAGTGCACTCGCAAATCAGGCACATGTTGAGTCTGATGCTGAAATTGACGCACCTGACCCAGCGTATTTGGACAAGAATCAATCGTCACCCAATTTCGACGACGATAAAACACAAGTTGATTCCGGCATTTTGATGGAGGACGAAAATGAAAACAGGAGATCTCGCTCAAGTGTCACATCGAATGGTAGATCATCTATTGATGAGGAAGCGAGGCGGGCGGATGAAATGGATCAAAAAGCAAAAGCCTTACCCAGCAGTCGCCAGGAGAATTTTTCCTTTCGTGGAGGCCACTATGGGCCCTTAGTTCTCAACAAACGATCAAAGTCGCTCCCTAGAAATCATTAATCTTGATCTCAATTTGCTGCTTTCTTTAGGATAATTATGAGGTAGAAATAGTTGTCAGTTGCTGCATTCTTCGACCCGAAATGGTAAAATAGCCCTTCATACTCGCAGTAGCGTTTCCCTTGCCCGTAACAAGTTACAACCCGCTCCCACAAAGAATATTGCTATTCAGCCATCGCCCAAGCTCGAGAAAGCCTTCTCAAACGTCATGGCCATCCCAAAAATGGTACTGTACTCGTCCCGTCCTTCACAGCCTCGTCTATGCTTGTCAGCTGCGAGGCGTCGGAACTTGCCCCAATGCGGCACTTTCAGCCGGATAGCATGGATGCCTTCCCTGTTCTGGTGAGATGTGTCGAATTATCATTGGTAATCCTTTATGCACTCATTCTTGGTCTTGCATTAACAATTAAATAAATGGTCACGGCAGGCTGATTATTGGATGAACTATGGCAGCTGATCTTCTCGACCCAAGGGTAGCCTCGTTGCCTGAAGTGCAGCAGGCAATGAATATTGCTACGCCCCGGACAGGGGTGCGGCTTGGAAAGGCAAACAATTTTCGAACTGTTTCGCCTGCGAGGCTCAGAGCCGCAACTATTCCATAGCCCTCCCACTCGCCCCCCTCAAAAGGAATTGCCTCCCCAGAATTTATGCCCTGAGAAATTACATGCTAATAAATCACATTCAATTCAGCACTATACTTTTATCCGACAAGGTTTCAGATAACCTCCCATTATGTCTGTCCGAATTCAGGAAATGATCAGCTTGCTTCAGAACGCTCAACAGAATCTGGGTGTTTATGCAACTTTCAGCCGGCCCCTTCGCAGCGCCACTTACGCATTGCAAGTTATCCGTCGTGCGAACCCAGAGAAAAGCAGAGGCCAATTCAGCACGCGCATCGGAATTTGCAAGAATGAGGTTGAGGGGGTCTGCGAATGCATCAAAAACTTTCAAACTTCAAGTGGTGACGCAGATAGGGAGAGGAAGGAAAGCACTTTAAAGGGCGACATTGAGGAGATGATCAAGTCCATCATTGAGTTGGCTAGGGTCGGTGCTCCAAACACAGACGTCAGTGCACAGATCGAGGAACTGCAAAGAATCGTCAATCACCGAGGGACCCAGTTTGTCCATAACGGGGATGGCCCTCAGAACAATAACACCGGCTCTGGAAAACAGTTCAACAGCAATGGAAACACGGGTACTCAGTACCTTGGTGATGGTCACAGGATTTACGAACCCTCAACATCCTAAAACACTTCACCTACACACTGGTTATTTCACTACCCAGTCTCAACAAAGCCCCGCTCCGAGGAGATTGGGCATTCGATGTTTGTCACTTGTTATTATTTCTCATAATATATTCAAGCCATAGTTATCCCAAAGTCTATAAAGCTGTTGATTATATTTCTTCCATAAACATTAAAATATTGCACCTGCGCATCACCGGTTCCAATTTCCGCTGTAATTAAATTGTGTGCCATTCCCAGTGTTGTTGTTTTGGTTCCCTGCGCCAAAATGCACAAACTGGTCTCCCGACCCATAATTCACAATGGTGGGCGTGGGATTGTTGAGGCGCGGGTCATCCTTGATCCTCTTCTCAGACTCGATCTTGCTAGGCGTAATTCGCTCAAGAAGGTCCCGCGCGTATGCAGCGGCCACCATGGCTGCAAATCCTTGCCACCTCTTGTTCTTGTGGGTATCAGAATAATCGCTGATGCCGCGAATGACTAAACAAGGAAAATGGTTCATCAAGCCGGCCGCCTCCATTTCGAAACACAGGACGCCCTTCTCATCTGAAAGCCTGTCCCGAAGAATCGCGTTCTTCATTAGTTGGTTTGCTGAAGCAATGAGCCCAAAGTGAATCTCTGGGCCGTCATCTTCATCATCGCGCTCAGGTCGAGCCACCAAAAGATCCGGGTCGTCTTTGCAAACCTCAACGCAATCGTCGGAATCATCATCCTCATGCAGAATGTTTGATTGGTATAATCTGTCGCTGCTTGCTGGAGGCCGGGAGTATTTCTTTCGGAGCCTAGGCTTTTTCTTGATGGCCTCATTTACCCTGTCGTTCAACAGAGAACCATCAAGTTCGTATTTTGCCCTCAGTCCACTCACTGCAGTGCGTAGTAACTGCGGTGGTTGGTCCAGTACCCCAGTTTGCTGGAAGGTCTGGTTTTGAACCGTCTTCCCAAAGTCATATTGGACAACTCCGGAATATCCTTTGCTGGGGCTGCTGACCACAATATCGCCTAGGCGAATATCGTGCCTTTTATTTGGGGCTGCACCGCCGATGCCAACCATTAATCCGATACGGACGTTGGGAAAGCTATGCAGCATATCCCTTGCCACAGTCGCTGCGGCATTTGTGCCATATTCCCCACTTGGCAGAACAGCAATAACCACATTGTGCTTGCTGATTTTGCCCAATACATAGTTATTGTTATCTCGAGGGCTCACATGGCTTGGGGGATCATGGTTCTCCTCGAGGAATGCCTGGGCTGCGACCAGTTCGGTGCCGAGAGCGCAGATCCAGCCAACGGTGTAATCATTCGGATCTGACATTTTCAAAGTGATCGATGCAGGGGTGGTCGCGATTCTATATCCCTAGTACTTTGACAGATCAAATAATATTATGCGTTGAGGGATATTTGAGCAAGTTCTACGGGCAAGGGCAGTTAGGGAAATGACAGCGTGGTAAGTAGTTGTATCCACTCGGGCAGCATGGCATTGAAAACGCCCAACATAGGCAGATAGGGCTGTGAGAGAATTGATGCGCGCCGTTTTGGTGGGCATTAATAAACATTCTCTATGTCTGGTTCAAATATGTATTAATATGCCGCAGTTCCATACAATTCTACGCCTCACGTATCGCCACACACGAATCAGGATGTGGCACGTGGACATGCATAGCCTCAACCCCTCACAACACTGTGGTTGTACGATGGCACGACTCATTCTCATGGCTTTTTTATCAGTTTCCCATTGCCAATGAGCAAGTTAATTTTGATTAAAAAAGAGAAGCAATATTTCTTTAGACTATAATGGTATGCCGGGTTCATTTTACAGTCGTTTTCAGATACAAAACAGTTCTATCCTCGCCGAAAGTTTCTATAATAGGGGAATGAGTTTGCATGTATCAAATCTTGCCGGAAGAGAGAATTTTTTGCCTTGCAGTCAGACGTTTACTGGATGTAGGGTAGCGATTACTGAAAGTGAAAAAAAAGGCTACTCTGATTTACCTCTATGCTAGAAGCTTAAAGAAACCGCCAGTTGATGTAAATATAATGCGCATTTTATCGGCTAATCCTTTTAATTTTATTTGCGAGACTTAAACCTATGTTAAATTTCCATTTTCCTTCGGCATTTAGTTCACTACGGAACCAATTTTGCACGTGACCATCTTACACTGACTAAGCATATTGCTGCACAAATTCCTTTTGGATGGATCGCAGTCACTTGTTCCCAACGGTTCAAACCATAACAGTGCCGTATTCATTGAAAACCCTCAAGGCTTAAACTTACTGCCATCTGCTTGGTCCGTCCTTGAATTCTATTTTAAACCCTGTAACTACTGTGCTTTGGCCCCCTGGCGACAAGGCTCCTTGCAATCTACGGCTCTCGAGTCGTGTATCGATCTAGCCGCTTCCTGATACAACGCGTCTAAAATAGTGGGTACATGAAGGATAGAATGGATAGCAACATGGTCAATAAGGTTAGCTGTTACGCGGTACTTTAATCGCCTGAAATCAATTGACCAGGCTTGATACAGTTGGCTCCGAGCGGCCTCCTGTCGTTCCCCACCGAAGTCCTAAGAGACATCTTTCAGCACCTGTGTGCGCACTGCCGTGGCATAAAGCATTTACAGCTGATAGAAACAAGCTATTCGACTTTGAAAAGTTTGTGCTTGAGCTCTAAAAAGCTGCGATGGATCGCACAGCCGATTCTCTATCACATTGTCATGATCAGGTTCGGGAGCTTGTGGAGGGGATTGGGTATGTTTTCAAGAACAATCCTTGACAATCCCCATTTAGCATCAGAGGTCCGGTGCGTCATAAGTTGTGGCAGAAAGCCAAGCCCTGCCGTCCGAGCACTGGATGATGGAACTGTTGTGCTGGAGTCATCCCAGACTAATTTATGGGGCCCTCCCATGGATCCTGCAAGCCTTCATATGGAACTAATTTTGGAGCACACTGGGGATTCTCTGACCCCTGGGCTGGGTGCGGATGACGGAAATCTGCATCGGATCGAGTTTCCCCGCCTCACAACCTTGCGGTACGAACGACTGCACCCACCGTTAGGATCGAACCCCGCCCGTGCTGTCGCGATTGAAAGAAACTTCTGGTTAGCTCAAAACCTAAGAAGGCTCGAGTTGGTTAATTGGAGACTGGGACATCAATCCTGCCAGGAAATCCTGCAAGCGGCACCCAATATCGAACACTTGCGTTTCTCGCCGAGAAATCGGAATTTGGACATTGTGGAGCATGTGAAGATGCTCGCTGAAGGATTGCACAAGCTTGTCATCTTTGAGTTCGTGTTTGTTGTTTCACAGGGCCCAAGTCCGATTGATCTTTTGGGATCGCTCCTCCCGCGCAAAAAGGACCTGCAAGTCATCAGCATAACCTCTTTGTGCTTCTTTCTCGACCTCGACTTGCTTAGTCAGTTTGCAAACCTCACGTCTCTCACCTTCTTCCATCCATATTTTAACGTTCAGGGCATCCCTGGTACCCGGGTTCGTGTCGCAAAACTCCCCAAGTGTCTGAAAAGGCTTGAAATGGGCACCTTGGGCAATATGCAGGTTTTTTTTGGTGACATACTTTTAGAGCTTTGCCGGCACCTCGCCCAATTCAAGGATTTGAAGCTTGTGAGAGTGACAAGATGGAATAACCAAGATGCGCGGCCGGGCGGGGTTTATGGGACAACACGTGCATCCTTTTATACGGATACAAGTGTGGAGACAGATTTTCAACAAGCGGGGATTGAATTCTTTTGTCGGGAACTTCCTTTTCTAACCCCCGTTCCTTAGTTGTGGTTGGAGATATGTAGAGCGGTTCATTGTTACGTAGGGATACTTAGAAGTGTTCGGGCTGGGGACAGGGTGATTCAATACAATTTGAACATGCAGGTGGTGCTCTTTATTTAGGTGCAAAGATAACCATCAAAGGAAGACACGTCCATCTCTCGAAGAGGTTGGATACGTGGCTTGGTAGGGCTGGATACAACGGTGCCAATGTCTACCTGTTTTAACTATTGATAAACAAGGGTGCACAAATGCATGCGAGCCTTCTCTCCCCCCTATAGTATAATATCCATGGTTTACAATAATACGTTGAGTATTATCACTCCTTTGCTGAAGAAAATTAGAAAAAAGAGGCGCAGTTCTGGGCTGCTTGATGAGAGCCTTTGGTTAGTCAGCACGACAGGAGGCTAGGGCACAAGGCAGACAGTGGTCTTGTCAAGTCAGCCCAACCACGAATTTCCCCGCTCTCAGCCGCTGGCCTCAGCAGATGTCTGCTCGAAACCCCTTTCGTAATAAAATATAGAAATCATCCAGCGATCAATGAGTCCTCGGGCGCTCCTGGAACCGTCAAAGGCGCTCGTGCTACGCCGACATGCCGGCCCTAAAACCCAACCTGCCCATGTTCAGGGCTTGGAGAAGACAATTGAGCAGTTCCAGGCCGCCCTGACGCCTGACGAACGAAACAAGCTCCAGGAATTGATGAATGAGCCTCATGATGCGCAGTCCATCATTGAGTTTACCGCAAGGTTGGATGGCGTTGACCCGAAAAGACGAGGGCCGAGCATTGCTACCAAGTTGTCGGCATTTTTAGAAACCATCCAACAATTCTCTTCGATTATCGACACGTACATCAAGTCTAATCCTGAGCTTCCTGCGCTCATCTGGGGATCCATAAAATTAGCCTTTATGGTATTTGATCGTGGTGATGATCCTTGGCTATTCTAACGTCAATAGATTCTGGCAAATTTTGCCTCCTATTTTCAGTCCTTTGTCGAGCTGCTCAAGGGCTTCGGTAGGTATAGTTCAAGATTTACAGAGTACCAACTTGTTTTTGCCAGCTCTGAGCCTCTTCGAAAGTCCATATCCGAGTTCCATTCAGCTGTAGTAATCTGTTGCCAACACATTGTTACCATCGTCCATCGCCCAGGTTTGTATTGTGGAATCACCTCATTTCAGCCCACGCTAAGGCTGTATTAGCAATGTCTCAGCTCCTAAATTCCTTTACCAAATCCTTCCAATCCGAAATCAGCACCCACGTGGATAACATTCGATCAAAGGTCCTGGAAGTGCAAGAGGAAATACAGTTCGCTAAGGTGCAATCGGACCAAAGAGAACAGAGTTTGCAAGCTCAGGAACGAAAGGATGCTGCGGTCAGCCGCAGAAAACTGTCGTCCATTGCCTCCCTTATTTCGTCTCAAACGGCGGTTGCTCACGCGCAGGCAGCTGGTAATCGCTTTTCGAACATTAATGGGTCTTTGACTAACGACTTCCCAGATCAGCGCCGACGTGTGCTTCTCACAAATCTGTCAGTTTATAACTATACTGCGGAATTGAACAGTATGCGCACAAAGCGTCACGGCGGAACAGCCGACTGGATATTCGACACTGAAGAGTTTCGAAATTGGTCCAGCAGCGACGAATCCGCCGTTCTACACATTACAGGTAAAAGTAGGTCTGAAAATATATCGGAGTTGTCTGTTTATATTATTAAAGGAAATAAAAGCGCTAACCCATCTAATAGTCGGATCAGGCAAAACGATCCTAGCGTACGTGATCTGTCATCGCAAACTGCTCTGAGTTGAAGACGTTTCTAATCTTTACTAGCTCACGCGTCGTTGAGCGCCTATGCGCAAAACGAGAGCCGAACAGGGCAATCTCATTTTTCTTCTCCAGATTTGACAACGCTGAAAGTCTCAAGTCTGATATAGTAATCCGGTCGCTTTGCCGACAAACTATTCATCACAATACCGTGGACCCTAAATTCACATCCAATCTCTTGGATCGTCTGGAGAAAGCGGATAATGATTTCTTTTCACTTGAATCTCTCGAGGGCCTTTTCTTGCGGTCAATCGCGCGTTTTAACGAATGTGTAATTATCCTGGATGGGATTGATGAATGTTCTTCGAGTGAGCAAGAAATCATATATGAATTCTTTTCCTCGCTTCTCAAAAAGGTAACGAGGCCGAGTCGGATAAAGATTCTCTTTTCTGGCAGAGAAACAACAAAAGGGCCCATAGACAATGCCTTTGGCTCTACCTTCAGACTCTTTACGGGATTGAATGACACTCGCGCCGATATCTTGGCATATGCTCGGGATATGATTGACATGAAGCAATCTAAAAATGAGCTAGTGGTCGGAGACGAGAAGATTCTTGGCGAAATCCTTGATGTAATTTCTTCCAAGGAGAGAGGAATGTAAGTTCGAGTTCACTTTGATATATCATGACTTTGTCTAATGCGCTGTGCGAAAGGTTCTTGTGGGTTTACCTGACGATTCAGGATATCTGTTCTCGGAAATCCGACAGCGCCATCAGACAGTGTTTGAAAACAATCCCTGCGGATCTACCAACGACTTTTAATCGTGCACTTATTCCTATTGTCGAACAAAATCATGAGAAGATAGTCAAGGAAATCTTTAGTTGGACTTCATCAGTTCGTCAACCTCTAACGCTTCCACAACTCCGGGAAGCTTTGTCTGTCAAAGTTGGACAGAGCAGACTCCACCAAGATGATTTAATCAACGGGATCGAGCGAGTTACTAAATGGTGCAACAACCTTGTGCATGTTGAGGAAATGGACGACACTGTGCATTTCAGCCATCATTCGATTCGAGACTTTCTCATGCAAAGAGAAGCCATCGATTTAAAACAATTTCACATCTCGAGCAATGATTCAGATCAGGACGTTTCTGAAAAGTGCATCACATATCTAAACTTGGCCAACTTCAGAACTGAGGTGGCCGAGCAGGAAAAGGGCAACTCACCCGCTCTTGATCTCGGCATTATAGTCAAAGGATTTGTGGAACACACCCGTCAGCAAGCTATTAATGATCCCAACCAACCGGTAATAGGTAAACTGATAGGTCGCATGATGAATCTAGGGCCTCGCTCAGAGGATGCTAGCCAGAAGCAATCATCAATGGTTATTCACACTTCGACACCAAAGACGACGACCTCGCCAAGGCCTACAATTCACTTTTTCTGGGACTACGCTGCAAGGCATTGGTATCTTCACAAAGCAAAGTTGGAAGATGGTCCAGAGTCAAAAGTATGGCTTTTGGTGCGGCAGCTTCTCACTCAAGGTCATGAGAGCATCTTACCGTGGACGAGTCCAAGCTTTAGGTCAGCCACGATAAAGAGACTTGAGAGTGATCTAGATACCAAGGGAGACTATTCACGTTTCCCAAGGGTATTACGGCAAAATGATTCTCTATCAGTGCGCACTTTTTTTGCTCTCGTGTACGGTTGTGATAACGCATGTTTCTCTCTATCCGGTTGTGCCTTTTCAACGTTGGCAGCCGAGTCTCACTCCTCGGATGATCTACTGGTCCTTCGCGAGGCACTGTACTATCTCTCTTCTCATTCCATAGAGATTGAGTGTCATAATTGGTGCATTGCTGTTGCGAAGCGGTATTTTGACCACGAAACCTTTGTTGAGATGGTCACGGCGTACATGGCCCGTGGCCTAACCTCTTGGCCTCCTTCGCCAAACGGAAATTATGAGTGCGAATGTTCAGAAAGAGGACATGGAATCCATGATGACATCATTGAAGTGATCAGAAATGGGCATTCAAACTCTCAAGATGTGCAGCTGACGACACTTGCGAGATTGGCGATGGGTAAGATGATTGAGGTTAGGCCACTCTTGACTCGGTTAGGCGAGCAAGGGGTTGCAGGAGTTTTTTCATGGAAGACAAGGCTTGGAAAATCCTTTGTCGAAGTTGCAGCCGAAATGGACCAGGCAATCCCATTATTCAAGCTACTATTAGCAGTGACAGCGGACGGGGGCCCGACATATGATTCTGACTACACACTCCAAGCTACAAATGGATCATGGTCTGCGCTCCAACACGGCATGCCCGATGTGGCGGAGTTTTTTTATGATTGGGTTGTGACTTGGTCACCAAACCGGCCTATCCTGTATGGGATCCATGAAATTGACGTCTTGCATTGCGCAGTACAGACGTTTTGGCCCCACGGAACATTGAACGGCATTGTTGAAAAGCGTAACCTTGGCCACCATGAGTACCAGAACCTGCTAAAGAGCGCGCTTTCGTACGCGAATTGGCCATTTGCAATAGTTTTAGTTTGCTACCATCGCGAAAACCAGTTGCCGTCTTATGCCCCTGCAGAGGATCTGATGAGCACACTCGTCTGTGATTCCTGCTGGAGAGTGCCATTGAATAAGAGATATGGGGTGAGAAATATCCGTCTTTCGGATTCGGAAAAGCAGAACGCGTTCAATCTTTGTTTCACCCACATGGGAAATCTAGCTGATAAGGGGAGGTGGGAAGATGAAGATCTCGGAGCAGTCTTTGAGGAGATGGCTAAAGATTTGATGCCTTTTTTCCGTGGCAGCAATTTGAGGAGAGAAGCAGACAAAAGGGGAAATAACTGGTACGAACTTGGAAGGAGTTGAACTCTTTGAAATCCTTGTATGATTACAAGAAATTTATTATATTCAATGTCTTCATTTCAATTCTTCTACCGAGCAATGGGTATTCATTCCGATTCATCTTCATACTCGCTGTCATAAACATCGCTGCCACCATCTTCGCTGCCATCAACTTGACTCTCATCAACTTCACTCTCATAAACCTCGCTTTCATAAACTTCGCTGCCACCATCCTCGCTGTCATCAACCTCACTGTCTTCTTCATCTGGAAATGGGGACTGTGACCCGTCCAAGACAGCACGTGCATGCTCTAATTCTTTGGTCGCCTCCTCCAAATCATCTTGGATAGACTCCTGGGCTTGGCTCCAGCTTTGGGCTTTGACGCAGCTTTGTATTCCGCGATACCAATTGACAAGTGAAGGGTGATTAGATGCCTCGTGCTGGGCGACCAGGTCAGACAAAATGCGACAAGACTGCTCGGGTTCCTTTTGGTGGATTGCAATTAGCAGCTCGTGGAAGATGGAAATATTGGCTTCCAGATGCGCAGCAAGTAGGCCAAAGTAGAGGTGGGCAAATGCCTGCTGTTCATCATGGCTCGGCCGTCTCTGGGCGCCGGCCAATTCCCAGTCTTGTAGTTCAATTGCCCAGCAGAATCTTGACCACGGAGTATACCCTCGCTCATTGCGGAGAGTAGGGTTAACATTGGAGAGATTTGCACCAGGGAGAAGGAGCAGAGTATCGAGGTTGGCGTAGAGTGCGGCAAAGTGGAGTATATTTCGTGAATCGCCGGTGACATGCTGGAGCGACGCGCTAGCGTCAATCAGTGTGCGTAAAACTGTGGCGTTGGAGTAACAGACAGCGGCGAGTGTTGGGGTCAATCCGTCGTCGTCTCGCTCGTTGATGTCTGCGCCGCTGCTGCGAAGGAGGCGCACAATTTCGGCTGCGTCTTGAGCGCTGACGGCGCCTTTAGAAAGAAAGTACAATGGCGTCCGGCCCCACTTATTTCTCCTCACGGCCAACGCGCCCGCCTCCAATAGGAGAGCAACCATGTCGGGTGTCCCAAATTGCACAGCATAATGCAACGCCGTGGAACCATCAGAAGGATCGCCCATGTTGACACTGCGACGACACTTTTCGGACCCGAGAAGCACTTGCATGCACTCGACATTCGCAAGAACGGAAGCCACCATCAGTGGAGTGCTGCCTTGGAAATCCAGCTTGTTCACATCAGCGCCCGCCGCCAGCAGCTGTTTGATGGCCTCGACCTGGTGTAGTCTTATGGCCAGGTGGATAGGGGCGTCTCCTGTTTCGTCGAGTTCATCAATCGCCCACCGCTGGTCTCCATCTTCAAGCAATTGTTGCAGCAGTGCTGCATCGCCTTCACTCACAGCATCATGCACCTTGGTTGATGCTTGCTCGTCGTCATCCACAAATGACTGTGCCCGTTGCAGCAGCTCCACTTGTTCTTTCGTTGGGTTCGAGAAGCGCAGTTGAGACTGTATTTGATATCTCACTTCTCTTGGTATTGTCAGTGATTGGCCATCACCATTGACCACAGCACACACACCTTGGTAGCCCTTGCTTGAGCAAAACATCCCTCCATACTTCCATCAAAAGCCACAGGCTTTCATAAGCTTCTTCAATAATCAGGTGCTGCGGGTTTTCTAGTTAGCATTACACAGCATTTTATTCTTTTAAGAACATACTTCCATTATCCCAGCTCCTGAATCAAACACATCACTTGGGAAGTATCTAAATCCATCTTGGATCCTCCGTCTCAGTGCGCGAGCATTCAAAATAACGTCAAAGATTCTGTTTGAGGTGGAAATTATCATCCGTGGCCGGAGCGACCAGCTCAAGTTAGGTCGTCCATTAAACGAAGCCTCGAACGAAATCATTCCAGCCCAGAGCCATTGAGGAAGTTTGTACTGGAGCTCCATCCCCTTATTACCAGTGCCTTTGCATCCGGGTTCGCTGCATTCCCGTGTGCCAATGCTCTTGATCCCCACCAGCCAGGACCCAAGGAACGGCTGTACCCACCCTCCTCCATGGTATTGATTTCGGTCCCAGTGGCATCGGCACTGGCATCTTTTGCCGCAACCTCGCGAGCGCAATCTCATTGGTTGCATCGATGTCACTTCTACCAAGCTTTCTTCTTGCTCCCATATAGCCCGTTGGCGGCGAACAACCGTAGATGAACTTGGTGGTTTGATCTGCCGCGGGACTTCTTCTACATCGTTATCGACGTCAGAGTCTTGAATATCATCTGTGGCCGTGGATTGAGGGGTATCTTCTACTGCCGGTCTGTGTTTGTGATGCAATACCACAGAGGCAACCATTTCAAATAATCCGTTCATTTCATCAAATTTGCATTCTTGCCGAGCCAACAGGGACACTGCCACGTCTTGCTTCGTATTCATTCTACTCATCATCAAAGAATGTCTGAATTGCAAGGCCAGCTGAAGGTCCTCTCTGGTACTTCGAGCTTTCCCCCGGAGCTCCTGAATCTTTTCCCTCTCTTTTACCCACCGACCTTTCTTGGCCTTGGGGAATGGACCGCTAGTGTCCTCGGAGCATTTTTTCAACATTTTATCCAGGTCGGTCGCGATGTGCTCCAGCTTTTGGGCCGTGAGCTCTATCAGCGGATATTCGTCCGATATCGGTGGTTCGTTTGGTGAGAGCCGCAGATGGTTTCGAGCCTCGTCATGAAACATTTGGATCAACGCTATCTTTCATCTTGTTAGATTGCCGTTGGGGATTTCGAGCACACCGTAAGAATTGGAATCACTTCGCTCTTGAGTTCGTCGCATTGCTCCTGAATCTCTCCAAACTTTCGCAACTCGTCGATCAACACGATAGCGCCTTTGACTGCCCGCCCAACCGTCGAAGAGCTGACAAAAGCTGCGACAAGGTCGGCTCCTGACATGGCGGCAGCGCAGGCCACCACTGGCGGCTCAGTGGGACTTTTTCTACTGTCCTTTAGCGGCGTGTTGGGAGGGTGAAGGTGAAGAATAAGAACAGAAAAGCAATCAGGCTGAAGGATTGAGGGGTCGTAGAAAAGCCGCCGACAACCTGACTATGATGTAAGCAAGGCTGTGCAACGCAGCCTCCTGGTACGCATCGCTCGAATGCCACATCTAAACGCCGTGCCGATAGCCAATCAAGAGCTTCGTTAGGTACCCTTGCATGCACCGCCCATCATGACCTCTCTGCGCCACAACAAATACCGTTGCAGCTATAGAAACGAGCTTGGCAAGCGGGTCGCAAAAAGATGCGACAGACAGAGAATAGGGACGTAAATAAACGAGTAGCTTATATCTACTCACACGTTAGTATCTGTCGGGACTTTTCTGCCAACATGCTTGATGTCCACTTCCATACGCTCGGTGATGTACCCGTTTTTTTTTGTGACCCACTTTGTCAACTGCGCCGTGAACATAGCACGTCATTGTTTCAGTGCGCACAGAGAACAGTACGACAGAAGACTTGTATTTACTTCGTGCGTAGATTTGCCAAGCTCAGCCAGTGTGAGTAACTAGGGAGGTCTCTATCGTCACCAACAATATCTCACGTGTGAGACAAATAATTAGGCCACCCTTTGGCGCAGTGAGCCTTGGAAAAAGCCTTATGCGCTATGCATTAATAACATGAGATTCCTCCAATCAGTGTTCTCACATTCGTTTCGTCTCCATCAGTATCGTATCTCACTAAACTATACGTCATGCAGGAACCACTCAAACTCATTATGTATTAGTTCGGAAAATAAAATGCGGTGGTACTGCTACCGAAAAATCGACTTGTCAACAGACGCTATTCGACTAGTTCGTCTACGCAAAGGCGATACTGGACCGATTCGATGCGACATTTTTGAGGCGCTCCTTCACGATGTGGAGGGCGTCCCTTATGAAGCCTTGCTTGTCCTGCATTCGGGGCGAACTTTCAAGGTCTTTTCCCATCGCTATGAATGGAAACACGATATTAAATATAAACAACAACTTGCACACAGCCTTGCGGTATTTAAGGCTGTCGCGTGAAGACAGGATCCTTTGGGTGGATGCCATATGCATTAACCAGGACGATAACAAAGAAAGGGGCCACCGGGTGAAACAAATGAGACTTACGTATCAGAAAGCTCAAAGTGTCATCATATGGTTGGGCGAACCGACAAGGCACCTTGATTGCCTCATGAATCTGATGAATGACCTTGATAAGCGAGTCACCACTCAGCTTCAGGGATACATTAACTCGACCCAGCCATGGGAGCTAGAGTGGACAGATTTGCGAGATGCATATGGTGGTACAAATTCTGAATTTTACTTGAAACCTTTCGAAACGATGCAGCGGTTGTTGCAAAGACCTTGGTTTAAAAGAATATGGGTTATACAAGAGGCTGCCAGCGCTAAGAAAGCAATCGTGGCCATTGGGAAGAGATCTGTCCCCTCTCGTTTATTCTGTCTCATGCCACATCTGATGAAGATAGACGCAGACAGACATACGCAGGCAATGCTGGAGGCTATACCTGGGCCGATGAGAAGAGATTCCTGGTGGACCCAAGAACATGATCTTCGGATGCTTCTCGTAAACTTTGGTAAATGTGAAGCATCCGACCCCAGAGACAATATACGCCCTGCTTAGCTTGCTGTCGAAAGATGAAGGGATTCTCTCCCCCGACTACGATCAACCTCTATTTAAGGTGGTAAGGACAACCGTGTCCTTTTTGGTATTCGGAAAGGTTTTGGACTGGTCAAGTTACACTCTTCCAGACTACGACATGGATCAATTCCTTGACAACCTCGATGATCTCAGATACCTTCTCTTTGGGTGGGCGACGACGCTGTCTAACCAAGACATACTCCAAGCATGCTACAAGGGACACCTTCATGAAGTGGTCGAGGTAATGCTGGAGCGGGATTATTTCGACCCAAACACCGCATCATATGGAAATGACTCACCTCTGGCTAGTGCCATATTACTTGGAGATACGACAACGACTCGACTTCTGCTTGCGCACAAGAACATCGATGCGAACCTTCTCGGACCTCGCCGAAAGTCCCCTCTTCTTGCCGCAGTGGGTAGTGACCGCTTGGACCTGGTCGATATGATCCTAAGCCATCCAGAGGTCTAAATCGATCTACAATGCGGACAGCTTGGTCGCACTACTTTGTGGTATGCAAGCGACTATGAGAACTTGAACATCGTGGAAACACTACTCCGGAATGGCGCCAATATTGAAGGGGAACACTCACACAACGCATATATAAATCCAACAATTCCCTATACCGGCGGGACAGACATGCGAGGGCCTTGGGAATTTTCCGACGAACTGTTAGAATTACTGGGAAGAGAGTCGAGTGCTTTTGCTCAGAATGAAGACATAAAGTCAAAGTCGTACAGCCTACACAAAGAGTGGGGTATATTCAGATTCAGTCATCACTTCCAGAAAAGGCCAGATTCAACGTTTTTCAATCCTCGAACACCTCTAGCTTTTGCAGCTCAGTGTGGACACCTAGAAGTTGTGGGGCTATTATTAAGAAACGGTGCCGACATCGAAAACAACAGTCAAATAGGCACTGCGCTACACTTTGCCGCGGGGCAGGGGCATGTCGAAATCGCACGTTTACTTCTCTTAAACGGGGCTATGGTGGAACTAAAAACCGCCAATGGTACCACTCCGCTGGATTTTGCTGTTCGTCAAGGACACACTAGGGTCGTACAACTTCTCGAGGAGTTTAGCGTAGATCCTCAATCCTTCAAAGAAGGGGGCAGGCCCGTTGTCGCGGCGGCGGGGTTCCAGACCTCCTCAAGCTTGTATGACGCAACTTTATGATGGGAAGCGTACATGAGTAAGGGCTCAGATCCTCAGCCTTTTTCGGGCTGTCCATCTGAGATCCGGGAGACATCGGATGCAAGATTGAGGATTTTTGACCTTGATCAGCAAGCTATAGAATGCAAGAAGAAGACTATTATCCCACAAGTGACTTTCAAGTCATCCTCCAACGTTTCGTGCTTAGCTATTCGTGTTTGCTTCGGTTGGCTGAAAGGCAGAATGCAACATGTTGCATCGGGACGTCATAGAAGAGAATATTGATTGCAAAAACAAGATTTGCTTGGGATCTACTTTCCCTCTACCCCGGGTGTTTGAAACCTTGGCCATGTACTGCGAGATTTATGAAGATCGATACTCATCTTGTAGCTTGGCTGATGCAATTGGCCTTATCATGTTTGTGAGAACGGGCTTTTGACCCAGGAATTGGATTACGCACGCCGAGATACCCGGACATAACGTCAGTAATCTGCCATGATACAACGCCACAGAGCCGCTTCGCCGCATGCTTCCATCGACCGCGCCAAAGAAGTGAGCTGAGAATGGTCTCATTGCTTGCATACGAAGACCAGAACAACCAAAAAGAGAATCGAGCAGCGTCCTGTTCTGTGAAATTCCTTGGCGCGGCGAATTACATGCGTCTGTTTTGGGGGATGGTAACAGAGGTAGCAGGCCTCATGTCTGCAGGTTTTCGGAGAAGTGGTCTCAATTGGGGGCTCGTGATGTTGATAAGCCACGCTGAAGGTTCCTCGGCGAGTTTTTATAGGTAGAATGGGTTGAAAGTTGGCGAGGCAAACAGTTGCAGGAGTCGGTCAGACCGATGTAACCCTACCGCTGCATGTCTTGCAGTTCTGGTTTTCACGCCCAACAACTGATTTGCAACTGTTGGTTGTTAACGCGTCCTCTGATAGGCCAGGTGCCGCAATTGAAGGATTTCTGGTGTGGGACAAAAAGCACTCGGAAGGCCTCTCACCGCTCCCTCTTCAAAAGTTCAATTGCATCATGAATAGTTACACCGAGTGGTGCAGCGCACATCTTCCAGTTGTGTCGTGTGCTTCAGTTGAATTGGGGGGCCAGAGTGTACAGCCAGTAAGGAATATTGGGCCACGTCAGCAGTTGCTTATAACGCTGCAATAGCCTCTCCCTCCAAATTCATTCAAAGAGTGCCGCCAGCAAAGCTCCTTCTCTTAAGCTTCATGATTATCAAACGTCATTGAAATTCTGGGTCTCAAACTTCCCCATAATCTACAGGCTGGGTAATTGCACTCTTCCTTCTGATTATCGTCGTGCCAGCAAGGATTGGCAAAGTTATCCGAAACCGCGCAATATCCTCACTTCTCTTAAGCTTATCGGTGTTTTTCTACTATTTTATCATTTCATCCTGCACCTTGTGATAGGTTTTCAGAATGAAAAACAGAAACAAATCACGGAACAAAAAGACCAGAATTGCAAAATCACAAGGTCCTATTCAATCTAACCAAATTCAGCAACAACCTGGATCAGTTGAAGTAGTCAACTCTGTGCACTCTACAGTTAGGAAAGATGCAAACATCCCGTATATCGAAACAGGTCGCACATTAGGAAGGCATGAGTCACAATTAGTCGAATTCTTTATGGAAGACCCTGAAGCCACAGTTTGGCCAATGCCATCGATCGAACGCGTAACAGCATTCTGTTTACCCAAGCATCTTCGGGATCTGCAGACTGGAAGCCAAAGAAGATATCTTGAGAAGGTTGCGCTAATTGACGACTGGATTGATGATAAATCCGGGAGGTGGAATTCACTTGGACCTCTCAATGAGCAGGAACTCTACATCGAACTGCTGAAGAAGGTCAGGGTACCCGTATAATTCGTAAAAGAATTCATTCTCAGTTTCCATAGACGCGGATGAATTCGGATTCTCAAACTATCTCTGGGACCAACAAGCAGTCGTCTTTGATGTTAGAATACTCCAACCCATATCCATCAAGCCGGCGAATAATGTGAGAGTCATGATACTTTGTCCAGTACTACATGGAACTAACAATAGTAGATTCATTACAAATGTCAATTCATGGTCAATGGGAGCCATAATCTCTTCAGCCACAGGAAATCAAGCGAGAGGGTTAAGAAAAAGCCTTTACAGATACCTTGCCTCTGAAAGCTCCCTTGGAGAAAGCTCAAGTGTGAGATGCATTATTATTTATAGAACGTAACTCCATTAGAACTAACACCCATCTTCAAGAAGCCACCGCCCATACAACTAGGGTTTGATCTTCCATATTACGCCGTGAGAACCACACTTCGACATAATCGGCCAAATGATTTCCGAGAAAAGAAACGTGGCTTGGCTCTACGGGATGTTATCGATCTCAGCTTTCTCTCAAGATCTCCTGACCCATTACTGCTAATGGAGGTTGACTCCCTCTGTCAAGCACACATGACGCTACTAATTACTGGAACGGATGAGACTCGATGGACCGCTTATTTCTTTGTTGATACTTACTTTGAGCATGAAAATCAGAGAGAAAGCCCCGAATGTTACAAAGAACAGCGGAAAGGAGTTCCTGATGACTTGTATATCGACCCTCTCACAAACGGTAGAAGTACTACACCAATCTCAACAATCAGTCCTCATGACTATTTTATAATCATCTTAGAGGCTCGCCTGAAAAAGGTTGAAGATGAATGGTACAATTTAGTTACAAAAATGCAATCCACGATTGAGAAATATGTAGGAAAAAATCACAACTTATCACACCCTTGTTCTTACTCTATTTTGACTTGCCAAGAGTGCTAACTAAATTGAGTCAGATAGCAACATGTCCCTTTACTGGGACGGGGTCGTCAAATATTACAACATCTCAAACATCTTCTACTATTTGGCAGTGCCGCGACATTATCGTAAGAGCCAGAAAGGTGCTTGACGATTTGGAAAATACATTAAAAGCTACAGTTGGCGAATGGAAATCCTGCAACATGGAAATCCTGACCGACAAGATCACGGAGCACTCCTCCAAATACATGGCCGAAATAGAAGGGCACTTCAACAATCTGAAAAAGTACTTGAATGATATAAGGTTCCTTCAGCAAACATGCGACAACTACAAAGAGCATGTAAGTGAGAATCTTACCGCGCCGTCTCCGTCATTCTTACCTTTTGCAGCTTGACGCGTTTATGGACCAGGAGACAAGGCAGCTTGAACGAGATAGCAATAGAAGGGCCACTCTAACACAATTTATGAGTATTGTGACGCTGGGAGTAAGCTGCCTTGGCCGATATCCCATGCAAAGCTTAAGTAACATGTGCTAAATATTGATCAGTTAGTGTCCCCGTTAACAGTAGCAGCTGCCATGCTCTCGATGCAATCCGGGGCAATTCCGCGTCCATTTGATGCAAACACCACTTCCTTCATTTCATTATTCATAATTCTCACGATATCATTCTGGGCGGCTGTTATGGCAATAATGAAGTGGGGCCAGATCAAGCACATGTTTCTGCATTACTTGGCAAAACTCGCTGGGCAAAATGTAGAAGAGCGGGGGATGGCTTAGTTAGCATGAATTACACGCTCATATTTCACATTCATTGTCGGGTTACATTCACAAATCAGTTACGAGTCGGGAGTGTTTTTTTTAACAGTCTTGAAAAGACAAAGTTTATTGATGTGGTCCTAATGCCACATAAAGTGCATATGATTGATACCAAGGTAAGAATGATTAGCGTTGCCCATTAAAGAAAACATTAACATTATTCCGCTTGGCCGCTTCCAGCGCAGTAGCAAGTGAAATCCATTACTTGCGACCAATGCCGACACCGACACCAGCGCCGATACCAACACCAACACCAGCGCCAGCGCCAACACTGGCACCAGCACCGGCACCAACGCCGAGGCCGAGGCCAGCAGCAATACCAGCACCGACGGAGATACCGGCACCGGCACCGAAGTCAATGCCACCGAAGAGACCAAGACCAGCACGGAGACCACCGGAAGCACCGAAGGTGGCGCCCAGGCAGGGAGCGAGAACACCGGCACGGATACCAGCGAAGAAGTTGCCGAGGGCGTTGATGGAGCCGTAGGCAAGACCGGGGCCGCGGGCGCAAGTGTGGCCGAGGAGGTTTCCGAGGTCGCCAAAGGCGAGCTTGAGGGCGGCAGTCAGCTCAGCGCGGAGACCGACAGTGACGGCGAGCTTCTTGAAGGAGACGGTGGCACCACCGATGATCTTGACGAGCAGGTTGAGGATGATCTGGAGGTCGCCCTTGGCGGTGACCTTGAGGCCGCCGGCAGCCTGGATGTTGGCGTGGACATCAGCCACGATGCTGGCAATGTTCTTGATGTGAGGGAGCGACTCCTTGACACAGGCGTCGGCGGAGATCTTGCCGCTGCCCTTGCCAACCTTTCCAACGGAGGCATCTGTAGCAAAAACGTGGTTAGCTCGATTTCCAGGTGTGAATGTTGAAAAATGTGAAATTGACTTACCAATAGAGACGGTCAGCTTGTTGACCGAGTCGGCACAGCCCTGCAGGCTGGCAATGAGATCGGCAGAAGCCTTGATGGTGCGCTTCTCGGGGACAACGACCTCGCGGGCCTCGAGGACGGGGACGACAGCGTCGATGGAGCGCTCGACCTTGTTATCGGCCAAGGGAACGGCAAAGGCCGAGATGGCCATGGTGGCGAGGGAAAGGAAAGCGGCCTTCATTTTGAATCGAAGTTGAAGATTTTTGGAACGATTGTGTTTGTTGGATTAGGTTGATTAAGCGAATGGGGTGGAAGAGTGAATGAGTTGTTGGTGATGAGGAGAGAGTGTATTTCGAGGGGGCCGAGGGATTCTTTTATAATGAATTGATCTCAGCATTTTCTCAACTTTGTATGCTCTTTGACTTGTAAACTTGAGATACAGTTTCGCTCTGAGCATTGAGATGGACGAGCACCCGTAACCGACAGAGCGAACAAGGACTAGCGTTTCAGGAGTTGGTTGGCGATTTGCTGCACTCGCTAGTTTGCACGTCCAAGCGGATACGGGCCAAGAATTGCATGTTGTGAACCAATTTAGAAATGATGGGCAGAAAAAAAAACGTGCATAGCCAGCCATGCAGCGGACCCAGCAGCAGGATTTTCTTGGCTCCACGAATATGCATTCCTCTCGTTGGACATGTCTTTTGCTTCTTTCTTTCCCCTTCTCGAATGCATGATGGCACTGGGCCCTCCTTCATGCCCAAGTGACTTGCATGCTACGTTGCCTAAAGCAGTATCGTCGGCGATGGTCCGTGTGCAGGCCATCTCGTGTTGATTGCTTATTTTAGGTCCATTTAGCGTTTGCATTGTACTTTTCAACACATTGGCCGCCATTGCTTGTCAAAGCGCCGTATTTTTGCCGTCTTGAGTAGCGCCGACCACCTGTCACCGAGACATCCGGTTAATGCCATCATATAGACTAGATATTGATTAACCAGCGCATAAGTAATTAATGAACCTCGTCGGTTATAGATAGCAATGCCACTGCTGCGTTTGCAAGACAGGTGGTAATATTGTATCAGGCCGACCCTGAAAGTATCTTTATTCCAGCCCCGGTTTTTCACAGCCGAGATCCGAGTCTCCAGGAATCGGCCCGGACTTTGGTCAGGCACTCTGCAGTCTGCAGTCTGGGGGAGATATATCAGGGCCAAGGGGCACATGCCGCATTCGGTTATCCACGCGAGGGCCAGCAGAGATCTTAGCCCTCCAGACCAGCCCTATCCAGCAAGTGGTCGGAAACGTCCAGCCGATTCTCAAACGGCCTGGTCCTGTTGCACATCTCTCTCGCGGCGGGGCTACTCCGGCACGCACCGACGAACCATTGGTCCTGCTGTTAATTGTCAACCTGAAATTCTGCCGCTATTAGACACAGACGAATGATGTTTTAGCGGCCCGGCGCAGATTCCATCGTTTTTTGAAACATTAGGCCCAAGCCAGCATCTCCACATGGCCGTGTCGCCCAAATGGGCTAAGAGACGCCATCAGAAGCTGCCACAGAAGCGTAGTGAAGTGTCAATCTCAGGTCGCCGTCGCTTCTATTCTTCTAAAGCCTTAGGGGCGTCTTACTGCATGCGTCCGCCTCGCTTACATCAAAATATGCGGTCATATGTGCATTGCGCAGAGTCCTGCTCTAGTTTTGCTGTTTTGCAGATGCTGAAACACGCCTCATGCTGCTAGGCAGTATTCTCGGCACTGAGGCTTTGGCTGTGGAGAGCCCCCACTGCGGAACTGGGGACCTTGCTAATGTTCCGAAATCCCCGATTGTCATTTCAAGACCACATGTTGGTCCTTTCTGACCTGGATCATGTACACGGACCCTTCCATGGTCAATTGCCGAATGCTTGTCCTCGTGGGCCTTGCGTTAGCGCAATGGCTACCCTGGAGAGTCGGGATGGTGTGATGTTGTCAACCATGGGCATTTCAGCCACAAATCGGCCGCATTATCGGAATTAAATGATCAAGAACGCGGTGATTAAGACTCTCATTTACGACTGATTTGAATGCGGTAGTCGTGAAAGTCTTTGTAATGTAGTACGTTAGCTGCCGTAAGAGTTCCTGTGACCCGCATACCAACACGGTGGAGGCTTGTAGATCAACCTTAATCAGGCTCTCTGTCGATCCTTTCCCGGGGTCTGCACGGGAAAGACGTTGAAAAATGGCTCATGCTGGGAGATTGCAACATGATCCATCTCTTTACCTCCACCAAATATCCGCGTCTGCCTATTCTAGTACGTTAGTCTTACTGCATGGCCATATCTCGGTCGCTCAAAGCGATGAGCTTAACCCAAAACGTGATCAATGCCGGTTCAAGATCGGCCCTTACATTTCTTAGTTCCGGCTTCAAGGATTGCAATTCCGTGCAGGCGGAGGCGTTTCTCTACGTCATAAATTTGGCCTCCGTGGTTCGGAAACCTTCCGGTTATTCTTCATCACGAGCATCGGGGTTCGATCTTGTCGCTATACAGAACAAAATGGAAGAAAACGGCCCGAATCCAGAAGAAGAAATTTGGGACGAGAGACGCTACGTTTATGACGCACAGTAAGATAGAGCGACAATGTTCAGTCAGCACTAGTATTCTCATACTATTTTATTATCTCTGAATTTAGAGAGATGATTATTTACTACCTTTTTACGGAGTAAGAATTTCAGCGAAATAATACTCAATTTAATTAATTGAGTTGAATGTAGTTTACCACTGTTCATCGTTTGGAAAATAAAATGCTTCATTTACTGACCAAAAATACATGAGTCCGTACCCTATAGGCGCAAGATGATCTGACGTCATATCGATCACTTTAGGAATAACTGCAGAGACTCCTGATACAGTCCAGTATGTTGTCTTGCCTGTTTGGGAGATTGGTCCTGCGGGTCATCATTGCATGCACGTGGGCTTGGCTGCTACCACTGTTTCAAATTTTGTCGACTATCACGTGTAAGGCTTGCTGAGCATATAGCTTATTTCTTGATTTCTAGTTCAAAACTTTGCATTCGTATTGAATAATAGTTTGAGTACAAAATATGATGGCAGTGAATGATGTATCAGAAGGAAAAGGATAAGCTAGCTGTCCAAATGAAGCCATGGCAATTAAGTCAAAGCGATCTGCGAGAGGGTCTTGAGATGTTGACCCTCTCGACGCAGCAACGAGCGCACCGGCTGATTTGACAGTGCTCGCAGTGGTCAATGGCCACAATCATGCCTGTCCTGTAGCAAAGGCAACATGTCCAAATGAGTATAGATTGCTTCGCCTTGTTGAAATGTTAGATACTTAGCCAAGAATTTGGTTTGGACGTCGTTCGGCCTTATGAGACTGCGATATTACTCACCTGGTTGACAGGAGATTCCAATGTGGTAGCACTGTCGTTTTTGTTGACAATGGCGTCCGATCCGAGGGGATCCATCTCGAAGTGAGGTGATAAATCGACGTGTTAGTCGTGAAAGATGTGTGTTCTTGCTCTGGCCCAGTCGGGGATGGATTGGCGCTACAATGCAGAGCAATGATGCAGCGGACTTGATCAATCACTCGCTTGCGTGGATTGGATGTGGAATGAGCGAGTGCTGTGCGAGCGTCAACTCATCGCTGGATAACAGTGGGTATTAATAGAGAAACCCATAGACTTTGATCAGACTGCAGACTTCCACGCTCGCTCAATTGGGTGATAGGTACATAGGACCTAGCTGATTACAGACGAGGAGCAACAATCCTACCCCGGTGAAGTTGTAACAAAAGCAAAAAGCGTAAGTCGCACTCCAACCGAAATTAATTGAAGCCTGTCCGAATGCGCCGTGTCGGAATTTCCGTTCCAAGGCTGACCGTTGAATGTGTCCAAGGAAAAATGAGCCGATACGATGTTTGACTTGTACTATCTCATTTTACTAACCCTTGCAAGATTCGGCCGGTGAGATCCGCCCTGCCAAACCAACTCATCGCTAGATAGATGTGATGAATCATTTTTTTTTAAAACTTTGCTGCAGGACCGGATGCCTATTCAATGCAAGCAACTCTCCAGTCCCCTTGCCTCATTTTGCGCCAATGCTTACGGAAAACCTTTTAGCGAAATATCCTATTTCCAAAACGGTTTTTTTTTGCAGCATGATCTTCATCGCCATGCCAAGTCGCAATTTACTTTTGTCCGATGCGGAGTTGGCAAAAATTCTCAAGACTGCAAGCTCGCTTTCGCACTCAAGAAAATAGAAGCGCGATCATGACAAGATGATCGCGATAAAGTGCATAGCGTTTTGCTGCAGGGCTAGAGCATACTATTGCTTATTTTTGTGATGTATCATTGCTAACCTAGCTATGCGTTTCCTTGTGATTGTTCTGGTTTTTACGTGTGCTCGCTTCGTATAAAAAAAAACAAGAAATCCTTGCTCGCGTAACCTGCTGCTCATCGGTCAGCTGAGCTAATTTCCCGGCCTCAATGCGATCAACACCGGTCAGTCTTGTTCTAAACCACTGAGCTAGCCGAGAAACAAGCCTATCATCGCACCATTTTCTAAAATGGAAGTAGAAAGCAATCGAAGGTTCGCCGATTACCCAGATGCGTGACAGTTTTCCACACCGATGGGTGCTGGAGGTGAAACTACAGGGGAGGCATACGGTGCCGATAGTCCTAAATTGCGGAGACGGAACGCGTGAGCCGACAAGGCCATTGCATTAGTGTGTGATAGCGGGTTGCACGTGTCGCAGCGGATGCAAGGGTCGAGACTTTTTTGCTTCTTTCTGCTTGATCACTTTGGACCTATCGGCTGATGTTGCTTTTACTCCCCTGGAACGTTGTAACCCTCAACCGCCAGCAAGGGCACTAGTGCGTGTTGCTTAACGGTATTGA
The DNA here is from genome assembly GCA_020975415.1 of Calonectria hawksworthii. Taxonomy (NCBI): domain Eukaryota; kingdom Fungi; phylum Ascomycota; class Sordariomycetes; order Hypocreales; family Nectriaceae; genus Calonectria; species Calonectria hawksworthii. The sequence continues at coordinate 1,384,970 of JAHXZK010000015.1, read as the reverse complement.
GCGCCTGAGAGAGTCAGCTGGCCGGGGTAGGAACAGGGTCAGTCACGCATGGCTCGGCATGATGCGAACGGCCATAGTTCTGCGTGTCACTGAATATGTTAAGCCAAGACCAAGGGTTCCTCATATGCCAAACTTGCATTACGAGCAATGTAACGTCGAAAATTTTGATGGTTTCAAGATGCGACTTGCAATTACAGGAGTAGAGCTGGGGCACGCACCCGTAGTCGCCGTGCTTAAACCGGGTGCTTTGCCAAAGGAGTCACATCACTTATTACAGTGACCTGGTCTATCGCGGCGCACGTAATCCCGACGAAGAGCCTAAACAGCTCTGTTCGTCCTGATGGGATCTTGGTTAAAGTCCCGACCGACACGCAAGGATTGAAATGAGTGCAGGTTTACATGCATTCTTCAAAGTTACTGATACCTGCTTTCAAGAAAGTGGGAGTGTGATCTTGCATTTAAAGCTTAGAATGAGAAATAGAGCTATATCGCATCATGGCATGGGGCTGACAGAAGGCTTGGCTAGTTTTTGGATGGCGAAGACTTGCACTATGTTTACGATAGACGACTATCAGTTGGAGTGCCGTAAGCCTCCCCTCAATCATCTGAGCAATGGACATCATGATTAAAAAGGAATATACCTTTACATAAATAGAATTATTATAAATAAAGATAATATTCTATCCAATAATCCCAACAAACTGTATTTTTCATTGGGAGCTTTACAGTTTGCAATATATCTTGCTCGGTACCTAAGTAGAGGCTTACGGCACTCAAAGGGATAATTCGCGTGATTGAAAGGCCTAGCTATCAATTTCGTGTCCAATTTATACACAAACACCTTCAACCGCTGTGCAACATCAATCTAGACATTACCACTCTGAACCCCGACTGGTCGCAAGAATCCCAAAGCCGTTGCCGACACCAAGTCCATCCAGCATAGAGCGACATCAGCACTGTATGATCCACCCAAGACAAACTCTAATACGCCAGCGCAGTGGCTATGGTGGTAGGCATCAAAGTCGAGGTAACAGCCAGACGACCAATACCGCACCTGACACCAAAACACCATAAAACAGAACTCGTGAGCCTGTCTTATCAATCTATCAATTATGGGGCAGATTAGAGCCTAGCCAATTAAAGGTGTGTGCCAAGTCTCGATTTTCGCATTAGCTGAAGCTTATGTCCCCGACGCCGGCGATTACCTTCAAGGGCAGCCTCAAACAGCAAGTGGGGGTAGTAGCTATAAAAGACGTCGATAGACGTTTTTCTCGTAAATAAGGGCATTCCAATGCGACTGGGATCACGACTACCTTGTTGTTGTTGTTTTTACTGAGGCTCAGACATTGACCTCAGACCATTCTTGAAAAGCAGGCATTTCTTGACATCTTTGTGGACGACTGTTTCTGTATTCTTCACTAACATTTCAGATTTGCATAGCGTGCGTATGGATGTAGCTCTTAGCAGCATTCACCCATTGCTCATCGGTGGTCCCAACCTGCACCATGGAGACAGGCTTTCCAAAGTGCCCGGCTAGATTTTACGCAATGTGATCTTGCCCTTCTGTTTAGTAATTCAGTAATTTGTCATCGCTATATGACTTTTAATGCCGAGCATCCGGCGTGTGGTTGAGGCGACCTTTTGGCGTGGACATCCGATGTCGGTGTGGTGGCGGCACTTTGTTCGGCCAACGTCAGCGGCAAATTGGATGATAATAGCATGATTTGGTTGCCACATGATGAGTGCCCTTCTAATTGTGTGTATTTACAACTTTTTGCATGAGCTTTCCTTGGGGCAAACGGTGCAGATAATTTACTCATTACTTCTTGCGTTAGCTGGAACGGTGGGGCCAGGTCCCCAACTTTTTGAGACTTGCATCACATTTAAAGTGAGTGCCCACACAAGTGCGTTCTAGAAGACAGTTTTAATCAAGTTCATGCCAAATCACGATTTAAAGGGAAACCAAGCGTGTAGACGGAAAGTGGACTCTTTTGGTCCTTGTTCTATTTTCGTCGTCTAGTGCAGTCTAGTCTATATTCATCATAACTCTTATCGCATAATTATTTTTAGGTAATAGGGGCCCCAGTTTACTCGCGGGTGGGGAGGCTGCCGTGGCCGTTGGAAGCCTCAAAGTACTCGAGGCTGCCCTTGGGGTCGGCCTTCATGGTGGCGGCACCCTTCTGCCAGTTGGCGGGGCAGACCTCACCGTACTCGTCGGTGAACTGGAAGGCCTCGATGAGGCGGATGGTCTCCTCGACGTTGCGGCCGACGGGGAGATCGTTGATGGTGACCTGGCGGAGGGTGCCCTTGGGGTCGATGATGAAGAGACCACGGAGAGCGATACCCTCGTTCTCGAGGAGAACACCGTAGGCCTTGGAGATGGCGTGGGAGGGATCAGCGACGAGGGGGAGCTCCAGGTCGGGGCCGAGACCACCCTGCTTGCGGGGCAGAGCCTGCCAGGCGATGTGGGAGAAGTGGGAGTCGGTGGAGACGGCGAGGACCTGGGTGTTCAGGGCCTTGAAGCGGGCGAGAGCATCGTTGTAGGAGACGATCTCGGTAGGGCAGACAAAGGTGAAGTCCATGGGGTAGAAGAGGAGGACAACCCTGTTCGAGGCAATTGATTAGCAATTGGTTCATGGCGCCATCGTTATCAGAAGAGGGCGGAGCTTACCACTGGCCAAGGTAGTCAGAGAGGGAAACCTCCTTGAACTCACCGCCAGCGAAGACGGTCTGGGCAGTGAAGCCGGGGGCGGGCTGCTGGACAAAGGCGGACATGTTTGAAGCTTGGATTTTTGGTTTTTGGTGTTGGTATTGTGTTGAAATTGGAATGGTCTGGTAGAAGAAAAAGCAGGCTCGAGAAGGGGGGAAGGCGGTCAATTATGAAGGCGGCGAAAGAAAAAGAAATGCTTGACGCGGTCGCGACAGATAAGTGTGGGACTAAAATGATTCCAAACAGTTCTCCATCCGTCTCCACAGTGATATCCACTGAGCTTTGGGCAGTCGATCAAGGCGGCAGAGACAAGGGCTTCATTGGCCTCGTTGCGCTCGCAGACAGTGGCTCCGAGGCCGGCACTGGCGTGCTTGGCGAGCCGGGATTGGCCGCGTGTGTATCGGCCAAAAGACCGAAGACTTCATGGAAGGAAAGCCTGGCTTGAGGTTTTTGTGGTGAGGCTGGCTGGGCGGGTGGGCCGCCAGCCCGCTGTGATTGGCCGCGATAACAGGCGCAATCGAGGCACAGAACACCGTGATAGCTGACGATTGCGGTGGGATGGGTGCAACGACGGAAACTGGTGGGGCGTGTTCTTGTTTTTTTACATCATAATGACCCCACTCTCCAAGGCAAAAAGTGAGGTATAAAAAGTACACCGGGGACTTAGGGAAGGCGAGAGAAGCTCGCCGTCGACGGTCGATGCAGGGGTCACGTGAAAACGCCACGTGGCTGGAATTCAAAATGAAAGGGGTTCGAGCCGCCTCTGCAGGGTTCTTTCAGAGCCTCACCTCCTCCACCAATGCCAGGTGGCAATCTTAGCGCTGCCTGTCAACTCACACCTTCCAATCAAACAAGTTAAATTCCGATACCGAGATGGAGATAGTCATGGATCTATATAAAGCCGCGAGTCATTTGGCCTCCTTCCGTCTGCATGCCGATCAATCGTTCCGTGCTCTCGTCTCCAAATCGAGCCGGCCTCTCAAACTCTGGCGATCTGTCGAATTCTGGTGATTTGCCAATATGCATCAAGCTCTGCATTTCAAGCTTGTGATTCTGAAACTCCGCGCAACCCTCGCAGAAATTCACCTGGCTTCCCTCCCTGGACAGCATGTTCCCCGCGACCCAGTTTAGAATGGTCCATGCTGCCTGCAGGAAGACCAGGTCAGCAAGGATTATTGCCAGCACCATGTTTCCGGTGCTTTTTCTTTGGGGAATCGAGCATAAATATTGTCCAACCATCGTAGCATTTGTGCAGTTGAGAGGGCCCATCATAGAGTGGAAGTCCTTGTAGGTCTCGTTAAGAGGCCTTGTCTTGGCCGGATCCATGTATTTGACATAGGGTGTGCCTGGCTTCGAAATATTGCTAAACTGGATCGCAGAGCCCATTGATTCTGCGTTGTATAGAATACCGCCTGGCTCCCGGTTGTAGTCATCTCCAGGCAAAATAGCGTACTGAAGGTCCTTGTCATCCAACAAGAGATTCGGAGAATGGCAGTTACCCAGATCCACCGAGACAAGAGATTGCAGCAGCCTTGCGTGATGGAGTCCCTCCATGGCAACATTGCAGAGAAAGAACTACAATGTGTCAGCATGTGTTCTTTTTTCTTCATGGCGGACGCCTTTGCCATTGAAACGCAACACTTACCGAACGGTTTGTATATACGGGTTCGGTAAAGTCTGCGGCATTGTCAGCAGTGTAATTAACCCCAGATTATTAGTCATACTGTAAATATTATTGTTGTAGATGTTGCTGCTTGCTGAAATGAGTTGCCACTCTAAATCGAAAAAGTCCATGGCACGAATGCTATAATTTTTTACTAAGTCAATTGCTCACACTCCAGATCTTGCACCACACTACTCACTCATGTTTCGCCAAATTTCTTGTATATGTCAAAGTTCCATCAGTCAAATAATCCGAACTGTTATCAAACGCCAACTGTGACATCGCAGCCAAGATCCCCGCCCAATAGACGTTCAGCAGTCTTGTGCCCCACCAAACCGTAGCATGAGAGGTATAATTGTCATCTATGACATAATCATAGATTGCATTGACCTGCCCCGGGTACTGCACTTCGAGCCCAAGGTCGACTGATCCGACCTCTGAAACAAAGGTGCAAGATGCAACTGCTGTGACGTCAGAGCTTACCCAGGAAATCCACCACGAAGATCCAGCCCGGTTGTCGGCCCTGTGAAGGTTGAGGTCTACATAATCAAGAAAGCAATCTTCGAGCGTGTTATTCAGATATGGTATTGAAGGCAGAGGCGTCTTCTTCCCGGAGCCCTCGGGTTGCTGGGTAATTGTTTTGATTTTGTACTGAAGTCCGAGGGTGGTGCTGAAAAAGCTGTCGCCCACGGACAGGACGTTTGGTTGACAAGTTGTGGTTATGTCATCCTCCCAGTTGAATGGTGTCTTCATAAACCACCTTTGCGCATTGGATTAGTTAGAAACTGCCAAACAAAATTACTACTCCCTTACCTGGTTTCTGATGAAATGGTAGTGTTTGGATCACCGGTATAAATTGCTTTCAGATAAAACCCGCTCGACGCCAGGTTGATGAGGGAAAATGCCGCAGCTAGAATGATGCCGCCAGTGAAAACGACTGGCGTAAACCATACGAAAGGGTACGGTCTTGTGACTGGGTAGGAGAACCACGAGGTATACATCTTGACGGAATTAATATTCAGCAAAAGATCATAGAAACATATTAAGTCCTTTCTTTGAGATATGCCAGGCTTTCCACAACTCCCGTGGTGGTTTTCGAAACTTGGGTATTGGAATGGGGGAACGCGACCGCGAGACGATTTTCTTCTTCGGTGACTTTATACGAGAAGACAACCACCAGATGCAAGGTAAACCCACGGATAACTAAAATGGAGGGTGTGGAAATTACGCGGAAATTTTCCAATCACTAAAAATTCGCCCATTAGTGCCTCCAAGGTGGTAGCCTAAAGGAAACGATTTTCCAGAAAGGCATAGCCAGTGGCGGAGTAATTTTAGAGTCATCTGCGGATGTAGGGCTGGCTTGATATGTCTTGGCATTATCATTGTCCGGCAGTGCTCACACTGCGTGTGAATCATACCAATCGAGTCTGCTATGAGGCAAATTCGGTCCGGATCTTCAGCCGCGAGATAACAAAGTGCAACTTGACGTTGGGGAAGATTGGGGGCCAGGCTATGAAGATCAGCTGCCATCTGCTTATTTTTTGGGTCTCGGTTCGACAGCGGATGGGTTACACTGCATATAACCATTTTCAGCTGGCCGAAAAGGGACAGCCCTGTCACATTCAAAAACGCAGATTATCTGCCGTGTCGGAGGCAGTGCTATGGTCAGTAAGCCTCCCTTTCAGGCTAAAATCGGGGCCCAGCTTGCCATATCTCACTTGCACACTTTTCCAGCTTCAAACCTGCGGTCGAACCCATTCTTACCTGAGCCACTGTCACCCAGGCCTTAGAAGGCTCGGTTATTGCGATAAATGATTTGAGAATTACCATAAAATTAACAAGAACAGCGTTTGAATGGAAGTAGATTTGAACTGTTTCGCATAGCATCCAAGTAACACAGTGCATCACTTAACTCATATCAGCTATGCATCGGGGTTAAATGGACCATCGATTCGGTTGAGTCCAATTTCCGAATGTGCGGAGACGAAAATATTATTCCGCAACATGGTCATACTTGTTAATGGACATCAGGACAGAAGTTACCCAACAGGTTCATAATACATCATTAGTGTGTCATCTTGTTCTGTAACGCATAGAGTGGTCGTTGCATCTCAGACTTTATACTCTCTATGACGTTGATTCTGAGAAGTTGGGTGAAAAGAATCCCCGCATGCAATTTAGTAGAACTGGAATTTTGCACATCAATGTCAAGACGGAACCATGTGTTGTTCCAAAACTGTTCCCGTTATCGGGATCTGCATACCAGAAGATCTTGTATAACACAAGGGAGGCCTTTGTTCTCGGCCTTTGTCTGAAATCATCGATTCTAAGACACATTTTTCGTGTCTAGACCCCATTGGCCTCCTCTACGGAATAAGACAATACAGACCAAGTCGCAACGGCCCGATTGAACATAGCCACGATTGGTCTTGTGATGGATTCATAGCTAGGCTCACTTGAATGTGTCATCTGCTAGATCTTCAATACAAACTGATTTGGTTCCAGACGTGGCGGTCCAGATTCTATTCAACATTGTCTCGTGGAAAGTCGTATGTTACTGAAATAACGTTGAAATAATGCTGAAAACCCAAGCATGCAACGTGATAGCCAAACAACGATAATGAGTGATTCGACTGAGGAAATATGAACCCTCTTGTGCTTGTCAGGTTCTGCATGCATCGGAAGTTGGTCCTCAGAATGTGGGCTTTCATTAAATACCCACAAATTTGAAAATTCAAGTGTAAAAAATGGGGCATGCCATGGAAAGTAGATCCGTTCCTTGGCATTTACGTTTCCGTATTGAGGGCGCACTCATTAGCCACAGCCTTTGTCTATAAATATGAGTGATTCACCAGCTCTTGCAATATTTTTCCAGAACATCAGCATCATCTCGATCAATAAACCTATATCCAAACAAACAAAATACTCGTTTAATTTTATTTATTTATTTATTTTTGGTTCAAAATGAAGGCTAGCCTTTTCCTTTTGCTCCCTGCCGGCCTTGCCGCTTATGCCGCCAGTATCCCCGCCGATGCCGCCACCATTCCGCAATGCGCTGTAGGTCAAGCTCGCCACCCTCACAGATCTGGAACTGAAACGAACCGGTTGGTAGCAAAATTGCGTCGTCAAGTTCGCCCCTAAGGCTGGTTGTTCCGCCACAGACTATGATTGCCTGTGCAAAAATAGGTCAAAGATTCAAGCTGAAGTGAAGAGTTGCACATTTCTTCACTGTGAGCCCAGCGACGTTCTCAAGGCTGCTACATTCGTTGTAAGCCGTTGCCGTTAAATTACTGGTATATTAGCCTTTATAGGTACCTAAAAGATCATGATAGAATCATCAAAGGGCCAGTGCAGGAAGGACAGCACTCCATGTAATTTAAAAGTATCCGTTGAAAATAATTTCTTCAATGCCAAGCGTACTTGAAAGCTGCTTCATATTCAAGTCCACACTGATATCAGAATTGCCCCGTCTATCTTCATACAGACCAGGCTCGATGCATGGGTTTTCATCTCATTTTCTCTATCTGTCCTCTTAAAAACCAACTTTGCAATCAAGCTTTTCATCTTAGTTCCATCTCTTAACCTTTGACTCTTAGAATTACCCATGATGCCAATCTATAGCCCAGAATAATAGCAATCGTCATACCCACTTTACTTCCTACTTCATAAGGCTCTTCATATCCATACTGCTGCAACACTGCACTTCCCGCGATCTGACACTGTTCGGCCAAATGTGAGTCGTATAGACAAAGACAAGATTGGCCACAGTCGTAAACTGCCTCGCGAAATTGGCTAACCATCAAGCCTTCAAACGAGTACGAGAGAAAGTCCCAGTAGTGAATCGCGTACTTGTAGAACGCGTTCAACTGCGAAATGGGAATGAAGAACCCTAGCGAACATAGAAGCACGCTGTCGAGGAAGCAAGCCACAGCAATAGTGAAGATAAAGTTGGGGAATATTGATATCACCAACACCACAACGCCCTCCGAAGCCAATGCCGTAAAAAATATCCACATGACCCAAGCGAAAAAGGCCGTCGGGGAGGATTGCAAATTCGACAACCAATAGCAGACGCTAGAAAAAACGATGCTCAAGAAGAAGCTTTGGAGTATGCTGATGACAAAATCGGATAGCAAAAATTCCGTCACGCCGTAAAGCCCATTCCGAAATTCTACTCTAAATTGGGCATGATCTTCGAGAATCGGAGGGGCACAGACGACTGCCGCTATTGACAAGAAACACTGGATAAAGAAGATCTCTGAGACCAAGGCCGGAATGGATTCCTGGTCGTGGCCAAGGCGCAACCAAGCTGTGCCAGACAAAATAGCAAAACTGACGGCGAAGGCAAATCGGATAGCTAAGCACATAGGATCTCGGTAAATTTTGACAAGGCTCCGACTCAGGAGTGTGATGACGCGACTGGGCAGGCTGGGTCTGGTTTCCAAAGCCGGCTTTAAGACTTCATCTGCGGAATCATGACGCACAATGGCATCATGGACCTCCTTAGCCCTAGCACATGATTGCCATGAACTCTGAAGCTCACGGAGTCTTTTATCTGCCCCATCCTTTTCGCGAGAAAAGTCCGTATTGATCATCTCCAGAAGGAAATCGGCCGGGTTCACTCGGTGCGGAATGTCGATGCCAATCTCGGCATAATATTCAACCACGTCGGCCACGGGCCCAAAGTAGTGAGGTTTTCCGGCGGAAAGGAGGAAAAGCTTTTCGAAGATGTTAAATGTCGATGTAGATGGCTGGTGGATGGAGCAAATGATAATCATGTTGTTGCGCTTGGCCAATTCTTGGAGGTAGCAAACAACCTCATAGCTCGCAGCTGAGTCGAGACCTGAAGTTGGCTCGTCGAGGAATAAAATCTTGGGAGATGTAACAAGCTGCCTTGCCACCGTCAAGCGTCTTTTCTGGCCCTCTGAAATGCCCTGCTGCACTGGCGTGCCGATGACTGTATTCGATTGGCCAACAAGTCCGAGAGACTCAATATGGGCATCGATTTGATGCACCCGGTCGCTTGCTGTCAATCTAACACATAAATTAATATCCACATACGTCCGTTTTGTTGCCAGAAAAATACGCCGGGGCGGCTGCTGGCCTGACTTACTTTGAGTTGGCGAGCCGCGAGGTAAACCACAGGGTCTCAAAGACGGTAAGCGCGCCAGTAAGCGCCTCCTGATTATCAACGAAACTAATGATCTGATGAAATTGACGCTCTGGCATCGAACTTCCGTTGACTAGTATTTCTCCTTCCACTTGTGAGCCCCTGCTAGGTCTTCGGGCCAAGACGTTTAACAGGGTTGTTTTCCCGCTACCCGAAGGTCCCATCAACGCGCAAAGCTCCCCTAGTTCGCGCACGAGTCAGCCAGCAAGTTTGGATCGGATCGGTGGAATCAGTCAAACAAACCGGCTTTTACAATCCCTTCGACATTGTCTAGAATAGTCTTCTTTTGCCTTGTTTTGCGATCGTTGACCGTTACAGTGACACCTTGCCAGCTGATGGTCTGAACTGATGTATTTAAGAACTGGTCTGCTGGAGAATTTTGGCGTTCGAGGTCCATTGTGGATTCGCTGATGCGTCGCCCTGGCGAGTCAGGCTATGTAAAAAGTGGCATGTTCTTGTATTCAGAGCTCTGAGGTGCGGCCAATGTGTCCTTTATCCCTTTGAGCGTGCGGTCAGACGGCACTACTTACAGAGAATCTGCCCAACCAAGAAGCTCCCAACTCAGTCTCACCGCAACATGTGGCATTAATTGGCTCCGACAAGCTCGATTTCCAGCTGCGTGGCGCTTGCTAGTGACATTCTGCGGCCGACGCTACTTCTCACACATGACGATTGGTCTCGGCCGTCCCGGCTTTTTGTGCCCTCTTGCGGGTGGGTTCGATGCAAAAGCAGCCATGCAAGGCAATCGAAGAGGGCTTATGTTTCAGATTTCATTCATATCGCATTTTCAGATGTCCACTCTAGTGCCAGGCTAATCCGCCACACTCAACCAAGAAGGAGCCGTAGCTACACACGACAGATGCCGGTACCACTGGCATCAAAATAATGGGAAGGATGGAATACACGAAGCCCTTACAAATCCACAAAAGAAAAAGAAAAGGAAGGGAAAAAGGAAGAAGAAAGAAAGCGGCGCAAAATAATGGAACAGCCTAGGTTGGGCTCACCACAACGCATCTAGCCAGCATCAGATGGCGGTGGCAATGGCTGCTGATCTTCGTGTCAGGCTGTAAAATGTCTCACGTAGTTTCAGATCACATCGCAATCAAGCATCAATTCTGAGATGGTGGCGTTTTGGTGCTTTCCTCGGATGAAACAACAAAAACAAAACGTTTAGCTTGACAATTATTCGTGTCCCAGACCTCCCACCAGAACGGCCTTTCCAATTGGTGACAATCTTTCCCCTAATTTTTGGAGAAACAAAACATCAAAGCTGTAATTTTTCCATATGGCGAATGGCGCAGCGAAGCGTGACCCGGTCGACCCGAAGACGCATTGCATTCACCGCCGAAGCACATACGCAGTTTCATACCCCCTCTCCGGCACCAGGCGTGATGACCAAGGATTGCGCGTCGTTTTGGAGAATTTCGGCGCTTCTTGATAATCTGTCTGCTGAGAGGCAATAGCATGGATTTCCTTGAGATTAGAAAAGCGCTCGTGCTGAAAGAGCTGGCGCAGCTTATCGCTAATCTCCTGCTCCTCTTCGGACCGATCGACAAACATGGTACAAGTATGAAAAATGCGGAGCGTTTCAAGCGATGACGGCAGCACGTCATCAAGGAGCAAAGGTGCTGTGGTGCTGCTTCCGCTAGGCTCAATCAAGCTCGGTCTGGGGACAACGAGCTGCCGCAGAGAAGATAAATTTTGAAGCGGTCCCAGGCATGCCTGGGATTCACAGTCAGTCACGTAATGATACAGTTCAAGATTTTGCAACTTTGTGCCGTGTTCGCGCAGCAGATCCCCGATGAGCTTGGAGTCTGGTTCTCCGCTCCCGGTTGGCGGCCGCTCTGCGAATCCCATCATCTCTATGGATAGGTCAACAAGGCCTATGAAGCAGCTGCCGAGCATGTGCCGGTAGCCCGCATTATTGATCTCGCACCCTTTTAGCTGGAGAACTTCCACGTGGGACCTCTCACCACGCCGCTTCATATGTCCAAGCGCATCGTCTGTCCAGTCAAAGTTCTCCAGCCGAAGCGTTCTCAACCCAGGATGCAACAAAATTGCCTCAATCCTATATATCTCTGTGCGGTGCTGTCCGCTAGTGCCTTGTCTGATTCGAACTTCTTTGAGGCACGGATAGTCGTAGTACTTCAGCTTGTCGCCGCTGTGGATAAAATCACAGCCCGTGGGCGGCAGCGCTGCACTGCCAAGCAACTGGAAGGACCTCTCGCAAGGCTGGTATTTGATGACCAATTCGACCAGCTCGACCCGTGGCATTAATACCAGCAAGAAACGACTGCACGAGCCGAAATGGCTCAGGCTAGTCTTGGACGAGCCCCCACTCCCTACCATCCATGGGTCCCCATAGCCCGCCATGCCTGTGTACATGTCCCTTGTATTTCTTGGGAGTGGCTTTGGTGAGGCCTGCAACCTTTCCCACGCGTGAACAACATGTTTACAGCGATTGATGTTTCCGGTGCTGATGGCCACAGCTCGGATGAGCTGGCCGATACCTGGATCTTCGGACAGCGACCTCAGCAGGAGCAGGTCGGGGACCCCATTACCGTTTGCCTTCCACAGATTAACATCGCGGTATAGTCTAGTTTTGACGATGCGATAAAGTCTGCGGGAGACGAGAGATATTGGTGTCAGCTTTTTGGGCGCATCGGCAAACAAACGTGCGTGGAATGGTGTCACCGTGCCGGCTGGGGCGTCGCCCTCGACATAATCCAAGATGAGGAGCCAAACATCCTCAGGGACCTTGTACACAGCCATGGCAACGACGCTGCTGGTAGTGATGGCAGCTGTAGAGTGCAATTCTGGTGAGCAGGTGCATGTTCAAAATGGCTGCAAAGACACATCTGTGCTTTAGCTATCGGCATTGTAATTTGTCCGCGCCAAGAGGGACAGTGTATGACTAAGTACCTCAACAACCAATTGCAATCGTGCACATTTGCAGCAGCACAACGCAGAGAAAGAAAGCAAGCCGAAAAAACAAACACATCATTGTCGGCTCTTTATCGGAAAACTGACGCGACTTGGGTTACACCAGGACTGTGTCTCAAGTTACAAGCTGTCATGAAAATCATCACGTGAGATGAAAATGTTGAGGTAGTGCCATAGCGCTGTGGAAGCAGATTACGATTTGCTTCAAGGTTATAAATTAGGATAAATAAAAGGATGTTGTAAAATACACTGAATACCACGTTAAGCAAATGTGAATGACAATGGACTCAGTTTTTCAAATCAATATTGCATCCATGAAGGAAAAAAAATCGAGATGTCAAGGGACGTACCAATCGACATACTGATTGGCGTGGCGCTAAATTCCTAGTTCATCATTGTATCTCTGTTACCACATACACTTCAAAAAGTATCATTTGAATCAGGAACCTCGACATTGGCCCAGTTGGTATCAACCCGTTACAACTCAAGGGTAGGTGTTTTCGAGCACACTAGCCTCCAAACAATGGATCCGTGATGCTACTGGTCGAAGACCCCTGCTACCTCGCCCCGCCGTAATACGGCTACACCAGAAGCGGATTAGTGATCAATGGAAGTGGAGACGCGCCAGTTCAGACCCGTTGATCTGGTGTGGCCCGTGGTGAGATGACGTTGGGCTAACCTCGTCGTGTCTGTAGCCTGACAGCTCCATCGCATCCGCATGCGGACCAAGACATGGGACCAACCGAGCCAACAGAAGGCCCGCGCAGCCGCAAGCAGCACACGAGGAGTCGCAAAGGATGTCTGACATGCCGGCAGCGTCACAAGCGATGCGACGAGGCGCGTCCTGCCTGGTAACGCTTCCCCCTCACCGCCCCCGCAAATATCTCGGGATTTGACCCCGTCAGCCCATCATCGTTTTTGACCAGTATCGGCGCTAACAACCAACGACACGCAGCGGCAACTGCACCAAGTCGAAGCAGACATGCGAGTACCCAGCCCAGAATATCCCTCTCCGGGAGCGCAAGCAGCTCTTCCTGCCGGGCCAGCTCCGCCCGTGGGATCTGCGCTCAGCCGAGCCGGCCCCGTTTTCCATCCCTGTCGACGTGAACCCCGTTGATCCCTTCAACTGCCTGCCCGTCAAGATGTCACATAGGTCCAAGCAGTTGCTCCATTACTGTAAGTCGTCCCGGGTGTGTGTGTGTGTGTGTGTGTTTGTCAGCGATCGGCAACTAACGATGAGGTAGTCTCCCAGATGGATGGCGACTTTGACAATGATACTTGTCCTCGAGCAAAACAGGCCGGCATGTAAGTCCTTGGAATGAACAACAATCTTGATAGGCCATCATCTCACTCGAATTTGGTTGAAGCCTTCCATTTGCCATGAAGACGACGACCGCCCTCAGGGACACGCTGCTCGTTGCTGCCCTACACTACACGTGGAAATCCGGAGACACCACAACCTTTAAATCGACGGCACTGTTCCACAAAGGCGAGGCCATTCGCTCCTTGAATGTGCAGCTGCAATCTCCACGGCTCATCAACATCAGTCTTTTGGTCAAGCATATCGCAACTCTTTGTTTCATAGAGGTACGTTTGTTGAACCGTCATACGAAAATACTCACCATGACATCTGGGATTGTCTAACGCTGACGACCCGTTGCAGTGTGCCGCAGGAAACATCGCTGTTGCTGAGATGCACTTGAGTGGTCTCATGTCTGCAATGGATCAATATAGTCCGCTAGACTGTGACCATATCCAACCCATGAGCTTCAATGAAGAGGTATCATACAGATACTTGATACTGTAAGTTTGCTAAATGCTTCGCTGACACACACGTTAACAACTCTGTAGAGCATACGATTATATCCATTCTATCCAGAGTCGAATACACGGAACCGACGCCGTCGAAAAGATGCTTGACCAATCCAAGCCCCCCTTGCCCGACTTTGCATCTTTAATTTTCAGCTGGTTTTCAAAAGACAGTGCGTCGATGCAGAGCCAACTAAAAGCCATGGCACTGTTCCCTTTCTTCTTTGCCTCGCTGCCCCCTGGTGCACACTTTCGTGTCATCGATGCGTCGCCCATAATATCCTACTTACGATCGCTATCGCACACTGTTGGGTCCATGTACGATGAAGAAACGAACGACGATGCGAGCTGGCCTTGGATTAAGCGCTCCATCGAGCGCTCGGTGACGGGCTTGCATTTCGCCATTGCCAACTCTCACGTGGTTTCGCTTACGGAACACCAGAACCCGGACCGCGTCTTCCGAAACACCTTCAGTTCCTGGTGTGGTATCACCATCACTTCTGGCCTCTATCTGAATTCTGTTTTGGGATTCTGGAACGCCGGCAGGCCTATCCACCCTCCGCTCTTCCGACGCATCATCTCAATACTGGCGCGGGATTTGGCTCATTCGGAATACGACTCGACAAACGACAACGCATCGGACCTGTGGCTCTGGAAGCACTTTGTCGCGGCCTACAGCCTCACAATCTACGTATTGAATGAGTGCGACAACGACCTGGAGGTGTTTGAAAACTACTTCTTCGACGCAATTCGGCACTGGAGCAAGTGCACGGGAGTTACCAGCTGGGGCACGTGTCAAAGGCATCTTTTGAGCGTCGCTTGGTCTACCAAGGATACTCAAACACTGGCGCAATGGGTTTGGGAGAGGGCGGTGTTTGGGAAGACAAAAAAGTGAAAGACGGAATACTATATTCAAGAATGCGATCAGACCTAACAAAACTATGAACAGAAAGGTAATCAGAGACCAGTATATTTACTTGGTCCAACATGGCCCAAAAATCAGATGATATATCCCCTAGAATGATTAGGACATCCTAGCTATGTTAAGCCTCACACTATCTTCAATAAAATTGTCCGATAACCAACCACGCACAGCCGATAGCATTTCCAAGAACTAGACGTAGGTGCAAGTGACGGTGTCAGAGGTGTCGGAGCAAGAGGTCAAGACAGTTCCGCTCTGCTTAATGTCCAAGATGGTAGCGCCAGTGACACCAACGGTAGATCCGCTCTTGGTCGCGGAGCAGGAAGTGAACTCGACGGTGCCAAAGTCAGCAAAGGGAACGAGCGAGCAGCTGCTCTCGCTGCTGCCGGTGCACTCCTCGAAATCCTCAACGATCCACTCAGCGTTGTACTCGCAGAGGCTACCGTCGGTAACACCAGTGAAGGTCTTGGAAACGGTGACACCGGTGGTCTCGTTCTCAATGGTGGCAGTGCCGGAAGTCTTGGAGGTGGCCTTGACGGTCATCTTGATGGAGTCACCCTCGGAGATGGTGATGCCAGAGAAGTCGTATGAGTAGTCAGGGTACCACTCATACCAAGCATCGTAGCTGACCTTGCCATTTTCAATGTACCAGTCGATACCGGTTTGCAAGATGGCGGTGCCGCAGGTATCGCCATCAATACCGACCCACTATTTCATGATCAGCAACTGACTATCACCAAGCTATCGCTTATCAGATATTACTTACCGCAGTGCCTGCAAGTTCACTGCTGGAGGACTGCGAGGTAGACAAAGTAGGAGCAACGACAACACCAGTAACACCAGTGTATCCGGTGCCAATCCTGAGTGAATATGAGCATTTCCCTTTTACTTGTATGTGATCGGGTGAGGATGGAAGGAAATTGGCTTACAGAACGGCACCAGCCCAGTTGGTGCTATACTCAACATGAGCCTCACCCGACTCCGTGGCCTTGATCATAGGCTGCGACTGACGCAGAGCACCCTTGGCACCTCTGGCAGAGAGCTGTGGGTCGCTGCTGCGACGGCTCTCACGGCTCTGGCGACGCTTGTCGGTCCACTTGGCGGCGAGGATGCCCTCAGCAGCCGCAAGACCAAGTACAACGTTGGAGAACTTCATTTTGAAAATGGTGGTTGGAGTTGAAGTAGTGCAAGGAAGTTGCGTTCTTGATTCTCTGATTTAAGTGAATATTGAATGAATTGATGAGAATGTGAGATTAGATCAATCAAACTGAAGGAGAGCATTCCATCTTATATGTTCAACATGATGCTGCAAGCAATGTCGTTGAAAACCGCCAAGAATTCTTCCATCACTACGATCGCCAAGAATCGCCAAGACGCAAATCGCAGTGGATCATCGGCATGCAACCTGAGAACTTTTGCCTTGGCACAATCATTCACCTTCCGAATGGACACAAAAGCCGCGTACATTGGCCTACAATGACGATGGAATCTTCCAAGGTGGCACTCTGCCAGCACCTGCGCTGCAGCATACCCATCGCGGCTTATTGACTAGATAAAGATACGTGGTATCCACGTCTCACCTGAACTACAAAAATTCCCATGCGCATTGCTCGTTCAAGAAAGCAGAGCATCTCGTTCCGCAGGGCTGTGATAGGAAGGTCTTGGCAGGAGAAGCGTCGAAGCCCGCGGTGCAACTTCCAACAGAGGGCATGCAAAAAAATCGGCAACGCGGCTCAGGCTGGCTGGCCAGATAGGAAGGAGAGATAGATTCTGCGCGCCGCGGAAAGTGGGTATGGCCTGGGGTCCGGCAGTCGACAAAAAAACATGGGGTGATGGAGGGTGGTATATCTTATCGAAGTCGGCATTTCGGATCCAGAGTGAGCCAAGGAAAAACTCGCGACCTCTCATGTCTGCGATAAGGAGCAGGGGACCGTTTGACGCTCCAGGGGTGAGCCCGCGCCGACTTATCCGGCATCACATACATGCTGTATACTCGCGGCCGCGGGCGGTTGTCCCGATGTGATCATATGGCCACCAGTTTGCGGGGTTGAGGACATGGGCACGAGGCGTGATTGCAACCCTGCTGTGCGCGAATCCGGCCTGCCACAGCTCGCGCCGCATCTGCGTGGCGTACGAGTCGTGGGACGCAGGCACTATCGATGAATCTCGCTCGTGTCAGATTCTAAACATCAAGATTACTTTTAATCTCGTGCTAGTCGCTGTTGTGGCTGATGTTGTAAGCACGCAATTTGGACTTGAGGGCTTTTGCCCGCTCACCACACATCACCATTGGAGGTGCAATTAGAAAACTAAAAAAGCACAATAATGACGGCAGGGGTGGCGAGATAAGATGTTTGCGAATGATCTAGACTATTATGCGGAAACTAACTATAAGTGGTATTGATTTGCATGCTCTTTTTTTTTTTTTTTTTTACGAGATCCGCGTGTCCCTCTGTCAATAGAAATCGCTTGTGTCCTTATCGCACGCTCAAATTCCTCCGTATTCCTGGAACCTCTCTTGTCATAGTTTACATGAAACAGATTCATTCAACCGTGCCAATTAATGTGATATTTTCGTATGATTTTTGATGGACACCCGATTGATAGCTCGCCCTATCTGATCAAAAACTAACTTTTTCAAAGTCAACGTGATAGTTCTATAATACCGTCTGCGTACCTGAAAGACTTCTTTAGCGTAGGAGAGCCACTCATACTGAACAAAGAGCACTGGAATAATCCATTGGAACCGTCGTGTATGTACGAAGACTGTTGACCACCTGTTTAATGCGAGCGAGCCTATCACGACGCCTATCGGGTTCCTGGCATTCCCACTCTTTTCGTATCCTGTCCTCAGCGTCTTCAAGGGGCGTTTTTCCTTCATTGTCCCGAAGGTGACGATTGGCACCAAGGTCTAGCAGCCAATGACATGGCGTTCTGAAAGGTGATTTTGCAAAGTTTGGCCAAAGTGCCCACATGTCAATACTATCCACCCCAGAGTCAAATTTAAACATGCCTTTTATCAAAGCATGCAGTGGAGTGTGACCATGATCATTCCGAGAGTTAACATCCACCTTGCCGACTTTGATCAGCATCTCTAGAGCGGGGAATGTGAAAACGGGATATCTGAGCGTTCTAAACGTAGTATGGTGGCTTTTCAACAAAGGATGAAGGTTTTCAAACCGAGGATGGTTTTTAAACGCACAATGAAGCGGCGTGTCTCCGTCAACGAATCGCCGTCCAGTATCTACACCGAGAGATACCAAACTAGACATTAATTCGTCGCCATCCCAAGTTTTAGTAAGACTTCCATGAGAGAGAGCTTTGCACAGAATGTGGCTGCAACCAACTCCATTGATGTCGACCCCTAATTCGTGAAATACCAAATGGAGGGCTTTCGATAGCTCGGATTTGCTTGACTGAGAAAGTATTGCCCAGATGAAGCGCTCATCCGGTTCAAGCCGAGTATGCCACTCTCTGACAAACTTCCGCACGAGATCAAAATGACCATTCTTTAATGCGGCAACTAATGACACCTTCTTGGAAGAACTGTGCCCGTGGTCTACTGGTGCACTGAACTGTTCAATCAACAGCCGACAGCAATCCTCCTTTCCGTGCTCTGCGGCTGCCATGAGATAGCGTCCTTTGCCTGTGCCCTGAAGCAACGCTTTGCCCTTTTCCGTCCCCGCTAGATAAAAAAAGGTGCCCGACTGCTTGGCTTGGATGGCCCAAAACAGGGCATCTTGGTAGGCACCCATTATACCTGGATCGGCACCGGCCTCTACGAGAATTTTGACGATTTCGTCGTGTCCTTGCCTGCAGGCCGCGCTGAGAGGCGTGTCGGCAAGAAAATGCTCTTTGTTGAGATCCCCGCAGAATCCTAGTTTATACCGGATGTTGTTGGTCACCAAACGCTTGACGAGATGCAAAAGCCCGTGATCACACGCCATGAGAAGCACTGTATATTTAGGTTTGAGCGAATCGTATGGCGTGTCTTGGGAGCAAAGGACGTTTCGAAGCGTTGAGGATTTTCGGAAGAGCCGCTTGTGCTTGGCGGTGACGCCACCGAAGTCATCCTCGAGCGCATTGAAATGCAGCGGCCAATTGGTAAAGGCGCGCTTGAAAAAGGCCGCCAAACAATCAGATCTCCTAAAGTCGGGTCGGTTGCGCGCAGTCTCAAGCACGTACTCAAGCATGCGATTGGTGATGTCTTGATGCCCTTGCTTGTGACTCACCGCGAATGGACCTGCGCAGCTTTTGTTGAGAAGAAAGTCCTTGGCGCTTTGATGCACTAGCGTAACCACTCCGCTCGCGGTATGAGTAGTTACTTGAAGTAAATGTCCGCAGGAATTGACATGGCTCAGGCATACTTGCTCTCGCGTCAGGAGCGTTGTCCCCTTGATGTCTAACGCCTCGCATAGTTCATCAACGCTCAAAGGAGTATGAGCCAGAGTGATCCAGACCAGCATCTCCCGCAATTTTGTCTTGTGACTCTCATCAATCGATGACACGATTCGCTTATAGAGTTCTTTGAGGCCTTGTGGGAGTTGTTCCAGCGCACGCTCTAGCTGTGTGATATCTTGTGTCGACTCCAAATCATGCGACATGAAGCTGACCCAGAGGAAGGATTCCTCCGATCTCTCCTTGAATATGTCACTTATTCTTTTGTGAAGCGGTGTGTTGATGATATGTTTCATCTCGGCAAGGTCATCTGCTTTTTTTGAGATGTAGTTTTCGATATCTCCTCTCAGTTCTGAGGCATGGTCGAGAAGAATACGACGGAACGATGAAAGGTATTCTTGCAACAAAGATGGATGCTCTCTACTGAGAACAATGAGCTTTAGCTTGGAATTGGAGCCCTGCTGGGCTCGTGAGTCAAAGAGCGCCTTGACTTTGACGAGAATTGTCCGTTGAGAGTCCTTGTCGCATTCGTCTAAACCGTCCACAATGCATTGTACGGAATTGCATTGGACATCTTCGACCATTAATAAAAAGATATGCCAAAGAGTCTCAAATGATGGTTCCTGAAACAGGGTTTCTCCTTGCACCTTCCATCGAGGCAGAAGTATTTCCACAAGAGATTTCTGATGACATATCAACTGATATATCAACCCTCGAAGCATGTTGGTTGCCGAATTCCGCGTGGAATCTTGGTTGTCGCAAAAGAAATAAGTTGCAATTGTCCCGCTCTGCTTTTGGGCGGGGGCTTCGAACCGCTCAGAGAGATAAATGGCAATGAAGGTTTTCCCTTTTCCAGGACCACCGCATACCCACAATAGACCAGATCTGGACTCCCTCCACTCTCTATATTGCCTCGTTGACTCGACCCAATCGCATGTACCGTCCATTCTATGGCCTCGCTTGGTGATTATTCGGTCTCGGTCGCGCGCTGGGTCGGTGACAAAAAGAGACTTCAGGCACTCATCCTCGCCTGATTCACTTGGGATGTTGTATTGGATACTGTTTCCTATGTGAACCTGACTTTGTTCATGAGAGTATATGTTGGTCGCAGCATTCACGTCTCGACAACCTTGGACTCTATCATAATGCTGCTTCGCCTGGTCATGGTCGGCGTCGATGGCTCCGCTTCTAGGGACGAGGGAACTACCGGTGACATCGTGGCCAGTTGGGGGCCCGTCAAAGACGGTACTGTCCATCGTGGACAAATTCACTTCTAGGCTGCGGTCATGAAAAGGTGAGGGGAATAGTGGCTGAGATGATCGAGCTGAATCAATTGTTCACGTGATGCTAGTTCGTTTGCTGATAGCCTGCTTCGTATTCGTTTTCAGCTACAACGGCCGTCTCAGCCACGAGAACAGAGCCAATAATATTATTCAAAGAAAGCCACGATAACAAGCCAGCCATCCCAACAAATATTTCTGCCGCAACGTGCAGCCCAGTAATGATTCGTCGCAACTCCATTATGGGTTGATTGGCTAAACAAGCTTGGAGTGAATACTAATATTTAAGGTGAAGGGATGCGGGAATATCGAGGCAAGAAAGTAGTGTTTTGCCCAATCCCAATTGAAATTAACTGAAAAACTTAGCTTACTTTCAATCAATACACATAAGAAAATGGTTTACATTGGGTTAGCGTACCAGGGGAGCCCTTTACGAAAAGTGGTCAATTCCAATAAAGATAAACAACCAGCCCCCACGAATTGTAGTCCTAATGTTGAACCACTTTTTTATTGTATCTTTATTTTTTTTTACTTATCAATACGCCCCATAGGCCTTTTGTCCCAGAGAGGATACAGGTGCAGCTTTGCCTATTGCAAGAACTCAAGCAGGGCTTCGACCAGGGCCTGGGGCTCCTCTTCAGGAATAAAATGCCCACATGCCAAAGCCTTCCCAGAAGCGTCCCACGCATACTTCTTCCAAACTTCGAGAGGTCCCTCGGCCTTTGTAGCCATTACCTCGGCGAACAAGCCTGCTGCACCCCATACTGCCAGCAACGGGATCTCTATTTTCCTGCCCGCCTCGATTTCCTCATCGTCATAGATTCGATCCAGAAACGCTCCGGCCCTGTAATCCTCGCATGTGCTATGGATTCGCGTGTCATTGCAGTACGCATCGCGGTACTCATCAAGTGCAGCTGGGTCAAAGTCATCAAGATTCCCCTTCTTCGTCCAACTCGCAAGAGTGTGTTCCAAAAAGGTCCTGCCACTGTCGACACCCTTGATCATGTTTTCCGGAAAAGGCTCGGGCTGCGCCAGAAAGAGCCAATGATAAGCTCTGAGCCCAGCATTCGTGTCACCAAATCCTTTGTACATAGCCGCGGTCGGAATGATGTCAACCACCACAACCTTCAAGAGAGTCTGAGGGTGGTCGTACGCAAGGCGGTATGCAACCCTTGCACCACGATCATGGCCGACGAGATTGAATTTGTCGTATCCAAGCTGTGCCATGACGAAGACGCAATCTTGGGCCATCAGACGCTTGGAATAGCCAGATCCCTTTGTACTTGGGGCAACGGAAGAGTTTCCATAGCCTCGTAGATCCAAAAGTACAATGCTGAAGTGTGGCAGCAAGGAGGGTACGATTTTATGGAACTCCGCATGGGTTTGGGGAAATCCATGCAACAAAAGAAGAGGAGGTTTGTTGTCGATTTTCGTGCGGACGAATATCGAAACACCATCAGGTGTCTTGACGAATTGACGAGTGAAGCCAGGAAATAGATCAGCCATGGTCACTAGATTAGATTTGTGGGAGAATGAAGCTCTTTTTGTTCACAAAACTGCGTTTATGATCGAAGTCGAAGTGGCTGCTGAAATCTAGCTAGATGCATCGAAATGCGGAGCGAAGAAGCCCATTTATAATCCTGCTGGGAATACGGTCTAGATATTTTCACAGGTCATCTTACACCTTCATCGCAAAAACAAAGCCAAACACCTGCCGCCTCAGTTGTTTTCCCCTTCGGAACGATCAAGTGCCTCGGGGAAGTGTATTACCCTCTCGGACTTACGAACAGGTTCCGGTCGGGGTCCGAGCTTCTGGGTTCTACATCTCGAAGGGCGCAATATTTTGGAGGCGGATACTAAGTGCCTTGGCAATCATACATCCCTGTAAAGTAGACTTGGGCTTTTCGAGTTTGTAATACTCTGTCTAACTACTTTGAGCTGATTGAATAGCATTGAACACGAACGGCATCAACATTCACTGAAACAGCTGAAAGGCTGGCCTTCTTTTTGTAGATGCCCTTGTGTTTGATATTTTGTGACACTTCGCAGCAGAACGCTCTTGAAGCGATCAATATGGTTCGATCCGAGGATAAATTCTGACATTACCAGCAGAGCTGCCCCACTCGATGCACATGGTAGAAAATTGACCACGCAGCAGCCCAAGGCAGCCGATGATCCTCGGCAGCGGAGGGTTCCACCAGCTCCCATCGGCCGGAGCTAGTTTATAGGAATGCGGGGAGAAGTCCCAAGCCTCGGACATCGAATCGAATGGCCCGGATTACGAGACGACTCGTTCCAAATAAATCCGAACACCGAATTGCATCATTACAATTGTCATATTTTACTGGGGTCTGGCGAAAATTTACCTTGTTACGTTCGCTCCCACTTTCCGTGTCATACGGTGCATTCACTCCTGCGTGATGTGTTATGCTAGAGCTCATCAATGCCGAACCCCCAAGTCAACTGCATATCATCTTGGTCGCGAAGAGTCTTGTGGTGGTGCACAGGGGTGTTTGATTGCACATATTATTTCATGTTAAAAATTTATCAAAAGGAATATCAAGTTCACGTACGTAATGGAATTTGAGGCGATAGAAAGCTGCTCAATTCCTACTCTATCTACTGTACAGTAAACTAAAGTCACCGTGATGTTGCCCACATATTTATCATAATTGAGGCCTCCCCGTTGTCGTACTTGGTGACCTCAATTATCTCATCAGTTTGTGTGTGTTATACGGACCCACTCCTATGGAATCGGAAAATTTATTCACCCTCTTCTCAATCATCTGCAGACCCTCGTCACTAACAAATGACACCAAAGGGTATCGCTGATCTTTCCGGGATTACATATTAAAAAGTGCGACGAGTGAAGATCGACGCATTCTGTTCGATGCATTCAGAACAACTCTACTTCACGGAAAAGGACTCGTTAGGAGACTTCTGCATTTGCAACATGATGTCCCGACAAGTATTTGGTGCAACCAAAGCGAGGTTCCTGCATAGACTCTCAGTGGCGGACCCGCAGACACAGAGGGTTGTAAACAGCAGAGCCCTTGACAAATTACTAAAGTCAACCGTGCAATCGTATTCGTACGGCCCGGCCCTCACTCATTTACCGCGTCCCGAGGCATGAGGGATTGCCTTCACTATGCTCCCATTCATGGTTTGCGTTTGAATATATTGTCAGTATTCATATAAATAATCAACTTAGATCTGAACCTCAACAAGTGTAGCTTTACCATAATTGGTGGTTGGATTCGTGCACGTAATCGGAACAAGGCCAGAATTTGTAGGCTTGATCAAAGTTGTGCGCTGATCCTGCACGAAATGATGAAGAATGTGGCTCATTGCAATTATTCACATTTTTGATGGATTGAGCTGAAATACGAGCAGACAACATATGTAGAACATATCAACAGCTGCTGAGAAGGAAAATTCTAGCCAAGGGTGTTGGTACGCAAACATGTCAGGAGATACGGTCATACTATCCGTCGGCGCGAATGAGAGTTTCGAACTGTGTTCTCCCACATCTAGGATATTTATAGCCCAAATTCATTCCGGAGGAAGAAAAACAGTCATCACCGGCGTTTCGCGTATGCCGGGTCAGCAAATGTCCGTGGTGGGGCATCCAACGCTTCCGCCTCAACGGGTCTCAAGCCACACCCGTTGCCGCTGACGAAGCTTGAATGTATGCCGGACCCGAAAAACATCATTAAGATTCAGATAAAGATGGAATCGCACGGCGCAGTCGGAACCGAAAAAGCGAAGGATGGATACGCCAGACCGGCCGGTAAATCACCATGGTGCGCGCCTCGATCGATCAACATGCTAAAAACGGAATGATGGACGATGGATTTGCCGTGGCCTCCACCAAAATGCTTGCGAAAATGTCGAGACGGGCATGGATATTGAGGAATTGATCCAGAAGGATTGTAACCGATTACGCAAAATAGGCTGTCGGATGCGGGGGGGATGGCATCGGAAAGTCGGCTAAAAAGCCAAGGAACGCCAAATCGTGACAGCGCGATGGTGTGGAGACGGCTTTGGTAAGAAGTAATTGGACTCCGGAGGCTTGGGCCCATGAGCTAAATGAGGGACGTGCCTGGATGAACAGGCATCATGGTTGGTGGGCTCGGCAGCCTCGACGAGACGAGAAATAGGATCCATGCCACTTCGAGCCAAGATCGTTCAGGTCACGTTTATGCATCTCACCGCGGCTCCAGCCTCTCGATCTTGCGCCACCCACCACGATCGGTTGTTGAGGACAGCGCGCCGAAGGGGGAAAGGCGTCGTCGAGTAATTAAAATGGCCGAGAGCCTGAAGCTGAAGTGGATACGACAGAGCGTCGGTAGACCCGGGTCGAAAGCTTGTTGGGCAGCCAATGATGAGGGCAGAAAAACGAAAGAATCGCGGAGAAGAAGGGCTCAGAGTTGTTCTCCGCCTCGTGGTCAGATTGCAGTAATTGCAGGATCCACCGAAATAAGCCTGTTGCGCTGGGATGGTCCGAGACCGAGTGACGTTTTCCAAGGGTAAAAGTGGCCGGGTGGAGCCGCTAGAGTGTGTCAATGTGTCGAAGCTTTACGGTAACGAAACTATCGGCTGTTCCGACAGCCAATCAGGATGCCGGAACGTCAGACGCAGATACAGTAAGAAATCCTTTGGCTTAGTCGAGAGCCTGGCTAGAGGAAAAACCTTGAACTCAAACAGGAAGGATATTCCTCAGGCATCAAAAGCCAGCAACAGCCTCCCGTCTGCCAACGGCCCACGTGGCCGTTTATTTCTTCAGGGGAACTAACTGTGGCTCGACACTTCCTGTCCCGTCCCATCCAACGCCTTTTTGCGGAGAGAGTGTGCGGCACAAGATCGCGAAGTACCGAAAAACCCCGACCTCAAGATGAGATTGCTCCGTGTCGAAGATCTCGAGCTCGAGACCTTTAACGAGAAGGACTTGCCGCCCTACGCCATCCTCTCTCACACGTGGGGCCCGGATGAGTTCCTCTTTGAGCACGTCCAAGATCCATTCCATGTTGGGCAGGGCAAGGGCGGTCGCAAAAAGGTCCTGGCCGCTTGCAAGCAGGCACAGCGCGATGGCCTGGAATACATCTGGGTCGACAGCTGCTGCATCGACAAGTCCAACGGCAGCGAGTTGTCCGAGGCCATCAACTCCATGTTCGCGTGGTACCAGGGATCAACCGCCTGTTATGTGTATTTAGAAGACGTCACACTGGAGCTGGACGGCACAATCACAAATTTTGAGACCAGCCGGTGGTTTTCGCGTGGTTGGACCCTGCAGGAACTCATCGCCCCTCATGGATTGCGCTTCTTCGACCGTAACTGGGGGCCCATCCTCACAAGAAAGAAGCTGTCCCGCAGAATCGCACAAATCACAGGCATCAAGGAGTTTTACTTATTCAGAGACCATGACCACGCGCCCGCCTCAAAAAACACGCCTGGCGAAAGGTGCACGACATGCGGTGGTGTCGACAACATCAAGGAATTGTTAACCAAGGAGTCAATTGCGGCAAAGATGAAGTGGGCATCAAGCAGGACAACAACGCGACCTGAGGACATGGCCTACTGCCTCATGGGTCTTTTTGACGTCAACATGTCGCTCCTTTATGGTGAGGGCTCCAAAGCCTTTACTCGATTCCAGGAAGAGATTCTCAAGAACCGCCCTGACCAGTCTATTCTGGCGTGGACTATTCCAACAGCCCAGGAAAAGGAGGCTGGTCAGCTCCGTGTCGCATACTTACCTGAGGACCCCTCGGCGTTCGAATTGGATCTGTTTGACAAGGATGATAGTCGACTTGGACGAGACAACCTTACCATTACACCAAAGGGACTGGAGATTGACGTGCTATTGATTGAATGTCCGCTTATCAAATATTCACGTGGCAGCGATAAGCAGCAGCACGACCACTACTATTTGGGAGTTCTCAGTTGTTCAATGGGCACTGATTCTTTGGCTCGAGTAGCCATTATTCTACAGCCTCTACGAAAGAATGCTCATATGCCAACCTTTGCTCGAGTGTTTAAAAACACTATTGTTCTCCTAACCCCGGGTGGTAAACCTCAGGCCATCACCAATTCAAAAGAAGAAAAAGTCGATTTCGCTAGTAAGTTTTTGTGGGAGAGTTGGAAATGAGCACGCTGCTAACAATCATCTACAGTTAATTGCGATATGGACTCATTCAAGCACAAGAGAATTCTTCTACAGGCTGTTCCTCCTTCCACGGAGCTCAACCACAATATTCCCGTCGTCAAGATGGTCATTGAGTCCTTTGGTGATTGGCACATTACGGCACAGTATCCCGAGTTTGGCGAGGGTGGTGTTCTCGATCGAAGTTTCGATGCACCAGGCGACGCCCACATTCACCCTGTCGTCGGTCGTGGTATTTTCTGCTTTACTGACGACGAATACGCCTTTGTCGCCATGCTGGTGGCAGACAATACTGAGAAGGGTTACCTGAGCACAAAGGCACGATACTACTGCTGGATAGAAACCTGGAAGGCGTTTACCGACGACGTAGACGACGAGCTTCAGGATCCTTCACCCGAGGCCCTCAAGGGAGCTCTGCAGGTGTACATCAAGAACCTCTCCAAGAAAGGGTTCGTGAGACCGCCGTCGGAGACGATTGAGGGACCTTACAAAGCCAAGGGTCGGGTGAGATCAACCGACTTCTTGGGACGAATGCTACACACGCTTGAAGTGGAAATTCAACCTTCAGGCATCAAAATGAGAAACGGCGTTAAGGCAGTCGACGCTCGTTGGTATCAGCTCTCCAAAAAGATTGAGAACTATGCCGATGACGCGATTGCTCAAAACAATTATGAGAGAGATCACCGATAGACATGTTTTTTTTATGTATTATATGTAATTTAATATATTAGACTAGACTTACTTTCATAAAATTCAACCTCTTTTTTTTTTTGCTCTATTGATTACTTGCAATTTTGATGGGTTCGCGAAAACTCGCAACGACTAGGGGGTGTTTCAGAATGGTGGCTGAGCGCTGAGGCGCAGTCAGCCACCATGTAGGGTAACTCATTCATCTGCCAATCATGATCACGATGATGGCGCAAGGCAACCGCAGTAGTCTGCCTGGGTGTTTTTTGTCCTCATCCCCCGCAACTTATGTCAGACTTTTGATCTCTCCCGCGCCCTTGACCTGCGTGGGATTAAACATGACGTTTCTTGATGACACTTCGGACTCAGGTCTGCCAAGCACCAATCATGGGACATCTACGCCTCAAAACACCGACTTTGACTTTGTGCTAGTCAACCCAGAGGCTCCTCCTGAGTATGCGGGAGTGGGCAGTGCTCTGACGTCCCAGAGGAGGAAAACTGCCGAGTCTGCCCCTGCGTACAAGACGGCAAGGAAGTTAGGTGCTCTCTTCGGGCCCATTGCGCCCCGTGTTCCAGAACTCATTGCAGCCTATGGGAAGAGGGTAACCGAGATTATCGAATCGCCGGGTGTGAACCCCTCTGCCAATGAAAATCATGGACCATTTGCCTCACTTGTCGGTGTCGATGCCACTTCCATCTGGGCCGCCGCAACAGCTGGCCATGCAGCAATTGCTGTCCACCTTTTGGCCAGTCTTCTAGCCCGCGTATTCGATCCCGCCCAGGCGACCTCAGTTTGGGCAGAGCTCATATATGAGCGCCAGCGCGAACTAGAAGACAGCCGGTCTAATAACGAAGCGACGCGCCAAGACATCTCACGAAATGAACTTCGACTGTGGGATGCGAGCACGCGTGCCTGGCTTCATAGCGCCGATGTTGCCATGCTGAAGCAGGACAGACGTTTTCAATTACACTTCCAAAACAGCAATTTGCCGATGAAGGAAGGGGATTCTCTATACCGAAATGTCATTGGTGCTTGGACAGAATCAATGATGGGCGTGGAACGCCTGCTAAGCGGGGAAAACCAAAATGCTGCGGATGGGGCCATTCTTTTAGCCTTGTCTTCTTGGCATTTATACCCTGATCTCATAATTAAAGGAGACCGGGATACCAAAGTTGAATTCAATGATTCCTTGTTCCATTTCGAAGACATTTCAACAGCCAGACTAACCATCCCAAAGGATGGCCCAGCCGGTATCGGTAGGATTTGCTGGCCTCTCACCCTCTCGCATTACCAACGCTCCGGTGAGCCACTCAAGGTTGTTGGTGAAGCAAAAAGTCGGCTCAAGATTGAAGAGCTTCATTTGGTGGCTCTGGGGGGCTTGTTCAAGTCTTGGGGGCTCTCATACGACAATATAGTCCCAGCGGCAAATTGGCTCGTATCCCTATGGAAATTTATCGAGGCATCGCGACGCAAAGAGACTGGGCGGTATTGGCTTGAGATCCTGGCATCTGCTTCCCACAGGCTACTCAAATCCACAGGAAAGGAGAGAGAGATTTATGAAGCTCTGCTTGGCCTTGGATATCGGCGCGGAGAAAGACTCTTCTCCCGACCGTCCTCTGAGAAACCATGCATGCCCTGGTTTGGACTCCGGTCGCATCACATCCTTCGCGCCTTATCTTCCTCGACGTATACGGAATGTGGAATCTGGTACCTCAGAGGCATTTCAGATACCGCAGGTTTCAAATGCGAAGAGGCTATCATCTCGGTGATTTCTGCCGAAAAGGTTGAAAAGGAGCAATTGTACGCCACTGCTGCCCCGCATGACGCTGCTGTCTTTATAAGCGCCGCGCCTCCCTCTGCGGATGATGTTCCCGATCTGGAATTCGATAAGCCTGATAGGACTCATAATAAAGCAGCGCAGAATATTGCCGACAATTCTGAAACTCAGCTTTCCCGTGATGAAAGGCGCGCTGCGAGGAAGGGCAAAGGCCGTGCTCAAAGTGAAGTACCTCAAACTGGCCTCTGCCATGGAAGATGGTCTTGGTCTTTGAAGTTGAATGGCAGACTCCAACCTCTGCACGAAGACCCGAATGCTGTTGAGGGGGAGTCCTTTTGTCGTTTGGACACTTCTGGCATAATATTCAACGGGTCCTCGGGCTTATATCGTGACTACATTTGCAACACCTCGCAGCTGGAGTTGCGGCATGCGCCACTGCTTTTTTCTCGTCCACCAACAAAATGCAAATATCCTTGCAGATGCATCTCGCAGGGTGAGCCCAATGCAATCTTCGGGAGATATCTACACAGCGGCCAAGACACGTTCAAGCTCTGGATGAAAGGCACACCATCGGATAGTGTTGTACAGAATATTCAGCGTCTGCAACATGGTTCTCTCGACAATTTGGTCGATCTCTCTGCAGCGACCCGACTGCTGGACAAGGCAAAGTTGAACGGCAAACTCCTTTGCCAATATCTCGATGGCGTAGATCCATTCGAGACTGATAGCCACGCCAAGTCTGTGTTTAAGCTCATGGGCACAGAAAGGGGACTGTGCGAGACAACTATCGAAGCACTGAGAAACCTGGCCACGGCCACAGACATCTATGCCAATCTCGAAGGTGCTACGATCTCGAGCACCATCCTTGAGACAGGGCTAGCGGACGCGAAATGGGGACTGAAGGGTGATTTGGCTTTTGTAACTCGCTCCATGGTTTTCAGTTGCATCGCGATGTTGGAAACCGGTCACGTCAATGTGGAACCCCAAGAATTCGACAGGGTCATGGCTCTGTCATCAGGCAATTCTTTATTCGTGTCGTCACGACTCCTTTGCGATCCTACTCACCACATCCCTGACGGTGCTGTGACGCGCATCACCGGTAACATTGGCCGATCTGGACTCAGCCTTTTGATCCCTCCCGAGGCAACGCGAGTTCGGAGTCCGTCGTCTGGTGCATTAGCCGATGCACCATTTGATGGTGAGTCAAAGAATAGCTTTGAAGGCACCTGTCTCCAACTTTCGCTCATGGAGAACGAGACCTTGCTGGAATATGGTGCTTCTGGTATTTTCGATCACGAAGCGTTCCTTGTCGAGGCGGCAGTGTCAGTGCACGACAAGGGTGAGTGGGTTGCTGACCTGGACATCTTGAAGCTATTTGACGAGAACCTTCTCAATATCGTCAAAGCTAATCGAATGACATGTCGACGCAATCATCCAAGATCTCCCAGCAACGCGACAGATACAGGAGGCTACGAGCTGGTATCTATGGATTCGTGGGAACAGATTCTGGACGCGTCTCCAAAAATGGCCGTGATTCAGACCTCCAGGAACTGGGTAGCCCGGCTTGCCATCGCAGGAGTCTTGTCTCAAAATCAGATGAGAAAAGGTCAAGAGGAAACCCCCGATGATCCAGAAAACACATGCATACAAGATAAGGGCTTCTTCGTTCTTGAAGAAAGTGAGGATGTTTGTTGGACTTGTCTGCTGAAAAGATTAATTGGTGGGGTTCCGAAAGAGGACGAAAGAACTAACCTAAAGTTGATTCATTAAAAGCATGTAGATTTTGTTTCGATCTTGTTCATACAAACAGATTAAAATAATTTCGTGAATGAAACATCCATTTTCAACGTTCTCGCTACACTTTTGTTTTAATAAAATGCATGCTGTTATCTCACCTTCACTTGGCCGAACCAACTGGCGGACTACTAACAGCAGCCTCCGACTGGTCAGGAAGAAACCCACAACACGCTGCATATTCACGCATTCAAAACCACGCACCCCGCTTCAAACAAGCGCAAATGTGAGGACCATTGATGACATCAACCCGCCAAAGCTCTTTCAAAATGATCTGTGATACGTGCCAAGCATGCCTGAAGCAAGCACTAGGAGTTGACGAACGTAAGGACATACAAAACCTCAACTTAAATGCACTTCCGCATCATACCAATGCGCACAGCCTTCAAATTGCCATTCACTCAAGGTGCTTGATTTGCTTTACATTCTGGCACTTGTTTCGGTCAGAAGAACTGAATACCATCCTTGGCTCCATTCATGCTTCCGCAGGTGGCCAAGATACTCCTCCTAGCCTTACTGTCATGTCTGTATCGCAACGCAGCCATGATTGCCTGGACTTTCAGATCAAATGGGCCCCCGGAACATCGGCAATAGCATACAGATCTCAACGCTACAACTGGTTCCGAGTGACACCAAGTAAGCGTATATTTCGAATCTCCTAACAACGCACAAAGGTTGACGGATTTAGTGCAAGATGAAAGTTGCAACGCAATTGTTGATGGCCTGGAAAGTACGCGCGTGTCCAACAACACAATGTCCTCCGAGACATTCACGATTGCAAACGAGTGGATCCAGGACTGTTTAGTGAACCATCCTAGCTGCAATTCCTGTGGCAATGAGACCTGGTACCCAACCCGCCTACTCGACTCCGGACCTCTTGATGCAGAAATGTCCACTATGCGCCTCATAGAAACAAAGTCAACCCCGCCAGTAGGCCCTTACACAACGCTAAGCCACAGTTGGGGCAAAGGACACTCTCTAAATTTAAACAAGGCTTCATATCAGAGATTTTTGGGTGGGATATCTGTGTCATCAATCCCGCAAACATTCCGCGACGCTCTGTTCGTATCACGCAAGTTGGGTATTCGCTACTGTTGGATTGACGCCATGTGCATATTTCAGGACAAGGATGACCTTTCCGACTGGGGTAGAGAGGCATCGCTAATGCACAAAGTCTACTCCAACACGCTCTGCAACATTGTCGCTGCCGAGAACGAAGACAGCTCCGGCTCTATTTTCAACTCACGGGACCCGAGCATCATGGTTCCCCCAGTGGCCAAAGCGAGCTTAGGAGGCCCCAGGAAGTGGGTGATTGGCGACGTGTGGTTTTGGAACCAAGTCGCAAAAGCGCGAATCAACACTCGGGCCTGGGTCATGCAGGAACGCTTCATGTCGCCGCGTGCCCTGCACTTTGGTGCCAGCCAAGTCTTCTGGGAGTGCCGAGAGAAGGATGCCGCAGAGGTAATCCCCGGTGGGTTGTTTACGTATTCAGCAGCAGCACGCTTCAAGGCTCAACACTCGGATATGGATCGTGCCAGTCAGCCAGATCAGGCTGCGGACAGCTCCGCGGATAATCAGTGGCAGGACCTCGCCAGCGCCTACTCTTCTTGTCTTCTAAGCTTTTCCAAAGATAAACTGGTTGCATTCTCGGCCATAGCGAAGCAAGCATCGGCCTCCTGGAAAGATGAATACGTGGCGGGCATGTGGGGTCGATTCTTGCCAAGCCAGCTACTCTGGAGCGTGAAGCTAGATATTAGCGGCTCCTCACGATACGAAAATTACGTTGCTCCCAGCTGGTCCTGGATGTCAATCAACGGAGGCATTTTTTCAAAGCGGATTTCGGTAGTAGGCGACGCGACATTGATCCAAGTGGATGACTACAACCTAGAATACGTTACTTCCGATAGGACTGCATCCATTCGAAGCGGCTGGCTGCGCGTCAGTGGATCTTTGAAACCGTTTAAGGCGATTTGCTGCTCCGGGAGTGGAATGAGCAATCTTAGGTGGTCTTTGATTATCAATGATCTTGAAGTCGAGTGGAGAGAATTGGACACGCCGTGGAAAGTGTCATTTGATGAATCAGAGCGAACTTATGAGCAGGAAAATAAAAATGGCACCCTGTACTGCATGCCGGCGAGGAAGTATGCAATTGGGCAATCTGAGCCTTGTTATGAAGTCCTGCTGTTCAAGCTGGTAGATGCTGACGCTGGGACGTTCGAGCGCATTGGGTTGGCAATGGGGGAAGAGAAGAGGATTGGACATTTGTTGACGTCCATTTCCCCCGATGAAAGCAAGCTCCCATGTGTTGAGTATAAAAATGGGCTTCATACTATAATAGTGTTATGAAGGGTAGTGACAAGTCAAAAATCCTCATTAGGGGAAAGGATAGCCAACATTTGTATAACCTAGATATGTCTATTCTCTTGTTCATATTTATCCGATGGGCTATTTTCAAATTATTGATTTTATTTTGGTACTAAGAAATGCGGAAACATTAATTTTGTCGTAGATGGAGCTGCTCATCATGCCAACGAGCTCACATAGCATTTTGTTTGGACTTTACCCTAGAGTAGAAGGGAAAATGATACCCTCGGCGATTAGATCAAGTCGGCGGATCGCCTGTTTCAGTAAATTGCTACAATTAGAAAATTGAACTTAATCCAAGGAAGCTCAACCTTTCCAACAAACTTAGCCCTGCGACAATGTCTGGCCCCAGACGAAACTCGTAGAAACCCAACCCCCGCCATTTCTGCTTGCCGCTATCCGTACCGAAAACTGCAAACATCGCAGTACAGTAGCATTACGGCAACTTCCATAGATAAGCGGGTTACCGAAGCCATGGGACAATAACCCATGGGACGAAAGCGAGACGAACGTGCTGGGGTAAACCTTGGGCCCCAGCGGGATTTTTCCGCGCAGGCCGCGGCGTCTCCACCGCCCCCTGACGGCCGCGTAATTTTCTCCCGACTTAGACTCTCACACTATGGCCAAAGGAGAATGACTTGTTTGCTCTGACCATATGGTGCCATTCCTTCTGCCGAGTTGGCGTTGACTTGGCCGAGGCTAAACTAGGCCGTTTTTTCGTATCATACACGGTAACACTTAGCGGCCCGAGCAAGAACGAGCCAATGAAAGGAAGATTTGCCGATTCGTGACTAACGGTAGAAATTGGATTTTTTTTTCGTGTGACGCGAGACGTAGCACTGGTGCAGATTTGAGGGTTGGTTTCGTCTCCGCCGAGATGCATGAAGCATACGGTTATCAAATTCCGGGGCACCACTTAGGCTCCGGAAATTGAGAGATGGAAGTACCGAATCTCGGTACATGGTGGGGGCTGCTTCCGCATCTCGGGCATCTTGAGCCAATGGTTCTGTTTTCTTCATTTGCGTTCCTGCATTGGGACATTTGACTTTGCAGTGTTGCTGTACATGCCGGCGGGGGCTATCTTGCGATGCGCATAATCCGGGGAGGTTCATCATTGAAACTATCGCGGGGATTTCAGGGGCCAGTTCGTTTCTCGGTTTTCAAGAGAGGATTCGCTAGTATACATGTCACAAGGCGATATACCATAATTGCACTACGCATTAGTGGAGCGTTTACTTCACTTTTGCCTTTGGCGCGACCGGCATTTGACAATACATAATATCAACTTGGGTATATTGCTTTTTTAGACTAATTGAATCCAGAGTCCAGGTTTTGGTTATATACGATTTTCCCAATCTTGGGGGTAGGCAGGGGCATCGCGACCCTGACCCTGCCGTCTGTTTCCTGAGACATTGACCTGGTGCTGGTTGATGGGCAGGCTCTGCCTTGACACACTTTCTTGCTCAATCTCCCGAGTGATGTGAATAATGTGGTGCGTTGATCCGTCATCAGTGCTGTCCTTGTTGTCCTGGAAATGCGCCTCCTGGTCGTTGTACGTTCTATTGCCGCTGGGATTCGAAAGCTTGAAGTGAGTGCGTCGCCCACTGGTACCGCCAATAGTAACAAGGTTGACATCGTTGGATCGTCCGGATGGTTTGTCGCTTGCGCCGTAGGAAGGAGCTAGACTACGAAAGAGAAGTCGTAACATGGGCATAGAACCGGCTATGATACCCAAATCGCACTCGAGCACCGTGAGCAAAACAATTTTGCCAATCTCGTCTGCAGAACGCCGGGTTAGCATGCTGGTTTCCCATACTCTCTTCTTTCTCGTTAAAGGCTTGGGAAAGAAACTTACAATATCGGTTGGAAGGCGTGGTGTACGCCCACGTGTAGGTAATACGAATAGTGGTGGCTACCGATGCAAATACACCCAGTGACAAGACGCCGATTGTTAGGATCTTCGTCTTCTTTGGCAGTTGAAGGTGGCGGAGCAGAAGCATGGGCAGGATCGTGGTGGCGATATCAGTAAAGATGTTCGAGGCCGAAACGAAGTAGGAGACGTTTAAGATGACCGTCTGACCCGAGGTACAATCTCCCGGCTTACCCCATGCTGCCGATACGGGCTTGCATTGGAAGATGGCCACAGGCCATGAGATTTGCCAAACAATCCAGCTGAAGGTGAACAAGACCCAAAGGATCTTAGTATAGGTCCTATTCACGTTCTTGGCAAGGCGTAGCAGAGTCCAGATGATACTAGACTTGATCAGCGCGCCATCCAGGACATAGAGGAACTGCCAAATGATTGTCCATAATCCCATCTTGTATTGCATGCCGACCGTGATGATGTTGTCGTATGATCCAATACCACTGAACGAGAGAACGATGACAGCGGCATTGTGTCCAAGGTTTATCAGCTACACATTGTGTCAGTCATTCGTAACGCAGAACTGCCTTGATGTAAGACTTACCCATCCAGCAAGCATCAACCAGTCCTCAACGGCAAATGCGTGTGCGGACAACCGAATGTAGAATCTCAGGAGAGCGACGAGGCTGGACAAGGCAGTACACACAATGGTGACTACCAGCAGGATAAGCGCCAGCCCCTCGGGTTGGATAGGCTCATATTTGGTCGTGGTCAAATCCTTCGCCATGTTTGCACCGCGTCGAATTTTCGGCTCTTTTTCGTTCTCCACGACCAAGAGTGAACGTTATAACATGCGGTCAAGTGCCGGACGGGGAACTCTTTTCAAAGATGAGTCGGGCCCTTCTCCACATCCGATGTGTGTCCCTGGCTTTTCGTACCGTAGCACTGCCGCTGGAGCGGCCAAGTCTATCTTCGACTATTACGCAGGATTGTTTGTGGTTGGGCCAGAGCCTTCATCAATCGATTTGGGAAACATTCATGCCAGTAATATGTCAGGGGGACCAGGTAAATTATGAAAGGGGGACCCGAAGTACTCCACATCCCGCAAACCTGCCCAACTGCAGTTACTGCACAGCATTCTCCATAGACATATTTCGGGGCCTCCTGGTGGAAAGACCCTGTGCAGTGAGAGAAATACTGGAGTCTTGGCTCGTTGCGGCTTAGCCGTCCATCTTAGAGTTGGGACCCATGCGACCAAGGGGCAGAGCAATCACGTCGTTCCAGGTGGGTTATTCCCTGTGGGCGTTCGACCACAAAGAATGTCAATATTACGACGGGTTACATAGGCCGAAGTTAAACGTATTTTTTTACTGTAACGGGGCATGTTCGATCCGGATTGGCATCCGGAGGTGGATTTGCGGCGGGATGATCTTCCGATGAAGCTGGTTGAAATGATCGTCTCTACCAACACGATATCCACACGACAGCACATCTTGATCAACAACCGATAACTCGCAAAAAGAAGACAGGTCAAATTGACTTCACCTTTCCAGCTCAGCAGAAGAAGATAAGCCGCATCTTGGCCTGTCAGCAAACTCCCGTTTTCGTTTCGCCGGTTAAAGTTTGATCTAGGGGCGCTCCGCACCGTTTCCCCGTCACTCCCGGTCTGCCGGTATTATACTTTGCTGGGTGGTGTCTCATGCCTTAGCACCAACCAAATAACATTCCACCATCATGGAATGGTGGAGTTTAATCAGAAATATCCAGCCTCGCTTGGCCGTGCATACGCTCATAAGACTGGGTTCTGCAGGGCTTGCGGGCGGGA
The DNA here is from genome assembly GCA_020975415.1 of Calonectria hawksworthii. Lineage (NCBI taxonomy): Eukaryota > Fungi > Ascomycota > Sordariomycetes > Hypocreales > Nectriaceae > Calonectria > Calonectria hawksworthii. The sequence goes on along the minus strand of JAHXZK010000015.1, from coordinate 1,347,603 downwards.
GCGACCTGGTGGTGTTATAGGGCTTGGCCAAGAACGGAGACGGACAGGGATCGCAATGCCACCTTCTGTCCCCATCTGTACAAGTGTGTCCGAGATGCGACCTCCGAATTCTCGGAGGAAGCTAACGTCGCAGAATTTTTAGTGCGTCCGAAGCCCCACTCCCCCTATTGTCTGTATCTCAGCCTCAGCATACAAGCTAGTTAGTTTGCCACGTACGTCTGCCAACTACGAATGCGATATGCCTCGTCACACAGAGCACCACGCCACCAAAACCTACCCATTCGAAACTACTACCCCAGCCACGTGCAAGGACCTCAATTGGCACAGCAAGCCCAACGCCTACATGGGTGGCATTTTGAAGCTTCTCGTTGTGCCAGAATCCCCTGAGGCTGCTGTTTTACGGAAAGTTACCCTAAGAGCATCAATGTAGCATTCGTATTTGTTGTTGGCAAAAGAACGCTCATCAGTTACGAGACTATTGGCTACTTGTCGGCCCACACTGCGGAAGTTGGTGCTCATCACTTGATATAATATTAACTCGGGCCGATATGGAGAAGAGGCACATTGAATCCGAGGTTACGAGGAGGTTTTACGAGGGCATGACTCGGTGGCAAAGCGGTAAGAACATCTCAAACAAAACTCTTCATAAAATGTAAGGTGTAAGATAAAACAAGGTGTGTTTGCATTGACGAACATAAAGTTGATCTATACTCGATTTAATTTAAATTCGGATGTTAACTGCCGAATGCGTTAAGAGATTGTCAAAACATTGCTTGCATAACGCGGAGAGAAGCCACAACCCGCAGTCTGCGATACAAAAGCCAAGCAAAATTATGCCTCAGGTGGTGATCCTTGTCTCGTGGGTCCGGGAGAACTCTACTTCAAGCCTAAGCTAAAGTAGGTCCCGGCTAGGCATCTAATAACCGAGAGACAGGTTTCACAAACAAGGCGAGCATTTAGCTATTATTTAAATATTCCGATAGCTGTCGTGCTCGCTTTTCTAGCCAAAAACGTCTAACTAATTCATAACATTCACACACACAAAAAAGAAAGAACCAAACATGACTGAAACAACAATCGAGCAGCTTCCCGCCCTTCCTGAGGGCTTGACGCCTGAGTGGTTGAGCGAGAAGCTCGGACACAAGATCAAGTCGCTTGAGAACACGCGAAACATCTGGGGAACCGCCAGTAAGCTGTTTTACAGCATCACATACGAGAACGAGAGCGATGAAGAGAGGCCGAAAAACATCTGCATCAAGGGCGTCTTCGACCCCAAGATGATTGAGGCGCAGCCCTGGACAGTCAGCTTGGCGCAGCGCGAGGCCGAGTTCTTCTCCAAGGTAGCACCCAATGTGAAGAACATGGTATTCCCCAAGGGATGGTGGAGCGGAACAAGCGAGACGCAGGGCATTGCCATCATGAACGATCTGACTCCCGAGGGGTGCACCTTTGCCCCCGAGGTTGCTTCATATTCAGTCGAGAAAGTGATGAACGGTGTTGAGTCATTGGCCGGTCTGCATGCCCAGTACTGGGGTCAGAGCCAAGAAGATCATCCATGTAAGCGGCCCCCCTTTTTTTCTTCCCGGCGCCCGCCTCGTTTTTTTCTCCGTCCATCACATCGCCTCCAGACAACTAACTTGGCGAACAGGGATCTGGAACAACTATGATCCAGCCATGAAGTTCATGTGTACGCCCTGGGATGATGTGGTTCGCACCCCGGGACGACCCGAGTTGCCCGAGTATCTCATGGACGGCAAGCGATGCAACGAGGCCCTTGATCGCTACTATGCCGAGCGCAACCCGCGATTCCGCACCCTTCTCCACGGAGACACTCACATCGGAAACATTTACTTCACAGCCGACGGCAAGATTGGCTTTTTGGACTGGTCCGCCTTCCACTTTGGGTCATGTTTCCACGACATTGTGTACTTTATGACTGCTCTCTTGACCATCGAGGACCGCCGCGCCCACGAGATGGAAATCCTGGACCACTACCTCGAGACGCTGCACCGCCTCGGAGGTCCCAAGTTTGACCGCCACAATGATCCCGAGGTTATGATCGAGTACAAGCGGTCATTCATGACCAACGTCATCTGGCTCATTTGCCCCGATGGCCTGCAGAGCAAGGAGCGTGTTGCCAACTTGTGCGAGCGCACGGTTGCCACTTACGACGACCACAAGGTCATTGATGTTATTCTTAGCCAGCCCAAGCCTTCCGCTTAAAAAAAAGAAAAATAGGGGCTATAAGTTTTTATTCGCAGTTTTGCACGTACATAGCGCTGTAGTCGAATTACAAGGCCAAGGAATTTAGCCAAGAAACGCACGTGCAAGTTAAGTGATGTAGATAAGTGGATGATGCTATTTGCCAAGATACGGCTTCTCTTCCGGACTCTCCAGATAAGCTTTTTGTTTCGGACGCACCCCAACTTCTCCGGCAAGCAATCATGGTAAATCCTTCAGTTCAGAAAACCCACAATAACCAGCATCGTATTCCTTGCTGAGTGGTACGAACTGCCGGATGGGGAAAAAGATGAACGGCCTGGTGTGAGTTGATTCGGTCTCGCGCTTCGCCGAACGGTAGCCAAGATCGGGTTTTGAAACGCCTCGTCTGCATCATGTGAGGGATGCCCGCATCGGCCATCGAAACGTAATCAGGGTACGGTGGAGCAAAAAACTCACCGCCACTCGCTTGAAAATCTTATCCCTTGAAATCTTATCCCTTTTTCAGGGCCGTGTCCGACTCTAGCTCGTTGAAGCATGGACCGAGAGAAGCTGATTGTGCCCCGATCCGACCCCTGCGCTCGCCTGATTCACCGGCCGGAAGGCTGAAAAACCTTTAAAGTTGTATTTAGAGCTTTCACAGCGGTTACGACAGCTAAGCACCATACCACTTTCCCACCGTTAGTTTAGCGTTCCGGCTATTTGGTGAGCAATTAAGTTCGAAGTCGGTCAAAGATTCGTAGCCCAGGAAATTGCAAAGGGAGCTGATGGAGCGCGACTAAGCCGGCTTACAAGAGCCCACATCCCGGGCTAAACTTAGGTTGGGCATACACAGGGGGAGGGGAGGTTCAGCTTGTGAAAATGCTATCGGTTGTATCGGAGATATTTCGATGGATTTAAGTAGCTGTGCCCCTCGGGGCCTTTTGCGAAAATGGAGACATCAACAACTTCGTTTCACAGATATTAATCATTCATTCTTAATTCGACATCATGGCTGCTGCAGTTTCTGAGGTACACACTGATCCCGGGGACTTTGTTCAAGTCTTGAGCTTTCGTCGAGAAATTGGTACTAATGCTGTAAATAGAGATCAGTCGCTTCCATTCGCAACACCCTCTCGCATTTTGTCGATGGTGTTACTGGAGGTCGTCAGATAGACACTGATGCCCTCACCTTGACACCGATTGATAGGCTCTATGCTGCTGTAGTGGAACAACTCAAGGCATCAAGCCTGGGTGACCACCTGGACTTTATCAACTCCAAGAATCAATTCATCAATGCCTGCCATGTAGCAGCCGACTTTGTGTCCTCTCACCCGCTGGAGTATCAGGTCGTTGTGGCCCAGTTGACCATCTTTTTCTTTCACGCTGAAGACATTCTTGAGAACAAGCCCGAGGCTCTCCGAAGATTTCAGCTCAATGTTGCTACGGGCCAGCCTTGCGGCGATCCAGTGCTCGACTGGTATGTCCGGGAGCTGACCCCAAAGCTGTGGGAGCACTTTGACCCACTCGTCGCCAACATGATTGTTGTGGCATGCCATGACTTTATTAACGGAATCGGCATCGAGCTGCTCACTAGTGACGCCGAGGTCAACCGGGAAGCTCCCAACTTCCCCGACTGGCTACGCTTCAAGACGGGACTCTCTCCCATGTACGCCCTGCTTGCACTGGCACGCACCTCAGACCCAAATCTGCCCACAGGCGGATACGAGAAGTTTGTCCAGACCGTCCCAGACGTTATTCTCTTCACAAACATCGTCAACGATGTCATCTCATTCTACAAAGAGCTTCTGGCTGGAGAGACGGGCAACTACATTGACATGCGAGCTCAAAAGGATGGTGTTGACGTGGTGACGGCCCTGCGAACTCTAGCCGACGAGGGTATCTGCATCCGTGAGCGTGTGCTCGCCGCCCTCGCCGAGGAGCCCGAGTACCGTGACAACTTTGACGTGTACGCCAAGGGCATTACCCACTTCCACACTTCGTCTCCGCGATACCGTTTGTTGGAACTGTTTGATGCGCCTCGCAATGAATAAATTTTACTTGTTTACAGTCATGTATATAGCAAATCATTTGAGTTTGGTAATGGAGTAGAATTAGATTTATAGTTCCACGCAGCAATGTTTAACGTATTTCAATGCTATGAGAGGAAACTGTGGGTACAATTTGAATACTTATGATCATCTGTCTAATTCAGTGCAAACCCCACCCTGATGACGAGGTGGATGTAAGTCAAGCCACATCATGAGTACCTTGACTCAGCCCCGAGAAAGTCCACCCTGATGGGCCCATGTACAGATTCCACTTACTTTTGTCCCAGATGTGGTGTTTCCGTCATCCTCGCATTTCCATTCGCCGAAGAAAAAGAACCATCAAAACCATGAACAGATGAAAATTCAGGGCTGACATCAAATGTATACGAAACTACAAGTCGCTGCATTAGCAGCATAACTGCTATATTTATCGGAAATACCAAGTTTCAATACTCAACAAGGTTACTGCAGCCTAACATTGGGAGAGTTCATGGTTTCTCCGACAAGGATATCAACTAATTGGGCTCAACCCTCGACAGTTCCAAATGTCGCTGGAATTCTTCACGGTTCTTCTCGATAAATTCCATGCTAGACGCGCCAAATTCTGATTTCCATTGATATTTTGTATCCCGACAGGTGATTGCACAGCTCCGATAACTGTTTTGCGCCCAGACACACCGTCCTCGATATTCATGGGAAATGAACTCAGGATGAGCCTAGTTGAAATCCCTTGTTGCGCAAAACTTGCCATTCTGACTCCGGCCAGAATCGAGATACCGCTTTGAACTAAAAGCCCGAACCCATCGCCGAAAGAAAAATATCTCCTAAGGGCCAAAGCCAAGAGTATAAAAGGTACCACTCATCCTTATTCCCATGTCACACCCCACAATTAACAACTCACGTTTCACAGCTCACACCAGACCTCTTATCTCATGACGATATGCAATCAACACGACCAGAAAGAGAAAGGCGCATCAATACCATGTCCAGAAACAGAGGAGAAAGAGACTTCCAAAAACTTCCTATCGAACTCCTCATAAAGATTTCCACAATGCTGCCACCAATAGACAGAGCATCCCTGGCTTTTATCAATCGGTATATGCACTCGGTCATCGGTCACGCGCTGAACCTCAGTCCACAATGCCGCTACCTGTTCCTTTCTCGCTTGGAAAGAGACGGAAAATGGTTGAAGCAATTTCTGTGTCAGTCGTGCCGAAAGTTCCATCTCCCGCGCAAACGAAGAATATGGACTGTACGAGAAGGCAGACGAGATTGCATCGCAGACGGCCAAGAGAGAGCACTTCAGTATGTGGATTCTCCGCACCTACCCTCTCAGGTCTATTTTGATATCCTGGCCGTCATCGCTCGAAACTACAGATTTGAATCTGGATTTTATGGCCTTTGGAAACTGGCATCTTGCCACCGGGATTCATACGAGGATGCAAAAATGAGCATCAAGATTACAGCAAAAATAGTGCAAGAGTGCTTTCTGCTAAAAACGGAAATGATGTTAGTTCCTGCTTCTAACCGACAAAATGCGTTAGATTGCATGTCCATGCTACGAAACCTATTGCGGAAGGATCCTAGCCTTGCAAATATCTGCCAGCATGCCAAGTGGGTTCACGTCTGGCCATTTATCTTCAAACCAAGCGGCACATGGAGGGAACCACAAGACCAAAAGTTGCAAGGCGGCGGTCTAGGATTTGTTGATGTGAGCCAGAGAGATTTGCATAGATGCCTTTGGGCACATGAAAGAACTTGTTGGCTTCTGTGCAAAGCAAGTTCCAGGCTCGAAGGTGCCTTAGAGAGACTTTGGGCTTGTGAGATTTGCTCAACCGACTACAGCATAACAACTCTTCACGTGGGGAACGTCTATTTGGGCTCCAACGTCCTGGTCTTGACTTCATGGAAGAATCTAGGTAAAGGGTACGATGTCTATGACAAGCAATGGAGGGAGCACATGCGCACTGTTGGCGATGCTCCCAAAACGACTCGGTCTACTGATCTCTGGACTATCGCGCCAAGCTTTGAGGAAGGGGAAGTCGGAACAACTTGGTTTTCCTATTACCCCTCTAAGCGGGATGTCCCTAAAGAACTTTTGCCTTGGGCCTGATATCTTCATCTTCTGTCTCCTTTTTAGGTTGACCAGTAGTGTACAAAGGTTATCAAATCACTTGGCAACATACAAAAGTTCAATATATCACCACAATCCAGCTGCTAGTAGTAACGTAACTTGAATTTGACCATGACACGAAAAATAATCGCACCACTCTTAAATTCCAACCCTCCCACAGTCCATGATTTTATCTCCTATGCTTAAGGGTTACGCTGACTCTGAATGCTAAAAATGGAGACGGGCACCTCTATGAACTATATCCAATTCTGCTTTTCTGCACATATCACTGAGAAACCATCGCACCATTACGTCAGCCTATCAGTTAGTTTTGTTGGATTAAGCTATATTGGCTCGCTTACTGGGTTTTAGAAGTGATAATAAAGAGAATCTGGGCAATTAAATAATCCAACACTTTTCATAATTTAAAGCTGTGGAACTAGGAGTACGTCCCCATCCAAAGAGAGAATTGTTATGCGTATCACTTGCCTCCGAATCTTAATTCTAAGAATAACGAATAGGCGCACAATTTATCGTCGGACTTTGCGACCCTAACCTTGACAACTAAAAGTCTATGAAAAGCACAACCCTCCAGGCTCTAATAAGCACCAGCGCCTATTTAAACATATCTTCATGCTTGAATCCTCGTTTTAATCCGAGATTCCATTTGGGTAATAAACTGTCACACTCTCTGATAGTCACAGCTGCCTAGCTTGAACACAACAGTCGTCAAAGGATAAGGTCAATCGGGCCCAAGCCCGATTTCACATACAAATACCGTCAACTTCGGTGCAGGCTCAATCGAGCCGTCACTGCCCTCAACACCGACTGCAGCCATAGGCATCTCACAGCTCTGGCCGACACCGGGCCCGTCAGGGCACAGGACCAAGGGCAACAGACCGGCCATTGTGACGGCCTCAACCGACCCCCTTGACGCCGTCCCGATGACCGGGCTAGCAAGCTTCACAACTGACGTAACGTCTCGATGACCAAGGCCGCAACCGGCCCCAAAACACCATAATAAACAACACACGATGCTAGGTTATCAATATATTGACTACGGGGCCCGCCGGGCCCGGCCAATTGAAGATCCGTGCGAGGTGACGATCGTCATGACGATCGAACCTTATGACCCCGACGCCGGCGGCGGCCTGCACCGGCCGCCTCCAACAGCTAGCAGTAACAGTAGCTATAAGAGACCTAGATAGACCTTCCTTTGAAGAAACAAGAGCTTCTGCATGCACCTGGATTCATAGCCTGTGATATAAACAAAGGTCATATCTAAGCCATCCATCGGCGAGGATTATCTTGTTGCAGGTTGCCTCCTTCGATTATTCCTAAATTGGGGATGGTGTTATCGCTGGCCCTGGATATCTGAATATGTTGATGTGGTTGACTGTGGCGAGGTTACCTTTATTAAGTCTCTAGTGATAAATCCACTCGTTACATTGAATCATTTTGTATTGAGCCAAAGAGCCAAGAAAGGAACCTCCATCATTTACTCGCCACTCGGGTCGCCACAGGTGTCAATTCCATGAGTCTTAAGCATCTCCCTGACTGTTCCTCCTAAGGTTTTAGCTAACGAAGCTGGGCTTATTCCTTTTTCATCCTTTAATCCTGGATTCACCCGGCCAGTCTCGAGTAACAGTTTAGTGCATTGCAGTCCATGCTCCTCAATCCAATGAAATCCACCCTGGAAGAGATAAAAGAGAGGAGTCCTTCCAAGTCGATCCTGTGAGTCTGGGTCTATTTTGCCTGTCGCACACAATATCTTAATAGATTTTGGCATAGAATAACGGGCAGCCCAAGACAATGGTGTCCGCCCAGTATCATCTCGTGAGTCAACGTCCAGACCAGTGTTACAAAGAAACTCAATGCATTCTGAGTGAATTCGGTCGTTATCATCCCTGGGCCACAGTATAGGATTCGCAGCCCAAGACAATGGAGTCCTTCCACTATCATCTCTTGATTCTAGGTCAACCTGGCCGGTCTCGCAAAGAAACTTGACAATATCCAAGTTCCCGCTATGAGCAGCCCAAGATAATGGTGTTTTTCCACCATTATCTCTTGATTCTAGGTTAACCTGGCCGGTCTCGCAAAGAAACTTAACAATATCCAAGTTCCCGCTATAAGCAGCCAGAGACAACGGAGTCCTTTTACTATAATCCCTTGATTCTAGGTCAACCTAGCCGGTCTGGCAGAGAATCTTGACAATGTCTAAGTTCCCGTTCCGTGCAGCCCAACATAACCAGCTTTGCCCGAGATATGTCGAATCAGGGTCGACTTTACCAGTTTGTAATAGAAATTGGGCAGTCTCTTTATGCCCATTTTCAACTGCCCAAAAGAATGGACTTCGGTTCTCCCTATCTTTTGAATTTGGATCAACTTTACCTGTCCGTAATAAGAGTTCAACAATCTGTTTGTGGCCCATTCTTGCAGCCTGTTAAAATGGGGTTGAGCCGGGCGTGTCTTTGCAATCGGGCTCTACTTGATCACCCTCCAACAGGAACCCAACACCTTCTGTCCAGCCATGTTCAGCAAACAATGACAGTAGAGTTCGACCATCGCGATTGAATTGCGATTCTGCTTTTACCGATATGGTTTGACTTCTAAGTAGAAGAAGTGTGAGTTGTTCACATTTGCCATCCTCTGCCAAATACCATATCAATGGCTTGTTTTTTGAGAACTTAAAGTCGCGTGTGACACGTTTATAATCGCGGCTTAACCCTAAGGCAGAATCGGCTTTCCCGCAATCATATTTATATGCTATCTTATCAGGATGTTGAGGGGACAATTCTTGACCTAAGCCTTTTTGAAATGCATCCAAAGCCTCATGGCTGTTGTTGAAAATCGATGCAAGGAGCGGGCAACAAAACCGCTCATCTTTCATCTCAAGACAAGGTAGCATTGATGGGTACGATTTAATTAGCTCGGCACAGTTGGCTTCAGCTAATATATATAGTAACCTTACTCCTGGCTTATATTGACGAGTTCGATGCTTTTCCTGTATGTTATGTAATTTAATCCAGTTATCAAGATTAAATGTAGACATAAATTGATCTTGAGATATGCCATGAACAGCTGCTTTGTTTGTGTGAAAGAAGAGCTGATGTACCGCATATTCCAAAAACGGATGTGTGATCTTTATTGTCTCTCGTTGTTCCTTAGCTTGCGCAGACGAATCTGATGGCTGATCGCCGTCAGGATCCAGAAACGCAAACTCTTGGCCAACATATAGTGCACAACAGAATTTCAGTTGTTCGTGACTTTTTCCTTCAATATTATCTTCACATTCGGGCCAAATCTTTGCTATCCCGTTCCCTTTCAACAGAAAGTCCCGAACAGATTCATGAATGAACTGAACGGTAGGGGTTTTGGACTTCGTGACCTCGGCTAGGCCTTTGGAGGCGTCGAGCAAAAATCTTTCCACATCTTCTTTAGATATCTCATCAGAAATAAGTAAATCCTCGGGTGTACTAATTACTGTGAGGATAGCATGATACAATTGCTCTGGGGTCATTGGTTCTCTGGCAAAAAGAACCCATTGAACACATAGAAGCAATTCATCCTTGTTATTATTGTCGCGTGTCAAAATATCCCGGAATAGCTCGTGCAAATCTGCTGGAATTTCTCCAAGTCGTTTTCTAAGGGCATATATTCGACCGCGATCAAATTCCTTATTTAAAATTTCCACGACCAAAGCCACCCAGATGAAAACGCCAGAAGCTTTGTCTTGCAGTTCTGCTCGTAATTTCTCGGCAAGTTTGCTGTGACCAATTTTTAGTTCACTTCCAATATAATTTGTAATATCTTGATGGTGGCCTTCCTGGCCTTCTAATATGAGCTCAAGACCATGGTTTATGGTGATATGTGGATAATGCCGGCTAGAAAAGCAAATAGAGAGGTTAACGCCGGTGGATACGGATTCCTCTCCAATGGATTCAAAGAAGGATATCATATCTCTGATCTGATCTTCGTCACATTCATCCAAAGCATCAATGTAGCAAATCACAGGCGAGCCCCGGAGGCCTTGTATGACTTGCTCAAAAAGATCCTTTAAAGATTCGATACCCCATTGATGGCCAGGTGTAATGGAGCCCACAATTGAGTCCAAAGCATGCTGCTGATTTGGAAACATCTCAAAGATCTGTAGCAATAGTGACCTATACATTCCGATTGTAGACTGCTCAAGGTCGCCCCCTCTGGCGTTGAAAAAGAAGCTGATGATATTGTTGTGCTCGTTGATTGTTTGTGCATTTGAAAGTGCGAACTTCATCAAGGTTGACTTTCCGGTTCCGGGCTTTCCTTTGATCCACGAAAGTCCTCGATGTTGATCAAATTTTGTCGAATCTAACCATTGCAGATACTGGTCCTTTTTGAGCAACCATTTGCAGGTTTTGGCATGCGCCCTCTTAATAGTTTGGCGTCTAGCGTCGATTTGATCAAACCTCGGCGATTCCAGTAGAATTTCTCTTTGTTCGGGAGAGAGCTTTGAGTGAACAGGGGTTTGAATATACGACTCCATGTACCCTATGTGGAAATTAGAGTGAATCATATTTGCCAGGGTTCACCACTTACCGTTTGGGCTCGATGTGTCATCAGTTCGCGAAGTATCTAGCACCGAGAGTAGCTCACTTGCATATGCTGCGGCTGTGGCTGCTGCATAATACTGCCATTTCTTATTCTTATGAGAGTCGGCATAATCGCAAATTCCTCTGATAACAAGGCACTGGAAATGATCCATCAAACCAGCAGCCTCCATCTCAAAGCAAATGAAATCATCCGAGCTTGCCCAATCATCTCTTATACTGGCGTATTTGATGACCTGATTTCCCGATGCAATGGCACCATAATGCAATCTTGGGCAAGTATCAGAACGATCAGGCCGGCGCACCAGTTTAGACTCATCACAACCATCGCAGTTCTCCATGTTCATCATGGGATGCTCATATGTGCTGCAGAATAACCGATCTTCTAACACGGGGTGGGAGTATTGTCTCATCGAGGGGTATCTTTGAAGCATATCGGAGAGAATGCCTGGCATGCTGCTTGCTCTCAGCTGGTGATGGGCTCGTAGTGCTGCAACCGCCGTCATGATTGATTGCGGAGGCCTCACGGGAGTGCTTGTACGGCAAAGCCCTTTCCCAGTTATTTTCCCAAAGTCGCATTGCAGCACTTTGTTGCCAACCACAACATCACCCAGGCGGATGTCAACCTTTCCAGGCACACCCCCGCCAATTCCCACCATGAGTTTCGTCTGGATTGATGGAAAACTCCAGGTCATATTATTCGCCACCAGGGCGGCGTTTATTACCCCGTAATGGTCAGATGGAAGGCAGGCAATGACAACATTGTGCGAACCGATATTTCCAAGGGTATACGTATTTGTGTCGTTTGGGCTACTCGGGAGACGCTCGTGCGTATCGTCGAGCATGGCTTCGGCTGCGGCCCTCTCGATCGGAAGTGCGCAGACCCATCCGACCGTGTAGTCATTGTGTGTGAGTCGTTTCCTTGTGCGATTTCGGTCGTTTGTTTTCGCGCGTTTCAGGGCATTTGCTGCCTCGTCATCGAAACCGTTCCGGCATCGTTTTAGTGTCGGCTCCATGTTCATCGGGGTGGTGGGGGTGGGGCCGCCTGTGTCTGGGACAATTGCGAGAGCAGCAACATCGACGTCCTATCGAGGCGCTTGCAGACCGGTATTCAAGCTTCGCGCGATTTCGGGCGTGCGCCGTGGCTGTCGCGGTGTGTTTTTAACGGATCAGGCTGTCGATTATCCAGGCTGCCTGCTGCTACAACTGGGATAAGATGCAGCTAAGCCACACCCTCATATTGCATATGGCAAGTACGTGGCGGCGCGTCAGTGGCTTGGCAACGAGTTAAGCAATAGTGGTGGCGCATACAAACAACATGTTTCAGCCAAGCTTCCATGAAGAAAATATCTTTTCAAAATGCTTTCCCCCAGACAGGACTTTACTACACCCGGCGCAGCCTCTCATGCACTCGCGTTGCCGAGCCACGATCGGGCCGTGAAGGGTTCGACAGGGATTTTGATGCCTCAAATTTTAGTCTCTAGACTATCCTGCTGATATTTGAGGAAGGGAAAATAGGAATAATTGGGTTTTCTTACTGTCCTGCTATACGAGATATCTCCAGGGACTTTGTCTCTTAGACCTAATATCTTCAATTTGCATCTCCACTTTTAGACCAGCCAGCCTTTACAAGCATTTGATGTTAGAATTTTGTTTAAATTGAAGTAAATCCCGAGAATAAGTGATGAAACTGATGTTACTTGATCATCTTTTCCTGACTCATCACATACCGATCATACTGTACTGTAAATTCGGTTTTGAATGAGCGTGCGTTGGCTATGACATCCTTCAAGTGCTTCTTCTCTAGCTTTCCCTTCCCCTGATTATACTTATAATCATTACGGGCTAGCCCGAGAGCCGTAGTGACAATATTGCGGATTTGACGACCATCGAATCCAAGAATATACACATCCTCCTCTAGCCAGTCCATTATTCCATTGTAGTTATCAACAAGATTTTTGCGTTCAAGGGGTTCAATGAAGCCTTTGAATATTGCCTTCATCTGTGGCGGTTTTAGGCTCTCGTACTGCATAGCAATGTGAATCCGAGACGGAATGGCAATATCGAACTGAGCGATTTGGTTTGTGGTAAGAAACATGATCCCCTGGTAGTACTCGAGAACTCTAAGAAAGACTAAGGAAATCAGCATATGTCTATTTAAATCCAGACCTTTCTTACTCGCCTGAAACAAGTGCATTCTTTTCGATCGTTGATGTCGAAGGACCTTTTCCTCGGCTCTCTAGGAAAACATCTGCCTCATCGCTGTTCTCATTCAGAATGTCAAGTAATGCGACAAGGGTAACATATCTTGACTCACATCAATAGAATTGCCTTCCATGAAGTTGCCAGAGCAAATATCCTAGATAAGTTGAGCTCAACATTTGCGGCCTTAGTCCCAACGTCGGCAACGCTGATAGAAAATAGCGGCTTCCCAGTTGCAACGGCAATGGTTTCTGCAGTTGAGGTCTTTCCCACTCCCGGCGGGCCTTAAAACAGTCAGCATATATAAAATCATTAGTTTACTAAAGTGAAGAAATTTGTATCACTGTACCATAGAGGAGAACAACTAGACCTTTCCCTTTTCCGGGAATGATATCGTCAACTTCAAGGCCCTTCTCCCTAGGCTCATCAGTCTTCGATGTTGAAGAAACGTGACTGCGCACAAGATTAAAGAGTAGATCTTTCTTCCTTTCATCGGCAAGCTGTAGGCGAGAATTCCAAGCACCACTTCCGTCCTCTTCTGGGACTTTGCTCACGAAGGTGACTTGTAGCTGAGCCCATTGTTTATCTCCAAGAACGTAACCCAAAACGCGCGGTGCGCAGAGCATGAATTGTTCATCCTCCCAGTCTGAATTATTTTGCATCCCGACCTTGTCAAAATGAGCCCGGTATTTTGCAGCTAGACCTTGGTTGTTCTCGCAATCAGAACAACTACAATCAGGACTGAGCGGGCTTGGTTCAAGTCCTCCATTCTGGGCAATCGAAGACCCGTATTGAAAGTATGACTGGTAATCAACCATAACCCTACCTTCTACCTAAGATACTTGTCAGTAGAACCCAGTAACTGTTCATGGTAAAGCACACATAAGAAGACTTCGTAGTTGCCATGCTGTTTTCTACTGTTCTCGCATGGTGTCTCATGAGACGTTGTATATCGGACCACGAATTGCGGGATCGCAAGTCACTATCGTCCTAAAACACTGTCAGCATTGTTTCTGTCCGTATGGTTTATAATTGACCAACTTCATCATCCTGTAGAAGTCCGCTGAAGCCTTTCTTTACGAATACAGCATTGCCTTGATAATTGAAAAGCTGCGATCCTTCCTCTGCAGTACAGAGGTCCCGAAACCTCCTACCGCGTTTGACGAGTTCGTCTTTGAGAATGTTGTAGTTACCGTGCAATGAAAATGGATAGTACGGTAGAGTTGTGATTGGCTTGTATCCCTCATATGGCTCAAAGGTAAGCAAAAATGCTTTCCTTTGGAAGATTTGACCTGTCCAATCATATGTCCAAGCACTCAGCTTCCATGGCATCAATTTCTGTGGACGGTCGCTAGTCTGCGGCCAGGTAGTCAAATTATCTTGAACAATGAACAATTGGTCTTGATCTTGGAATGCCTTGCCATATACCAAGGTCCCTGGAGGGAAGATAGTCCAGAGTTCGCTGTATTGAATTGTTTCATGATTTGGATCAGCAGATCGCGCTTTGAAGTATTTGTCCAATTGATCATCTCCGGATGACCCAGCTGAGAGAGTTTCCAGAAGTAGCTTCAAATCAACTCGGGCTTGCTTGTCTGTTTCACTCTTTGGCTCCTCGGCGGTAGCTTTTTGCAGAGTATCCCATCCAAATATTATTGCCTCATAAGGAGAGTCTAGAGTAACAGGAGATCCTCGGAATAAGTGGTAAGGATAGTCGCCAAGGTGTTCCTTCAAAAGGTTCCACAGGTCCAAACTGATGATCTCTATCTCTGAAGTGTCTTTTTCGTCAGAAAACATGTCATTGATGGTCTTTTTCAAAATAAATGCGCAGTTACTGCTGTTTTCTGTCTGTGGTGTCTGAGGTTCCTTGTCTGGTCGTTCGATGGGCTCGTTGGTATTGGGGTCTTTAGTTTTGACAATGATCTTGACCCGAGAATGCGCACCAGATTCTCCCTTTTCCATCCATGTATGTATTAGGTATTGTTGAGACTCGGAGCCAGGTTTAAAATAAACCCACCTTCTTTGCTGTTTTGTTCTCATCTTTTGGGACATCTGCTACTTTCTTTATGCCCTCATTAGCAGTTTAAATCATATGCTAAGGCATCTACATACCGCGATATCCAACGTCTCAGTGTCATTGTTGGGTGCCGCAGTGCCCCTTTTTGTTGATTCAGAGAGGGAATTGTATTTCTGTTCCAATTTCAAGATTTGACTTTGCAAAGCCAAAACGGTTGCCTCAAGTCCCTGCCACCAGGGTTAGCTAGCTGTTCAGTTCTCAGCAGGCTGCAGATCGCATTTATCAGGGGGGTTCTCATGAGTACCGAAGATTCAGCTGGACTTGTCATGGTGGTAGGTAGAAAGGAATCCTTCTTTAATGGTTCTTCCCAAACCAGGTTTTCGGTGTGAATAGTAATACCAATGAGAAAAAGAACCGCTGGCAGGCTTGGATGATCTATGTAAATATGAGAAGCTAGCAAGTGGCCTATTTATAGATTCTTTTTATTATAAAACGTGAGTTATTTAACTTGCGTAGAATACTACCTCTTACTATTCCTAATCACACCTCCACTTCGTGTGAGTGCCTGGCTGCGTTGACCCCGCACTGGACTGTCATGCCTCGAGCATTAATGGGTCGATTCTTCTGTAAAAACGAAACAAGGATCAGCATAGTAGGCTGATATTATAGCTGGCCTGACTAACTTTATTCATGATTTGAATATGAGTTGAAAGAACTCTTGCTGCGCTGCAACACTGCACGCCAGGGAGGTAATACTAGCCGGCTATATTCATAGTTTCTTTTTTCTTTTTGGAAATGGTCAGTTAATTCATGAAATATTCTTAGTGGTGAAGAATTCCCGATATCATGATAAATTAATAGCTGGTCTGACACAAATGCAACCTTGAGTGC
Organism: Calonectria hawksworthii; assembly: GCA_020975415.1. Lineage (NCBI taxonomy): Eukaryota > Fungi > Ascomycota > Sordariomycetes > Hypocreales > Nectriaceae > Calonectria > Calonectria hawksworthii. The sequence goes on along the minus strand of JAHXZK010000015.1, from coordinate 1,331,544 downwards.
AGGGTTTACTTAGGGTATTGGTTCTTTTTTCCAATTAGCGATGAAAGCCTTGCAGTAATGTGATATAGACACAGCTGGTCTGACCAAAGTGCAACCCTCCGTGCGTGGTTTACCTAAAACGGAATACTGGTGTCTTTTCCCAACTTGTACGGAAGCCTACGGTAGCCTCACGGTGATCTTACGCAAGCTTTGAAATAATATTACAGACACAGCTGGTCTGACCAAAGTGTAACCATAAGTGCGGGGTTTTCCTGGACTATTGATTTCTCCTTTCTTTTAGTGATGGAAACCCGACGATAGTGTGAAATGGAGACAGCTGGTCTGACCACAATGTAACATAACAGTGGGGTTTCCCTTTTTTAACACTATCATTCCCTTTATCTACCTATTTTTGGATTCAGCGGGTTGAGAAGGTAAAACTGCCAACACCCAGCCATTTTGCATGCGACAAGCCTCCAATTCTCCATTCCCAGCTTTTGGAAAACTTGAAAAAAGAATATGAGTCAAGAAAACGTTACTACAGAGAGCATGAAACTCTTCAGTGATCAGAACATGTATATTACGCTGTCGTTCTCATAAACATGCGCGTGGCTATCTAACCTACTGTCAAGGTCCATAGTCAAGAAATCAGACGAAGAGCAAAAGGCCTTTCGCACCTTCGTTGAATCTCATAGCAAGTTCGCTCAAGTTGAGAAGAACGCTTTACAGATCACTACCGTTGCTCAATTCGAGAAGCTATGGGAGTCGACTCTCGATGCCAAAGACGAGTTCGAGGCTAGCCACGAATACGGCGTCAAACTAGCCTGGAAAACGACTCAGGACTTTGCGGCTTCGGCATACGATATACTACAAAGCATGGAACCTATTGTGAATTTTGTAAAGGATTCTAGTGTTCCATATGGTGGCATGGCCATTGGAATAATTTGCTTCCTCTTCACTGTACCGCTGCCTATATACACAAAATGGTGGATCATATCGAGCTAAGATAAAGCGTATAGATTGCCAAGAATCGGGTCAGACTAGAGCAGCAGATATCTGACACCATCCTCCAGATCAGAGACAGGACTCCCGGGTTAAAGCTCTACCGTATCATTTACGACAGTAACCATGAGCTTGATCAACAACTTCAGTCCAAGATCGTGGAGGTATATTATAGCTTCATTAGCTTTTGTATGGAAACCACCAAGTATTATACGAAGAGAGCAATTAGTGAGACCATCATCCAATTAATCTCATTCATTGGGCCTAATGTTTGTAGGGCGCTTTCTCAACTCCATATGGGGATCGAGAGCAATTGAAAATCAAGTGTCTCAGGTACAGAGATCCATCGCCGATGTCAGGCATGTGAGTGAGGAACTTCTCAAGAAGAACGTACATGAAATCAAACAATTAAATATCGGTTAGTTCATTGACCCCTATCACCACGTTAGCAAGGGTATAACGTTTTCCGCAATAGCCAAGTCAGAACGTATTCAAGGTTGGTAATTGCCGAGTAAGGACATTTATGAACACACATTTACGAAAGAGACATAGTTCTAGAGGAGCAGATAAAACGTAAACTTTTAAGTCATTTACTCCAATTGATTGAAGCTGATGGTTTGTTAGAACTTCAAAGCAACGATTATAATAGCCGTCTTCTTGAGGTTCAAAGGTTACTTGGTTGCGAGACCTATTCAACAGACCATGAGTCGAAGCGCCTGCTGAAGTACAAGCATGAGTTGGATGTGCACTGTGAACAACACTGGAGTTTCTTGGAGTGTATGGTTGGAGATCATCTCAACAAATTCAAAACCCAGAACACGGAATTCAAAGAATGGGAACATTCTCCTCATTCCTCTATGCTTATATTGATAGGAAAAAATGCTGACTACCGAGATGGAATTTGCTGGCTTTCCCCCGTTGCTTTGGATATGGTCCAAAGCATCGGCGATCCCATGGTAGGCGATCCTTACGCATATTACATGCTAGGACGAGAGGAGGGCGATTCATTTCCTCAGGTTTTACCTTGCATCATTATTCAACTCTTGAAATTTACCCGCAAAGTTCTACAGAATGAGAAACAGTATGCCGAGCTAAATGTGGAGATGGAGGAATATAAAAAAAGAAAAGAAAATGTCATGGATGGAGATGTTACTCGAAGTGAACACGAGCACAATGCCAGTGTATTCAAAATTCTTCAGGCAATGGCACTTCGAGTTCTGAATATGTTTCAATCAGGGGAAACCGTATGGATTATTTTAGATCGTGTGGACCAATATAAATTAGGGACCAAGAATGGGCACCGAATGATGCTACTAAAGGTGCTAGGGTATTTGGTTGCGAAGGCGACGGCCAGACTTCGAGTACTTGCTATTGTTAACGGAAGTGACTTGAAACTGGAAAAGGCGGATATTGATGACTTTGGACAGTTGGATATGTCAAATATCAATATTCTTGAAATCACTCAGGGTTTAGCAAATTAACCTTTATTAAATATATGTCATCATTGCTTATACTTGATTTCAACAAACACCTAATCGGACAACCTCAAACGTCCGCAATAGTTATTAGGACTTACGTGAAAGCTTAATCTTTGAAGTAGTCTCTTTGTTTACCATGGACTTTCCCATGTCGCAGTACAGCTAGCTGTAGGCGATCTCCAACCACCCTTAGAGAGGTCTACTCATCTCATACCCGAGGCTTCCCGAGGTAACGATGAGAGGGCCGCCAATCAATTAGTGGGGGTAATAGTAATTGCACAGGGCAAATAGATTCCATGAGTAGCATATTGCACATCACACCGAGAAACGCATAAAACAACTTATCTGTCCTACCGAATCGGCGGGCTGTCATTTAGGCTTACTTTTCAGTAGAGAACAACATGCGCCCAGAAAGCCTTGAAGTTGGAATTTTTCAATTTCCAGGTTGGGCAGCCTGTTTTATTGCATCTAACATGATTCATTATACCCCATATAAAAAACAGCTACCGTGTCTTATTCTCTCGGCTTCATAGCATAGATCGAACACCTGCGATTCATTAGTTACTGCTCTGCGCCGAACAAAGAAGCACATACACTGGCCAATAGGCGTGGACTGCAGGATCTTTCAAGTCTTTTCTGACATCGGCTAAAAGAAGCCTGACCTCTTCTGGAGACCACCCGTGGCCCCGAGTCAAGGGCGCCATCGTGAATGCCTCGAGACCGCTCGTCATATTCTCGTTGTTCCAAGCTCCAATCTCTTTGAGTCTCTTATCTTTGGGCCATGGGTTGCTGGGCCATTTGAATTGGGTTTCGACAATGCCCTCGAATCCTATTTTTTCCATGATTCCCTTAAACTCTGCAAACTCTTGGAAAGCACGACCAAACTTGGCTGCTGCATGATAGCACAGCTTGAGGCTCTTCGAAAGCGCGTGCTCGTCAGTCAAGGTACCATCGTCAGACTTGGCCAAGATGTCAATTTCTTGAAGCTCCACGTAGCCACCTGGTGCAAGGTTTCTGTTCGAATTAGCAAGGCTCTCTCAATGCGAAATTGACACTTGCCGGAATATTTTTTCGAGATAAGCCGACCAATTCCCAACACTAGACGTCATCATTCGGCTGTGAATATAATCAAACTTGTGGGAAAAGGTCCACTCTTCCTCGATGTCGTCCACAAAGAACTCCACATTGGGTGGAACACTGGCTGTTTTAGTGGTTTGTGGGGCCAAAACTGGTGATAAACTCACAAACTAGGCTGAATGGGAGACAAATCAATACCAGAAACCTAAAATGAAGGTCGTGAGTCACGGATCAGCGAAAGAGAATGGTTTTCTCGTACAGATGCTCCTGGATGCTCATCACCAAAGTCAATGGCCCAAATGCCTGTTCCAGTCCCCAAATCCAGAACTCGGTTGACCTTGGAATTTGCATTATTTGGCGGAGCAAGTCCGAGCTTGTCCTCGAATGTAAGGAGAAACAAGTGGTGCTGCAGGTCTTAAATTTATAAGCATAATTCCATCGCACAGAGGTTGTTCTTACCTAGCCTGTCGCTTTCTTGCTCATCATTCGGAAGATTGTACTCTGAAAATATTTAGCTAGCGGGAAATCCAAGGCATAAATCCAGTCTTACTTCCTTCTTTGTAACGATGGTATGTCCTTCCATGTTCGCGTCTGTAGTCGATAATGGAGCTTGTCAAGCTCTCACTGGACGATGCTATCTGTCATTGACCGTCAGTAAAAGCGTGGTCTGCTGGCTCCACAAGTAAAACTTACCGAACTTAGGACGGAATCCTATGTGATAGGTCAGAGCGGCGAGCTTATGCAAATCTCTCTCGGGGGGAATACAAACCTCGTCAGCGTCATGAGTGGATGCCATGATTATGCGTTAGTCGAGTTTATTTCTGAGCAATATTTTGGGGAAATGGAGAAATAGAAAAAGAGGGGGAAGTCAGGAGATTTAATAGCGTACCCGACAGAATATCCGGAGCGGCATGCAAGGGTTTACGACAGCCAAAATCATGCTAGCCCCGCAGTTGTCACAACCAACAGCATAACCCCTTGTCTACGAGAATGCATTGCTACAGGCTCGCTTCTTATCAATTCGTGCTCGGCTCACCTGGTAGGTGGTTTTTTTTTTCCTCATGTGGTGTGTGCAATTCCACACGGTGACGTACCTGGTTTTGCACTTTCAGCCAGCGCAAGCATACCATTCATTTCTAACAACACCATGAAAAGTTTCGAACGCAATAAAAGAAATGAATTGGAATTTTATCGTATAAGTGATAATAATATTTATCAGGGTCGTTTGTGTTCATCACTACCAATCGCAGCGCGTACCAGATTACGCTATAGTATGTATACGCGTGCTCAGCGAAAAGTTTCCAAAATTTCATCTAATTAAATATTCCTAGAATTAATATCGACTCAATTATGCACGAAATCGGACATATTGAACTGGGTGGTACCGATACTCTCTTGTTGGCATTTTCCAAGCACACGCGAAGAAAGCCAGCCACACAAACTCCACCAGAGACTCTATGCCACACTAAGTTCGAGAAAGCGGTCAACGCCGGCAGAATATCCAGCCAATCACACCAACAGAAACGTCTCTGATGTCGCACCTCCTCATCAGCAAAAGCTAAACCTAATAGCTTTTCTTCCCATTCTTGAGAAGCAAAAGGCCGATTCCGAATCTCATCTGTGTTGAAGGCACAAATAAACCGCGCACATTCATCAATTGGCAAAGAAAGCGAAGGTTGTCTGTGCGCATCTGTGCGGGAGTGGGTCCCTCCGATCATTCCGGATCATGAACCTTTCAATGAAAAATGAGGATGAGTCGGGACAGTTTGCATCAACGTCGACCGACATGAGCCCGGAATCACAGGGGCCTACCATCATATATTCACACGGAGGCGCAAAAACTTGCCTGAACAAACGCCAACGACGCAATTGCCAAATTCTGGGCACTCAGCTTATTGTGCCTGAGCATTGGGGCCCTGTGAGAGTCAGCTTTGGAAGTATTCAATCGACACAATCGGAATTCTCGGGAATGGGAGATTCGGCTGACGAAGAAATGGAGATTTTGATTGAAAAATTCCGCCGCTTGAGTTTTGAGCCATCGGATGGAGGGCATTAATCAAGGGTTGGATGGATGGAATAAAGGTTCTTTCACGATGCAATGATTTGGATATGAAGCACATGAATTCAACGAAGCTAGCTTACCTCAAGACTAAATTATACTGGATTTCTCATACAAATTCAAATACTTTTTTTTTCACCTGTACCATGGTTCCTCTTGAAGAGCGGCAGTTTGTTACTGACGATCACGATCATTACCCTAGAGTAGTCACCCACTCGTCTCGGTCCATACGATGTAGACTCGTTTATCCAACATCAAAGGCTAGGTTTCATTGATACTAAAGCTTCTATTCATGATGTAATCGTGGTCATAGCAGCTTTAGTGTATCAACTTTTCGGGCACTCGGCCAGATATGTTGTGTCCTTGGCATGGATGGCCCAATCGCATTATCGATCCGGATCATCAGATCACGCCTAACTCAGGGTCCAGTTACGTGCATACACGGAGCGGCCAGCCGTAACGTTGCCACAGGTAAAAAATAACCATGGAGCACGGAGGATAGCTTCTAGGCCGGGCCGAAAGGGTCCAGAAAGCTCTTGGTCGGGCTTGAGGGGCGAACCGGGCGCGCCGATTGGTGCTATTTATGGCACAGGAATACGAGGCTACTCCACAGAAAATGGCTGGCGGGACCTGATTGGCTGAAAGATGGCAGATCCACACGACTCCAGCCAATCGGGAAGCAGATTCTAGAAATGGGACCGGGCTATTCCATAGCCTAGCACCTCATGGTCCAGCCACCTGTGGACACTGCGATCAGCCCTGACCTCGTGATGCAGATAGTTTGGTGTTGGAATATGTTTAGCTTGGTGTTTAGCGAAGTCGTGAGCTCATCACGTATTCAGTATGCTCTCACTCCATGTATAAAGAAAGCCATTGAGCCATCCTCAGTTCAACTCTCATCATCACTCATCACTCACATCTTCACTTGAGCAATTCAACAGCTACTTTACCACTCCAACTCTACCAACTCCACTTGAACTTACAACCTATCATTTACAACACTTTCCTCTCCAACTATCCACAACACCGCAAACATGCAGTTCTCCAGCATTCTCTCCATCTTCACCCTCGCCACCGCTGCTTCGGCCGTCACTGGTTAGTCTTTTCTCCAGTTTGGGTTCTTCCACAAAAATCAATGCTAACACCAATCAGTCTCTTTTGATACTGGCTACGACGATGCATCCCGATCCCTCGCTACTGTCTCCTGTTCGGATGGTGCCAATGGTCTGATGACCAAGTACCCCAACTGGAAGAAGCAGGGAGACATTCCCCGATTCCCCTACGTTGGCGGAGCTGAGTCCATTGCCGGCTGGAACTCTGCCAACTGTGGCCTTTGCTACAAGGCTACCTACGGCAGCAGGACCATTTATGTCCTCGCCATCGACCACGCTGCCAAGGGCCTCAACGTTGGCAAGACTGCCATGGATGCTCTGACTGGTAACCAGGCCACCAAGCTTGGTCGCATTGATACCAGCGTTGTGCGCGTTGACAAGAAGTTTTGCGGTCTGTAAGGGACCGAGCGTTGATGAAACATTCAACACAGGCGCACAAAGTTGGGTTGACATAAGAGGGGTATAATTTCTTTTTTTGCTTTTTTAATAAGCTCCAACACGTACAAATAAGTCTTTTGGACTACGACTCCGGAGTATATATATGGGTTTTTAAGATACATGATGAGAAGGAAAGCGGTCATTACTATTGGCGATTGGATTTTTAATGGGTAATAGAAATAGTTGATTATCAATAAGACAATAAGACACGATTCATCCGCGACAATCTTTCTTGCTTTTGCTGACACCCAGCTAACCAATATGTTTCTCGTGGCGGTGCTTATGGCCATGTGGCGCTGAAAATTCTTTGAGACACACGCTCGGCCCAGAGGAACGAAGAGCATTTAGGGGTAGGTGGCATGCCGTCATGGGGAGTTTGCAACCTTCGCGTTCCTCGGCCCTTGATCGAGGCACGGAGCTGTCCAGGGCCCCTATTACACCACCAACGCCGTAACGGGAACAGCATTCAGTTGGTGGCGCGCGCGACAGAGAGGACGAATATGGCTCAGGACCACGCCCCCAGCAGCAACGGCGTCGGCGGCGCGCCCCACGGCCTGGCATTCACCGACGGCCACTTTGTCGTGGAAATCGTGGAGCGGCACGAGCACCGCCGCGCAACCATCGAGGAGCTCAGGGAGCACTTTGCAACGGGGACCAGCCACGACTACCCGGCGCACTGGTTCGAAGCGCAGCTCATCCACTACGGGCTCGAGACGTCCAAGTCCAGGGCCGTCGCGCGCACGCGCCTGCACGATGCCCTCAACTCCGGCACGCTGGCCGTGCCCGTTAACATGGCCGAGATGGAAAACAGGTTCAAGGCCGACTGGTTCACCAAGCACGGCGCCCTGGACTCGGCCTCCTCCCCCATGTCCACCGCGTCCAAGTCGGAAGCCGCCGTCACGGTTATTGTAACGCGGCCGCTTGTCGGCGTGAAGCGGACCGCAGAGGACGACGTCGACTCGGAGTTTACGGTCAAGGCCAAAAAGTCAAAGCCCTCGTCTCTGACGTCGACTCCCGACGGGAGCTCGTTCGGCGAGGCCAAGGCCTACGTGCGCCGGAAGATAAGCCGCAGCCCTTTCGCCCTCGAGCTGCAGCGCTGCTTCGACGGCGACAGGGAGTCGTCGTCATCCGAGTCATCCGACGAGGACGACGAGGACGGCGATTCCTTTGACGGCGAGCTCGCCCCGCTGTCTGACCCCTTCCGCATCAACGGCCGCTACAACATCCGCTGCCCCAACGTCCCCGAGAACTATCCCCACAGCGGCTCCGGGTACAACCTGGTCTTTGCCGTCGCGGGCCCCAGCATGTGGGCCAGGTTCCGGGTGGGCCTCGTCGAGGGCGTCATGTACTTTCGCGAGAAGCCCGAGGGCGCCTCCTATGACCGGATACCCTTCACCTGGCGCGGCCGGGAATCCGAGGGCCCCATCATGAAGAACGAGGAAGCCAACAAGGGGTGGATCGAGTTCCTGGGCGCCGGCAGGGTTCGAGGGCAGCTCGATTACAAGGGCATCAGCTTCAACGGCCAGCGGTGCCTGGCCCCACCTGACTTGACGCCGATAGATGCCCTCACCATGGAGAAGCTGTGGACTAGGTATGCGCAGACAGATGGCGATGGGGAACCGTTACTGCCTTTTTGGAGCTGACATATGCATTTTATTTATACGCCGCGACTTGTTGGGAGTTGGGCTGTTTACTTTTGGGATATATACATTTTTTATTTGCAGGGCATAGGGGGGATTTCTGTTTGGGTGGCGTTTATTGAGCTTGGCATTTCAAGCCATGTAACAGACAAAGACCAAAAACCCCAGTATATTTATTCATATGTACACGATAGCAATCAACGAGCTTTTTTTCAACATCAATCGTAGTCATTGAAGAAATAAATACTTCCATTGGCTTTTGGTGAACCCGCCCCTCCATCTTGTTGTATGCAGGTGCAGGGTCTCAGAGCCACGCATACGGATCTGAGATCTGATGTGGTGGGTTGTCTCTTGTCTCCACAGCACAAAAAAATCTTCATCCCCGCTCAACTTGGTCCGCGGGGGTTGACAATGCGAATTTCCCTCGTTCGGGACCCATCAATAAGAGCCACGCCCGGTTAGCTCAATCGGTAGAGCGTGAGACTCTTACGAGTACGCGATCTCAAGGTTGCGGGTTCGACCCCCGCATCGGGCTGTTCCTATAATACGATTGCGAGCATATGCGAGGCTTTCTTTTTTGCTGTTGTTGGATGTTTTTGCTTGTTTGGTGTGTTTTTTTTGGGCTTACAGTGTGTACCTTATCGGGCGCGATAAGCTCAGTCTGCCCCACTCGCCTGGATCGTGAGCCAACTAGGCTTCTCGCCTCATCAAGTCTGCCTTTGCCATGGTTGACAGTTGGAAAAATGTAGAAGCCAGCCAAGTATGCCCAATTCAACACAAGGGTACTTCTATGCTGTATATATGTTTGTTTGATACCTGCATGAAACCTGAATCGAAACACGGCACAGCGCCTGGGTCTTGGTGGCCACCTGTCTCTCCGCCCCGTCACATTTCACATACAATGCCATGCTGCAAAAGATCATCATATTTACTTTTTTATCACAGGTTCAAAGTCATAACATCATAAACACGCCATTGCTGGCAATATCAGTATACATCTATTCCTTTGTCCAATCCAGACCATGACACAACGCCCCCTTCGCTACCGGCCGCGCAAGAAATCATCCACTTGATCCTCTCCGCCCTCGTGGCTCTTGACATGCTCGTACCGAGGCCGAGACATGTCGTTGGCAGCCCGTCTGTCGATGACCGGGATGCCAGCGGTCGCGGCCCTTCCATTCTTGCGCCACGGCCCAATCCCTGCGCTCTCCATGGCCACCTTGAGCAGCCAGTACTTGCAGTGCACATCCCACTCGTCCTGCCGCCACTCTCCCTCCTGCGTGGGCCGCGCCCGCCGGGCCATTTCCACAACGGACTCGAGCACTAGGCTAGCGAGAATGATCAACAAGCTGAACGCGACGACAAGCATCAAGGCGGCAAAGTTAAAGTTTTGGTAGCGGTTCGTCGTCGTAACCTTTTGGTTCTCACAGGCCCTCTTGGAGGCATCACGCAGCGAATTGTCGGTAACTGTTGAAAGCGGCTTGTAGATGAGGTAGCGGCCGTACATGTGCGGGCTGCTCAAGTCGATCCTGCCGAGGAACCGGATAATGTGGCCCTGCAGCATGGCAAGGCCCGTCTCGAACCAGAGCTTGGCCTCGATTTGCCACTGGTTGTCTGGAAGAGCCATGGAAATAAGATCGCCGCTGGTGAGGTCTCGTGCTTGAAGGCCTATAAAAATCAAGGTTAACAGGGCTGTCTGCCTAAAAAGAAATACATAGTAAGTGAATTGTTCTGACTCACCTGCTGCCCCTAAGCTTCCCAGTCCGTGGGTTGCGGTACCAGTCAGAGCTACCAAGAGTACACTGCGGTTTACCGCAATGTACTGGTTCTCGTTGAAATCCAGAGTGAGAGCTTCCATCCAAGCTGCCGCGGGATGTGTGACGTTTGTGCATTTGCCAATCACCGGGTTGCAGAACTGTATCTGGTCCAGACAGCCAATCACGTTGATGTAATTGTTTCCGAGGTAAGCGTTAGTCCTGGTGGGGATGGTTCTTGATCCATTGGCAAGGAACATGGGGTCGTAGACGGGCGATGGATAGTAGACCGATCCCTGGTTCACGAAGCAAAGGGACAGATCGGCATCAACGCGGTCAAAGGGGGTGGCAGCCCACTGTGTAGCTTTGATCAAGGCAGAATACCAACCACACCTATGATATCGGTCAGCATCTGTGGTACAAAGTGATGAGCAGCATCAGGTTCCCGGTTACAACATACCCTGCTGAATACCCGTTCGGAGTGAGTGGCATGTCGTGACTAACAATGGACAAGGTGTCACTGGCGGTGTTGGTAAGTCTGGTAAAGTTCACCAAGGTTATGCTATTGTTTACTGTAATGTCGACGAGGTCATCAACATATGTGGGGGCGCAAGTGACTACTTTTCGAATCTCAACCCGATCCTCCTTGGCGGCATTCATACCAAGATGGAGATGGGAATCGAGCCTCCCCGTGTCCAGAACCAAGGCAGTCTCGTCGGTCGATGTGTCGTTTGACAAGCATCGACCTTGTCCGGTAAACGGACACTTGGTCATTCGCTGCAAGTACGGAAGCCTCGTGATTGGGAACTTGGAAGAAGGAATCGACGAAGGTGGCATGTCGGCGTAGAACCACTTGGCGTAGAGACGCGCATCCATGGTGTCGTCGGCCAGGATCTTGGTCTTGTTGGGGTCGAGAGCAAAGCTGCCGTACAGCGAAGTCATGTTGACGTCCCATGCGCCACACCCCGGGGCTTTGGCCAAGACGACAACATCGGGCCTCTTCTGGGTGACTGCGCTTGAGACAAATGTACCGGCAAGGGTGAAGAGAACCAGGCAGGTGGTGGCTGCGAATAGGATCGGGGTGAGGCGCCTGCCCATGTGCATGCCCGTGCCGCTCCAGGCCCAGGTCAACAGGAAGATGTCGGTGACGGCAGACGTCGCCGTGATGCTGTTGCGCAGCAGCGTCTGCGTCTGCGCGTGGACCGGATCGGAGCGCCTCTCGGGGTGCGCGCGCATCTGGTGCAGCACAAACGTCATCATGTACCAGAACCTGGAGCCAGCCAGAGACACTAGCAAAGTCAGAGCCGAGATGAGGTAGCCGCCGTACGTGAGAGGCACCGTCAGCGTGAGCTGCCGGAGGCCATCGTACGAGTAGTCCCTCCAGACTCCGGTAAAGACCTCTTGTTCCGCCATGGCTTAACGACGACCGGAATAGCTTTGCGTGGTGACGGGGGGCCTCAGGGAAACATGAGAACCTGGTTGCCGTCAAGCAAGTCTAGGTGTCGTTGGGGAGAGAGGCGAGCTGGCAGAACGCATGTGCAAAGGCAGGAAAAAAGACGGCCTGAGGTGGCTTATAATACTGATGCATCATTTGATGGTCGCGGGAGCGATTGATTTGCTCAGGCTTGTTCCATCGCTCAGCCACACCGGCCGTGGTTGGGTTAGCGCATGCCCGAGCTGAGGTCTAGACCATCTGTAGTTGCAGATTTTAAGACATTGATAGGACGCCACGAAGCCGCTTGTCCCAGCTAAATGGCCACCTCCACGATTAGGCTTTGTTGCCACTCAATGCAAGAACAAGCTTATCCCGCCTCCTGGATCCTTTTTACTCGCCATAATGAATGTGGATTTAGGTACTAAAATGGAAAGACTTGCCTTGTGCACCAAAGAACTGGTGTCTGGTCCTTTGCAAGTTGCGGGGTGGGGAAGGCATTTTATGGATCTAGTCAGAATGCGCACTGCCGCTTAACGCTGCCAAGACACTATCTTACCCAACTGCGAAGCTAGCGTGGCACCATATTTTCAGCCCTATACTCCAAGGCATTTTCGGGTTGCTCAGCCAAGAACCTTTATGCAAATTACGCCAGTGCGCATCACCTGCAGCAAGTAGATGGGAAAATATAGATGGTAAATTTTGCTTCATAAGTTGAGCTATTCCCTTTCCTTAGCCCTAGCTAAGCGTTTGCTCCCTCAGGATCATGCGCCACTACCTCAATCTCCACTCGCATGTCATCCTCGCCCCACCGCGTTACACCAACACACGTCCAGATTGGTTGGTGGTCAGGCATCCAGCGCCTAAAGTTCCGCACCATGGCCTCGAGTGCCTCGTTGTTGATGGGCACGTGATACGAGTTGACACGGTAGACCTGCGACCATCCCTTTCCGCCGGCATCCTTTAGGCATCGCTCAACGTTCTCAAAAGCGAGGTCGATTTGATCGTTGATTTCCTTTTCAAACTCTCCGGTTTTGGGATCCCAGCCTCCTGTAAATGCGTGGTTAGATGAAGTTCTCACTGCCAAATTTCATGTCTGTTGGCTAGCATCTCCTACCTTGCCCTGAACATTCAATCCGGTCGCCTACGCGCACGGCTTGGTTGTAGGAGAACTTTTTCCTCTTTTCAACACCGACACCTTCGTATGCGTAGTACTTTAAGTGAGACATGCTTTTTCTGCTTTGAAGAGTTGGTGGTAATCTTTGTTTTGGTTGCTGAAATTGTGCTAGAATTGCAATGACCTGGCAATCGCGTAAATGAAGAGGATGAGGAGAATGATGAGATATGTCTGTCGAAAATGCAAGAGAATTTAAATACTTCTCAAAAGATACACCCATCATTCTTTGGTTACGTCAAAGTGCGGAATCTAAATTCCTCCAACCCCACTCTGGTTCAGAATCTTATCATGTAACTGTACGCCGAACTCACCACCACGCTTATCGTTGCAATACATGATTCTGTTACGTTTTTCTGTAAACGAAAACGAAAACGGTGACTAAGATGCAGGAGTTGTAGCCGAGACTGCGTACATCCTCATGTTGAGACTTTTTTGTTTGCCCCACATGCTCGTGCTCGGGAAACGAGGTACCACATGGATTAGCCTTAAAGTACCTGCGGTTGGAATGAAGTATGAGAAATGTTGGATTTTTAAAGAGGGTTTTAAACGACTAGGAATACCTTTTACTTACTCCACAATTACCTCGCCATTAGTATTAGCCTGGCTTTTGTCAACGATCGGCTTTACCGGCGTGTAAATATATCTTATGCTGTACGACTGAGAACAATAACCCCATATTTGCCGGAAGCTATAAGCGATTCGACGATACTTCGACCCAGGCCCGAAGTGCCGCCTGAAATTGCGACGCTGCCCATATTATTAATCAAATAGATGGCAACAATGAGATTGGTGCAAGTAGGTTATGATTGCAATGGCCTTAGGGTGTGTTACACGTGCTGCTTGAGTGCTCGAAGTCAGGAAGGTCATTTATATTTATATTTGTTTTCGGACCTGTTCTGCGGCGGCTATCGCGCATCTGAATTGATTTTCGGGTTCGGCCGAACATTGCAAGGTGGATTAATAATAAGCGTGCAAATATGTGTTGCAGGACCATCTCGTCCGCCGAGACGGTCGAGTAATCCCCGTTTGTCACCAGGCCACGTTATATCGGTTCCTACGGTGGATGTAAAAGCAGATCTCACACTTAGGCCAGTTCCGATCTCTCGGTTCGGCCGAACTGACAGCACGAACAACCAAAAAAGCGAACATTTGGTGTACCTACTCCATGCCCCACAATTTAAACTCAAATGCTGCCAGGTCCTTCAAGACGAGGTCTGGAGTAACGACTATTAATGTATTGCGGAAGTACACGACATTTTCTTTTGTGTCTGTGGAATTGTCTATATAGATGTGGGAATGATTGTTTAAAATAAACGTGCAATAGCTTTCCTCACATTCCCCAGAATAGAGTGGTTTAGGTGGTAATAAAAGATAGGTGCGAAGCCACGATATGGCCTCTGATACCCTGCGTAGTGATAAACTCTGATTAAACAACTCGAATGGTGGCAGCAAGTAGGCTTCCCGGTCGTAAAAGAAACGGAGTTGTGTTGCACCCCGGGTCAATCAATGCAATGACTTCGCACTGATCCATGAGGAGAAATGATAAGAAATAACGTCGTCTCTTGGGCTTTATCATACACGAAGGCGATGAGCCAGCGTTATCTGCTCCACGAACTATACATTAAGTCTGCTTCTGCTCGTCGCAACTCCACTGCTCAATGTAGCAGTAGTTCTAGTAGCGGACAGCTGATAATGCCCTTTGCTCAAACCATAATCATCTTGCAACTACCATTGACCACGAACGACAATCATGCATCACGAGTCTAGAGTTACCCAAAGGGTCCCCATGCATTCCGTCAAAAGACTCTGCACTCTCTAATCCTTTCACATTTCAGTTATTCCTCATACCCCAAGCTGATAAACAATCGGCGCCTCATCCGTCGCCTCGCTACCATTATGTGCAGCACCATCATCCTCGGCCAAAGCATTTCGAATCGAATCCTTAAGTTCGCTTCCAAACTTCTCTCTCAGAAATTCCTTGACTTCCTTGCTCGGACCATACTTTGACAAGCTCTGCGGCAAAGACTTGATATGGAGCCCCTCAAGCCCCGTAACCCGAGACAGAGCGACGTAGGCTTGGCCCTCCTGAAAGGTCCCGGACAAATCGACAATGGCTTGCTTCATCGTCAGGCCCTGGCTCTTGCGGATGGTGCAGGCCCAGCCGGCTGCAAGGGGGATCTGAGTCCTGTGGAGAAGCGAGAACGGCTCCTTTGTGCCCACGGGCTCGACGATACACCAAGGGTAAATGACGATGGGCGGCTGCAGCTCGCCCTTTTTGTAGAACCGCACCATGGGCCACTTCATTTCTTTGCCCTCACGCTGCATCTTGTTCACCAACCTTTCCAGCTGCTCTCTCATAAATTCCTTGTGTTCTCCAACAATGAGCTTGTGCCTCGGACGGCGGTCGTTAGCCCCGGTCATGACTTGTGGCAAACTTCCTCGATCAGCATGTGCAAAACCAGTCAGTATGCCCTGGGATCCATTGACCAGCCCCCGATTTATATCAATGTTGACCAGCAGCACCACTGGCATGCCCGGTCGGAGTTTGACAAACGGTTCCAGTCGTGCGTCTTTGAGGGCATCCAAATGCCCATTTGCGTCCTTGTCCGTGCACCATTCTGTCAGATCGTCGGGCATGTTGTTTCTTTTCTCGAATCCATCCAAAGCCTTGTATTTGATATCAGGCAGCGTTTTTAGTTCGGCATACCTTGCACCATTCACGTCTTCGACTTGTCCTCTTTTGCAGAGGAGCTGCGTGGCCTTGCGGTTCTTGCAGGGGAGCGTTGACAGCGTTTGAATCTCCTGCGGGGAGATTGGGATGCCCAGGCGAATCTTTTGAAGCATCCTGATAAAGTGCTGGTCGCTCTGGCGATGGATTTCGTTGAGGTGCACGTGGACAAAATTGGCCTCGGTCCAGGTCGGACTCTTGAAGGCCCATTGATCCTCCTTCGAGAAAGTCCCATGGCCTTTGGGGCATGTGAAAAGGGTCTTGGCCTCGTCAATCTGCATTTTAAATCCGCAAAACTTGCAATATGCCAGCGCATCGACTGGTGGCAGTTGACAAAAGTCACCAGTTACGATGACCTGGATACCCCCAAACGGAGGACTAGGAAGCTCCAGGCATTTGGGGTAAGGTCTTTCTCTCAGTTTGTATCGCCACGGGTCCCAGGCCTTTAGGATTTTCATGCAGAGATTCATGCGCTCCAGGTGGAAATTCCCGACCATGCTGATCTCGTCAATGATGAGCACGTCGGTGCTCGCCAGTCGTTTCCTGGTTGCCTTCCTCCAAACCTGTTTTTCGAAGATTTCGTGGATGGATTTCCGGTCAGTGTGTGGAGTCCACCCCATGTAGGACCACGTCGTCATGCCCTCGACCTCTAGGCTGGCTTGACCCGTGGGAGCAACAACTTCGACCCGTTTGCCTTGTTTCCTCAACATGCTCACGGCAGCTTTCAGGACAGTCGACTTGCCGCACCCCGCAGAGCCAGTGTAGAAGACGTTGCGTCCCTCCGCGATGACTTTGAGGAGCTCTTTCTGCTCCTTACAAAGAGCCGGCCCATGATAGTCGTTGTCATCCTCGGCGTCGTCCGGCTGGTCCGGCCCGTTCTCGTTGACGTTTGATTTCCCGCTCGGTTGAGAGTCATTCGACTTCTCATCAACCTTACCAAAGTTCGTCTTGTAATCATGTTTCTGAACACTGGGTTCCTGGAGACGGGGCTTTTTAGAATATTCCGCTCCCTGCAACGGATCGGCCGATGCCAAATCGCCGCTCGGAGCAGAGACTGTCTCAGGAGTGGCCGCACAGCCCTGCTTCTTGAAGAGAGCCGTTATGAGTGGCTGACGGCCGTCATTTGGGGCTGATGTGTTTCTCTACACAAGGTCAGACTAGTCTTGGCTGTCTTTCTTTCGTACTGGCGTAGGAGCGCAGTCTTACTCGTTTTTTGGCCATTCTCGTGCGGCAGTTGGTTTCCTATGGGGAACGTGACGCGATGTGCCGCGACGTGTCTCAAAATGTTTAATGAGTTGCATCCTTAGCAGCTCCACACTCGTTACCAGTGCAACACAACCGATCGCCATCATTATACCATTGAGGATTAGAGTATTCTTGAAGCTCTGCTTTGGGAAATCATGTCTCTGTGAGGAGTGAAATGCCATGCCAATGCTATGGTATGGAAATGCGCTTCTGGCCCAAGCTGATAACCAATTCCAGTCGTCTCGACTCCGGGAAAGGCAGGCGGCGCAATGAGCCTCCATCAAGACGAAGTGGGATTTTCCTTGCTCCCGTCTGGATAGGTCTAATTATGGCAGGCCGCGATCAATCATGCGCTATATCTTGGCCTGGCGCGGCTTTAAAACGAACCATGCGAGCCAGGGCCAAAACACCGGCGCTGCATCTATATACCCGAATGAAATATTGGCCAGCAAAATCCAGGACAACTCAAATCTTCACAAGGCTATGTTTGGTGTGCTTCGTCTGGGGCCAAGGAATTGGTTACCTGTTTGCCCGCCCAGCGTTGCCTGTTCTACGCTCTATCACCGAGAAATCGCTACTCCTTGGTTGATTAATTGGGCCGGTTTCTTCGCTATACAGGAAGCCATAAAAAAACTCCGTTGGCTGTGGAAAAAGGCCGTTTCGGTGGAGCATTGATGTTAAATCCGACTCACAGTGGCAATGCGGAGCTGGCGGCGGAGCGGAGCGGACACGGCAGAGCTCGCAGGACTGGCACAATCTCGGGTAGTGTGGGTCAAGGTCGCCATGAATCCTTGGCATGTCATCTTTTCACCACACACCAAACATTGATTGGTGATGGGAGCGGGCTTCCTTCAAACGCCTCGGAGGCCGTTTTTTTGGAAAATAACGTTATGTCTTACCAATCGACAATGTAGGCCGCGCTATGTGGGATGGCATTATCGCCGGTTAGGATTGGCAATTATCTGTACAGTCCGGAAATACAGATATAAATAAATAAAGAGATCGCGCTTCAAGACGCATCGTACTATAAACTCACAAGCCAATCTCATAAACTCGCCTCTACTCAATCGATCATCAAAATGTCTTCACCTAAACTTATTGTTGTGCTTGGTGCCACCGGGAACCAAGGTGGCTCCGTTGTCACCACCTTTCTCGAGGAACCGGGATGGCAGGTTCGCGCCGTCACTCGCAACACCTCGAGCGCAAAAGCGCAGAGTCTAGCTGCTCGCGGAGCTCAAGTTGTCCAAGCCGATATGGATGCGCCAGACTCCCTCGAGGCGGCCTTTAAGGGCGCCAACGCCATCTTTGCCGTTAGCGACTTTTGGGGCCTGTACTACGATCCCAGCACCAAGGAGAGGTCTGACCCAAGCCAGCCGCTCAATGTTTGGGTCGGCGAGCACGAGGAGCAGCAGATCAAAAACGTCATCGACGTAGCTGCCCGGGTCCCAACCTTGGACCGGTTTGTGCTGTCTTCGCTTGCAAACGTGACAAAGTGGTCCAAGGGCAAGTATACCCATGCCTACCACTTCGACTCAAAGGCGAGGGCGGAAGACTACGGCAAAGAGAAATATCCCGAGCTGTGGGAAAAGACGAGCATTCTCCAAGCTGGTGCTTTCCTTAGCAACTACATCAGCCATCCGATGCTTCGGCCAGTCAAGGTAAGATTGCAACAAACACACACACAAGGTTTAGATTGGCTGGTTTAGCTAAACTCTCCTAGGGCGAGGATGGAACTGTCCAGTTTGTTGGAGTCTGGAAGCCACAGCTCAAAATCCCGCTGATCGCTGCCGAGGAGGACACGGGACCTCTGACCAGGTCTCTCATTCGAGAGCCTGCTGGCAAGAACCTCGCCGCCTTCAGGGAAGGTTTGACGCCCGACGAGCTCGCGTTGGCATTCACAAATGCCACGGGTCTGAAGGCAAAGGCTGTTGCCCTAGCTATGGAGCAAGCTACCGATCTCTTTCCACCCGAGCTGAAAGAGGAGTTTGTGGACAACTTTAGCTTTTTCAACGAGTTCGGATACCATGGTGGCGACCCGACGGTAATCTACCCTCAAGATGTGAGCTCCATCCTTCAGGTCTTGCGAGTACACACTAATTTGATGTTTTCTTTTAGTTGGAATCGCCTCCTTCACTTGGTACAGTCGAGGATTATCTCAAGAAGCAGGATTGGTCAAAGGTTCTCAATTTGTGAGGCAGGAGTTGATTCTACTTCAATAAAGGGACCGATTCGGATGCGGTTTGTGAGACCAGAGATATAAGCCGTCTGATTTGTACGTTAAATTTAGGGAACCTTTATTTCTAGATTCCATATTTAAGCTACAACGCCCCTTGAATGCGTATCGCCAGGATAGCGGGACAAAATATGTACAGGAAGTGCGATATTGTGAACAGCTTCATCAAACAAGCAAGACATTTGCCCCCTAGGGAAGCCCTGCTATTCAACAAAGTGTCCTGGATCCTGCGGGTACTCATACATGCCGCCGGATTTGTCTATCAAACAATAAAGTCCTTCACAACAGTCAGGTAGTTTTCATACGCGACTCCAGTGGAGGGCTCCATGCTGAACAGGTAGGTTCCCCACCAGGGTCCGGCAGCCCACCACAGCCAGCCCATCCAAACATCCGAGTTGTCCTTCAGGTACTGCAGCTCGTCCTTGATGGCAGCAATGCAGACGTCGTTGT
The DNA here is from genome assembly GCA_020975415.1 of Calonectria hawksworthii. Taxonomy (NCBI): domain Eukaryota; kingdom Fungi; phylum Ascomycota; class Sordariomycetes; order Hypocreales; family Nectriaceae; genus Calonectria; species Calonectria hawksworthii. Next base: position 1,311,740 of record JAHXZK010000015.1, on the reverse strand, counting down.
TCGCACCGGCAGTCTCGCCGAGAACACCCTTCTTGCCGTTCTCCTTGAGCCAGGCAGTAGCAGCCGCGAGTCTGGTGGAGCCAATGGTGCTGTTGACGCAGGTCTCGGAGGTTCCGGAGCCATCAGAGTCAAGGTACTGGTGCATCTCGTAGATAATCTTGTCCTGGGGATCGGTCAGGTCCTTGAGGGAGTCGCCGTTTCCGCTCGAAATCCAGGTCCAAGCACCGGTGTACGAGTTGCCCTCGACGAAAATGTACTGCGACGTAGCGCCGGCGCTACGGATGGCAGTGATGGCAGCCTGGTTCAGCTGGGCCACCAAGGTGTTCTCCATATCATGGTACTCGTTGTTGGTGTCAAAGACGACCAGCTCGTTGTCGGCAAACTCGGTGGCGAGTGTCTTCCAGAAGCTACCGAAGGCATCGACATCGGTGATGATTTCCGAGTAGTATCGACCGTAGTTGTGGGGGTCCAGAATGGCATAAGCGCCCTTGCCCGTGATGTGGGTAACGACGGACTTGATGCTGGTAAAGTAGGCCGTGTTGAGAGATCCGGTCAAGTTGTTGGGGATCATGCGCTCCATCAGGAAGGGGATTCGGAAGGCATTCATTCCCGCATCAAACAGGGTCTGCATAGTTAGCAAATTGTACGCATCAGGGTCTAAATTTTAGAGAGGCTTACATCAATTGCCGTGGTGTTGGGGAAGGTGTAGTCGGTGCCCTCGGTACCGGGGATGTTGCCGGTGCCGAATTCAGCACCAGACTCGCTAACACCGGTGAACAAGAATCCTGAAGATGAACCGGATGAACCAGTTGCCGCCGGGGTCGACGCGGAGGAAGCCGCAGAGGCAGCGGCGGAGGATGCTGGCGAAGACACAACCGAAGAGATGGCGGAGGATACAGCGTAAGAGACAGCAGAAGATACAGAGGGAGTGGCTGCCGACGCAGCGGCAGAAGGTACAATCAAGGATTGCGCATAAGTGGGCACGGAAGACTGGCTTGGGGTTCCCAGAGGAGTTTGGGTGGGAGTTTGAAGTTCGGATGCCAACGAAGGCGTGTAGTCCACGGCAGCGGCCGAGGAGCTATGGCGTGGCTTACACACACCACAGGCGCCGAGGGTCGCGCCCGCGGCGACGAGAAGGAATGTGGACCGCATAATACGTCAGTCAAGAAGGGAGCGTCGAAGTGAACAAAGGAGTGTATTGAAGCGAACCAAAGGAGCGCACCAAAGAGAAAGAAGAAAAAAAAGAAGCCGCGAAAAAGAAGGAAACTTGATCAACAAGTTGGAAACGATGGCTGCACCTCCAGAAACGAAAAGGATTTTTCCAAACGGATTCCATCTTGTATATATATGTTTTGTTCCCGGGCCATGACAGCTTCTCCACGTGGATCCGCCCACCTCGAAGCCAACTGGGGCGATTTGTTCCATGCTTTGTTGATCTGAAACGGAATGAGACGCGCAAAAGCGACTCCTGGATGGTCCTGAATTAGTCTCCGGACGGGCCTTACCAGTGGAGTGGTTTGCTCCATGGCGCCGAGCAAGGGTGCGCTGCCCAGGGCTGATTGGTGTGGTCCAATTTTTCCGCGGATGTGCGGGAACAGGCGACCCAGCTGGAGCAACAGCTCACACTGAACTGGCCCACACGTGATCGGATAAGACGTGCCAGATTCATTTATCGCGAGAGCGCTGTAACTGGCTCAAAGTCTCTCTCTCGCCTCGTTTGTGCTCAATTGGACTAGCCTGCCGATCGTGCCGCAACCGAAATCTTGTGGTAATTGGGCACACTTTTGCCGACAATCAGAGCCTGGGGATGTCCCATGGTCTGCGGTGAGAAGTGATGGCGGCTTAGGGGGTTGGCCCACGCTCCAAAAATCTACGCCAAGCGAGGTTGTTGGGCCAGTATCAACTCATTTGACGCGGGGTCTCGCCACAAGTTACCCTATAACCGCTTCCAACGAGCCACCAGCCCTGGACGGAACATTTCTTTTGCATACTTCTGTGTCATTTTCCCGTGGTTTAATTTTCATGATCAAATTATTTAGCTTTGTATTCACGTTTCAAATAAGTGAGTTTGATATTTACATGCGTCAATAAAATTATGGAGTTGAATTGTGACTGATGCGGAGAAGGAGTGCAAGAAGCTGCTAAGAATTTTGAACAGCATTTCAAGAACAGTGAGCAGAAAAAGTAGCCATGATTCTTTTGATCACTATTAAATTGTTTAAAGGACATTCTAAATTATTTTATTAATTATCCAATTAATTTACGACCGCGGTTATTTGTTTTTGGAATCGCGTCGCGTCCTTAGTCTGTGCTAACTAGCCCACAGAAGCCAGTGACAGTACAGCAGGACAATAAAAGTTTTTGATCAAGAGATCCGTGGTTATCAGAGATGCCTTTGTGTCAAAAAATCATATTTAGGCGCATTTCCCCATGCTTTAAATGATGGTAGAACAACACGAGCAAGAAACAAGGGACAGGTTTATCATCAATACAGCCGAGACACAAAGTGTTCAGGGCGCAGCGGAAAAATGTACCTGCGAAGGCGAAGGATCCTCTGGCATACGCTCATCCACGCTCATCAGCTCGCATTCTTCAGCATACACCTAGAGCTATCGGATGAAATATTCTCCTAATTCCTGCCGGTGATAAATGTGTTTTTCAGCAGTGGGCGGCGCATCAGCACGAAGACGCGGTGGAGTCATGATGAACGCACGGGCGCCTTGTTTCGGATCACAGGGGTAATTTCAAGGGTGCCGGAATCTAGACCCGAGGACCCACACGTCTGTTTATCCACTCTTGCAGAAGAAATGGCAATATTGTGGGTGTTCCCGAGGTCTTGTCTCGGCCTGGAGTTCTTATCATCTAAATATGGCTCTCATAGTGCTTGTTTTTGGTCATGGGTCTAACTGGCTAGTCTGCTTGTGCCCTCCTTCGGATGCTTTGTTAATACAGATGTGAATTTACCCGTGGTGGCTGCGCGGATCAGTCTTGATTTGGCTTCTGGGCTGGAGCTAATAGTTTTCTAGCTTTCAAAAAGGCTACAAGAGAAGACCAATAAAATTTGACTTTTGGGAAACCTGGACGATCTGCAAATTGCCCGAGTCGGCGTGTGCGGGAACTACGCTGGAGCTGCAGTGGCTTCAGATCATCATGGACAGCATCGATGATGAAAAATGCTCGATACTGACTCTAAATTTGAGATTTTCGAGTATACTTTTGTCCGAGTTTTGAGGCTTTGCCCAACGCAAGAGATGGTACTCACCACGCAGTCAAGACTAGACGTCTAAGGAGCAACAACGATAAAGGGACATCGACCCATAATCCCAACGAATGCAATCCATGGGGGATGGCCAAGAAAACACGGTGCATTTGTGTAAAACTTGGATACAAAGAAGGAAAAATAGCCCGTGATAGCATGCGGCCCATTTCGCCTATTTTCGGCAATCGTGTCTTGAAAATTATGGTCGGAATGATGTCCTAGACATACGTCCGGGGCTCATCGAAATCAGGGAGGTAGCCATGATCCGAGGAGATGAATGATCTTTCGTCCGAGTCACACGACTAAATCGACCGGCTCCGAGCGGCCTCCATGACTCAGTCCAAGAGGCTGCCAACAACGGTACCGTCCCGCAAGCCACGGGGGGGGACGCTCTGCTCTCGGATAACCGACCTAAAGGCTGTTTGTTCTAGCTGAACGAGAGTGGCTGAGAAACAGAGACACCGGCGTTTCCTGGCGCCGGATTCAGCGACTCTGGACGATGTGTCTCGCTCAGCCAAGGGGACTGACAGCCCACATGGTGCATCCGTAAATACCGAAGCCCCAAACGTCATAAGCTAACGAGATGCACGAGGATGTAAAATATCTCGCCAATATCCGTCTCCTCGTGTCTAGTTTAGCAGGGCAAGACTAATCGAGAATGCTTACTCCGGTCAGAACGGCGTGCTATTCCTAAAGAGTCACTAGTCGTAATCCCCATTCATGTTTGTCATCTCTGAGGCTTTGTTCCCCTTTCTGGCATATCCTTCCTCGGAGATAAAAATTGATGGCGTGAAGGTACTTTGACAAATACTCAAGAGCGAGCGATGCGCGTAGGAAGTAGTGACTGGTAGACGGGACTTAGTAGTGCTGGTTTCTGATCTGGGTGTTGCACCTTCGTCACTTTGGCTAAAAATACAGAAGGACCATTATGCCTGTTTGGGTATACAAAGGCCATGGAAAAAAGTCTAGGCCCCTCTTAGAGCACTTGGACCTTTTTTTTAGAGCCTTGCAGGTAAGTTTCTTTGTACGAGATTTCCACGCACTATTAACACAATAATTGATGTTGATCTACTTACAAGCAGGTTTGGTTTATTATTATCTATGATTGAAGAAAATATGGTGAAGGTGGTAGAGAAAAGCATATTCGGTGGTGATGTAATGACATTCCAAAGTCAATCCGCACTCATGACCATCACTTCGCACCCAAAATGGAATACTCCATACACCACGCTCTGCTGCAAACCCCGCACTAACCCTTCGGCCACATTAGATCAGGTCGTCGATGGTCTAATCCCCGAACCGGTCATGACACGGACTTGTGGTGATAGGAACCCCTGAATTAGCCAACGACCATCGCCTTAGCGCCGCATGTTTGAGCTGCGCATGGTTGACGCCATTGGTGGCTTTGCATTAGCCTCGCATGTCTTGTTATCCCTAGTGGCGCTTTCAGCTCAGTTGTGAATGGCCCGACGGCAGTCCGGCGCGGTTCGACGGGTGAGGCGGGTGTTCACAATTTGGTGACGGCGGATATGATGGATTTGCAATGATGATGCGATGCTCTGGTAGCGACATTTTCTTTGTAGAAATAAAAGAATAGAAGTAAAAAGATGCAAGAGAGTGATCAGAGCAATGCATCCTGGTCAGCCTTATTCAGTTAAATCGCCAAGACACTTAGGGCTGATGATTGCCGACAGGGGCGCGGGGCTCCATTCATGGGGATGAAGCTTGGCCGAAGCCAGGGGTAAACAAGCAATCAGCGATCAGGAATTATTAGCCTAGGAAACAAGTCAGTGGGTCAATGTGGGCTGCGTCTTTGGGGAAATCAGGGGAGCAAGCAACAATGGGCGAGTATAGATTGAGGCATCTCCCTTTGGCTTCACTCTTCACTCGCCAACTGTTTCCTTCCTTTCAGTCAAGTCACTCGTTCACGACTATGCACATTATTTTTTCACTACACACTCTTTTTTAAAACTGAACCACGTACATTCTTTTTTGAAACCAATCGGAAAGACAAAAGCTTTACTTAATAGACTTGCTTGATACGCTTCACTCGCTATGCGTTATCGCTTCGCCTACCTCGGCCTTTTGGCCGCAGGTTCGCTGACTTCGGCCAGCCCCTGCAATCCATTCACTCGCACCACGGGCACAGATCTCACGTCCACCAGGACCTCCGGTGGCGGCGACTACGCGCCTCCTCCTGACGGTCACTATGCGCCTCCTGGCAGCTCCAGCACTGGCTCGAGCGCCCAGTCCGGAACCACGAACACCAGCGGATATGTTCCTCCCACGGGAACAACAACATCTGGCACAGCAACCACCGAAACCGCTGCGGGAGTTAGCGGCACTTCTACAGTTACCACTGGCTCCGGTCCACCTTTCACCGGCGACTACTCTGCTCCTGGAGGAACCAGCACTGTCTCAGCTACCGGCTCAGCCTCCGAATCTAGCATTGAGACTGGACAGTCCAACACCGGCACTGCTACCGTAACCACCGGTGGTACCGGAGCCTCCAGCTCTGGCACTTCCGTCGACGTTGGAAGCACCGCAACAGACATTGCAACCACTGGCGGAACCTCCGGCACAGCAAGTGCTGGTACTGACACTGCCACCACCGGCACAGTGACCACCGACACTGCCGCGGGAGTCAGTAGTACTTCTGTAGTTACCACTGACTCTGGTCCACCTCACACTGACGACTACTCTGCTCCTGGGGAAACCACTACTGCCTCAGCTACCGCCACTACAGGCACTGAATCCACCATTGAGACTGGAAAGTCCAACACTGACACTGCTACCATGACAACCCATGATTCCGGAACATCTAGCACTGTTACTTCCGTTGATGTTGGAAGCACCGCAACAGAAATCGTAACCACGAGCGGAACGACCACTGACACTGCCGTGGGGGTCAGCGCCACTTCTACAACTTCTACTGACGACTACTCTGTTCCTGGGGGATCCACTAGTTCCCCGTCCGCTGCTGGCGTTAGCTCTTCTACTGCCGGTGCTGGCTCTACAACTACCAGCCAGGCGAGCTCTTCAGTTGTTGGCCAGCCTAGCTCATCTTCTGCTGCCCCTTCGCCGACAAACCTCCCCACTTGTGTGACAAGCGATCAGTGCGCTCCTGGGCAGCTTTGCGTGCTTGGAAAGTGTATCCTCCCTGGGGTCAGCTCCTCATCGGCTGGCGGTGCTAGTTCTTCGACATCGGCTGGTGCTACTGTCCCGGCTACTCAGACGACCAGTAGCTCTGGTGGATCGAGCATTGGCTATTCTGATGTTGCAAGCTCTATTGCCACTGAAAGCACCGGCGTGACCTCTGGCACGGCTGCCGCTGGTACTACCACCGCTATCACTGGCTCTGCTACCGAGACTGAGGGTTCAAGCATTGGTTATTCTGATATTGGAAGCACCTCTAATACTGCTGGTATCAGTTCTACCCAGACAGGCGGACAAACTTCTGTTACTGATACTGCTACTACTGACGTCGGAAGCACCACTGCCACCGAGGCCACAAGCGACTCGAGCAGTGCCACCACTGATGTTGTAGGCAGCACCACTGTCAGCAATACTCAAAGTAGCTCTGGCCCTTCCACCATCGACACTGCTACTGACTCCACTGGACTCACCTCTGTTACCGACACTGCCACCACTGGAACTGCCTCAAATACTGGTCCCTACGATGTCGTAAGCACTACTGATGCTGCTACCACCGTCTCTACTGAGACCAGCGGAGCAACTTCTGGTACTGATACCACCACCACTACCGAGCTCTCTGGAGTTACCTCTGCCACTGATAGTGCTACCACTGGAACTGCTACTCAGAGCACTGACACCTCTGATGTATCGAGCACTGCTTCCACTGATACTGGAAGCAGCAGCAGCACTGCCGCCACAGATACTGGAGTTACCTCTAACACTGACACTGCTACAACTGGAACTGCCACCGCTGGTACGGAGTCGACTACTTGCACTACCACTACTGAGGCTGGTGCTACCTCCGAAGTGTCGAGCATTAGCACCGACGTTGGAAGCACGGTCATCACTGATACTGTGACTTCTGGAGTCACTACCACTTCAGGGGACAGTGGTGCAGGATCTACCACTCAGACCTCTGCGACTGAGACGGACAGCGGCGTGACAACCGCTACCATCAGTTCTGCTACAGACAGTGGCGCTACATCAGCTACCGACAGCGGTGCTACTTCTGCTCCCTCTGCTACTGATAGCGGCGTCACTTCTGCCACGTCCTCCAATGATAGTGGTGCTACTTCTGCTACTTCTGCCATTGACAGCGGTGTTACGTCTGCTACGGACAGTGGTGTTACTTCTGCTACTGATAGCGGTGTTACGTCTGCTAGTTCTGCCACTGATAGCGGCGTCGCTTCTGCTACGTCCGCCACTGACAGTGGTGCTACTTCTGCTACTGACAACGGCTCAACCTCTGCTACAGATAATGGAGCTACTTCGGTTACTGATTCTGGTGTTACCTCTGCTACTACAGACAGCACCTCTACCACTGACACTAGCGCTGCCACCACTGCTACCGACAGTGGTGTCTCGTCTGGCACGGTATCCTCGGCTACGACTAGCGCGGCCCCTTCTGCGACATGCGTCCTGAGCACTGACTGCGACCCTGGTGTGAGCTGCAGCGGTGGAATCTGTGGTGGGGGAGACGAGTGCTTTGATAAATACGACTGTGACCCTGGCCAGATTTGCCAATACGGATCGTGTGTGAACCCTCCCGGCTCATCGGGCGTATCTAGCACAGCTTCCGGTTCTACCACTACTGATAGCAGCGGCATCACTACTACTGAAAGTGGTATTACTTCTGCTACCGATAACACTGTTGTTACCACAGACAGCACCACTGCCACTACAGATAGCAGCAGCATTACTGCCTCTGAAAGCGGCATTAGTTCTGCTACTACCGACAACAGCGGTGTTACTACGGATAGTAGCACCTCTGCTACTGATAGTGGCATTACCTCCGCTGTCACGGACACTGCCACTACTACTACTGATAGCAGCGCCGCCTCCACGGATAGCACATCTGCGACTGACAGCGGCTCTCCATCTTCCACGACTTGCACCACTACCACTACGGATAGCAGCAGCATTACGGCTTCGGACAGTAGCATTACCTCTGCTGCTACGGATACTGCCTCTGCTGCTACGGATAGCACCACTGCTGCTACGGACAGCACCACTGCTGCCACTGATAGCACCACTGTCGTCACAGATAGCACGTCCGCGACTGACAGCAGCTCTCCGTCTTCCACGACTTGCACCACTACCACTACGGATGCTTCTACCGTCAGCTCCACCACATCACTCAGCAGCACTCAGACCACAGACACAAGCACTACCATGACAACCCTCTCCACAGTGACCATCTCGGCAGCAACAACGTCAACCAAGAGCGATGCTTCCACGTCCACGGCGAGTAGCGGACCTACCGCCATGCCCAGCTTCTACCTTACGGCTCGCGAGGGACCCCAAGACTACAACAACCATCAACTTGTGGGTTATGGAACTCACAACGGACTGTTCACCATGACCCAGGATGATGGAGAAGCCATGTTCCATCTCGAGGCTGGCACAAACTACTTGATGCAAGGAGACTACTATTGGGGCTACGAGAATGATGTCGGAGACTCGATGCAACTCTATGAAAGCGATATTGACGACGAATATTACTACCATATCGTTTGTGAGAATGCCTATGCGGGCCAGGCTCTTATCTGTCACCCAGGTGACGCGGATACTTTATGGGAATTCGTCATGACTTCGGATGGCGTTGTTTCAATGGGTCCCGTCGGCCACCATATCACCCCTTACAGCAATTCCGTCACCTTCATTGTTACAGATCCCAACTCTAATGGCAACGATGAAGTCTACAACGACAAAATCTGATGGCAAATAGTAAACGAATGAGCTCAATGTACATTAGTTATTTTAGACTATCCTTCTAGTATATTTTATATTTCAAACCCATATCTCATAATCTGCACGCTAAATCCTGTAATTTTCCATCACTGTTGTGTTTAAAAAGAAAGCGTCTTTTCCCTTCCCATGTAAAGGTGAATAGACAGACCATTCTGGTCGAAACTTTGTAAAATGTTTGAAGGAGTGCCTTGCAGCAACCACCGATACCGCTCCTAAAACCCACAAGCCGGTCATAGCCTTTCAATCGACGGTCTTCAATAGGTTTAGCCCAGCTAAATTACAAACCGAACAATGTGCTACACTGCTCAAAGCTTGATAAGATCCCACCACTTCCTTCTCTTCAGTCGGATTATGTGATGGCAGCTTCATCTTTCAGAAGCTGAATTTGTACTCTACCGTCCTTGGCACCTCTTGAAACAGTATAAAGTCCTTCATCGCGCCCCGTAACTTTTACAACTTCCTTGATCTCCCTGTCGCTCATCTGATCAGCCAAGTCCAGAATATCCCTGGTCTGTGGCGAAACTATCTGTGCAATAGCCTGCCAGGCATTTCCCAGCTCCGAAGTCTTTGTCCAGGTGACAAAGAAGAATAGAGTCATAAGGCAGAGCGCAAAATGCAGACCGACGAGACAAAGCACTATAAAGAGGCCAATCCACCGCGCCGGTATGAGCATGTCTACCGCACGCACCATGGTAATTGGGTACTGGACATCAAACTGCTTTAGCCAATCATAGTAGCTCATCTGGTACAGGCGAGTAAGAAAAGCCTGCACAGCAATAGCTGGGTCCTCTGTCTCCTGGATGATGCTCTGAAAAGTTGATATGTGGCTGATATGTGCAGACCAATCGTTGTTGGCCCTCAGGGTGTACAAATCATCAGTGAAAGCCCACCAGCCCTCGCCGCTATTCGCACGTTCTTTTAAAGCGTTGTATAGCAGGGCGTTGACGTTAGGGTTGCCGGCTTCAATTTCTGTAAGACGAGCGCCAATGTCAAGCTCTAGAATGCCGCGGCTCTCAAAATCCATTCGCTCAACCCCTACGCCAAACTGGCGACGAATGTCTTCGGTGTCCTTCTTGGTGGCGAGAAGATTCAGGTTGGCATCGGGCTCGGATTGAACACCGCGACCAGACATGGTGACGTTATAGACGGGTGGTCCAATGATGTTGAACATGCAGCTAGTCGCACTAAAGATCCGATTTCCGTTCGGATTCGAGAATACGGTCCACAGGCCGTCCTTTTCCCAGCTGAGATTGTCAAGGTCATCTAGCATGGACTGTATGGGCTCGGAATTTCCCGTGTCGTTGTTCCATGTGGAGTTTACTTTAATACTCGAGTTAAACAACATAAATCGGTTGTAACCAGGATCAACAACGATTAATGGATCCACTGGGCCTCCATCGAGGGCAAATTGGTCATCGTGGTACAGAGAGAGCGGCCACCCGGTTTGAGATGATGAAGTGTTCCACTCATTGAGCATCAAGGCCTTCACCGTAGAGTTCCTTCCCGCTACCAAGGTGCCGCCTAAGTGGTCAAGGCTATGCGGATCTTCTTCCAGTGTCGCAAACACTTCGACGGCTTCCTCATCCCATTCCAAAGTCGCATTCAAGATCTCGGGAGCCATGCAAAATGTCCTCAGGTTGGTGACAATAGCCGGCCCGGAGTAGTACTCCAACGAGGTCCTCGACTCTGCGTTGGGGAAGGGCAAGTAGGCACGGTAAGTGTCGCCGGTGTCGCCCACTGTGCGAGAAGTTTTGTTATTTTTACGCTCTGAAAATCGCCACTGCGCAGATGGTCTAGACTTCCAGTACGATGCGCCATTCATCGGATAGATCTGATCAGCAGAGTCAATCGCGACGGCATCAGTGGTGGCCGGAGCCGCAATCTGGTTCGATGCAAAGTCGGAGAGCAGTATAGTGGATATGAAGGTGGAGACAAAGGTGATTAGGAGCGCAGTGGCTGGGATGAAAACTTGCAACCGTCTCGAAATGCCGCCGGCGGCATTGCGTCTTAGTGCTGCGGGGAGGATGTTCAAAGGGCTTCCCTTCAAAGCCCTCTCAATCGATAAAACAGGCGCGTCAATCAACGATGTGCCAGATGTCTCTAGCATTATAGACGCCGTGGCCGCGGTCATGAGGCCAATCTGAAGGGCCATTGAGGTTCTAATGACGGCAGAGCAGATGGTCACAACTCGAGTCGCCCAACCGCGAACAACAATGGTTTGCCAAAACACGGGCTCGTTGCGATTTCTCGTGGCATCGGCCCCTCTCCAAAGGAAAACAAGGATTGCGCAGGACGCAAGTATAAAAAATGTGCCGACCGAGAGGACGAGCAGACCGGAGATTCCTATTCTCTGCCACCACCCATTTCGCGCTCGTCTTGGCGGGATTGGCTGGAGTGGATAATGTGGAAGGGAGGCATTGAGATCTGACTGGTGGGGCTCTGGACTGGTCCGTTGTGGCGTGTTACTGGCTTTCGTAAGTGGTTCATAGAAGGGGTTGTTGTGAATTGATGACCTCCAAGAAGACGCATTCGTATCGATATTCTGGTTTTCTCTGCATTGTTCCATGGGGTCGGACTGCAAGTTCTAACAAGAGGTCGCAAAGGCATAGAATGTTCCGTTTTTTCTCCATGCTTTTTCGACCAAAGAAGGTAAATTCTTGGATGATTCGCAAACCCCATCTCTTAAAGATAGAAAAAAGCTTGTCGCAAGGCAGTAGTCTTGGCAGTAAGCCCCCTGCATGGGTACGTTGCAGAGTTATGGTGAGCTGAAGCGGATAGATCCTGCCAGGCCGGGGTTCTGCGCTGTGGCTCCACCTTGTCAACCAAGCAATTTTGAGTGTATCATGGTCAATGAATCGATGAACAAAAAGTCTAGGGTCAGTGATAACTTGATTCGTGCCAGGTTTAATCCATTTAGTTGCGAAACATCTGATGCCAGTTAAGCGATGGGAAGGGGGATTTTGAGCGGAGTTAGTTTAAGTGGCTTCATCGCAGTCGCCACCTCAGCCCCACAAGGCAATGAGCCACTCATTAATCGAGACGTGCTGACAGGGCATGCTGACCGCAGATTGATGGTCCCAAGAGCCATGGCGGAAAAAACTGGTTGGCTCGCTATCCCGGCACGTATTTTCGGACTATCCAGCATACCTTGCAACAGCCTGGTGGCCCAGTCCAATAACAATCCCGAGCTATTCGCTTCATCAGGGACACTTGTTTCGCAATTTATAGCGTCGGCTTCGTTCCACAATAGTTGGAACTTTGGTGAGCATGCTACACTTTTATGCATATCATGTAAATTAATAACCAAAGTCTCTATTTTAATTCTAAAATATTGTGCCGAAAATCTTGCCATTGGCCGAAAGCAAAAAGATACGAACGCTTTTTTTTAATTCAAGATTAACAAACACCACATGGCTTTGAGAATATTATTTATAGCCCCTATTAGACATACTCTCTGGAAGCTGCACTGCAACCGACTCGTCCCAGCTTGCAAATTAGTTAGCTGATACGAGAATACGAGATTGAGCCAATTGGCACATATTGGTTGTGGCGGTTGACGTGCTCTGAGTTTAAAGATAAGCCGCATGGAAAATAGCCAAGACACCATGGCATGGGACACGCGGAACGCGATGAACCAAAGAAAAGTGGGCTGTCTGGACCCGATGAAAATGCTTTGAGGCTGTTTGCGACCCGATGACGCCAGCGGATGTGTTTCTCGGCAATTAGTCCGATGGAGCATCGCCAATAGGCGGAGTAGATACGCACAAAATGAATATTTGCACCAAAAACTAGTGTGGGTTGGTGATGTCGGTTCCGGGGCATTGTGACCCGGCTAAAGGGAGAGTTCCCCACCGAGTTCCCCACGCTGAGTCTGCAACAGACGCCTGGCCAAGCGGGGTTGGTAATAGCAAGAGTTGCCATTGGCTGTGTAGATACTGGGGCAATGATGACCTGGCCCAATCGGATCGCGTACGATATGGATCCAGAGGTGCTGCCAGACGCCATATAACTCTCGGCATCGCATGATCCGAGTGTCTGGACAAATTTCCAGCTTAGCATCCATCCCTAGTTAGCCATGAATGCTGGCCCAAGCTCCGAGCCGATCCGGAGGCGAATCGCCGCAGCCTGCGAGCATTGCCGCCAGAAAAAAGTTGCCCACACGGCTGTTCCGTTGCTGAGCTTGGTCGCTGATTCCGTGCCAGTTGAAATGCGACGGCGGAAGGCCATCGTGCCGCAATTGCGCGGTCCACAAGAAGGATTGTGTCCACTTAGAATTGAGCCGCAAGCCGAGGTGAGCGTGCTTCTCTCGCATTGATGCACTGGCTCTGACATGTCCAAGGCCAACAAAACGTCGCATCCAAGAATTAGAAGATGAAAATCGGCGCTTGCGACTTCGCGCCCGGCGGCTTGATTCGCCGCCTCGAGGAAACGATGCTCTGGACAGCGCCACTCCTGACCAGGCATCGCAAAGCCCAGCCAATCCTATTCACGACACAGCACCTATTGTGAGCGAGAGCCCCGAGCAGTCAGCCATTGAAACCCCGAGTACAGCCTCAGTACCTGCAAAAGACGCCAACACTCATGCAGCAGCTGAGACACCAGAAGATGATACCAGGCAATATCACGGACCAACCAGCGCCTTCTTCGATTTATCGTCGCGATACAATGGTCGCAATGGAGCGCAGCAGAGATCATTACCGGACTATGAAAAATGCGCCGCGTCGATTCTCTGCGCCGAAGCTGCCAGGCAGCGTGAGTCTCGCTCAACATACATGCCCCAAATTCGAGTCAAGGTTTAAAAATCTAACAATCGCAGGCCACCTAGAGCAGATCAATTTCACATCTGGTTCGCTGGATCTGGATGGTGTAGAGCCAACGCTGGCCATGCATTTGCTTTCAATATACTGGACAAGGCAGCTGCACTGCGGACTGATCGTCTATCGGCCGGCCTTCATGAGGGACATGGCCTGCGGCGGACCCTACTTCTCCAAGTTGCTTCTGAACGCAATCTTCTTTTCTGCGTCAAAACACAGTCGCCACTCTGAAGTCCGGTCAGATGCCAGCGATGTGGCCACTGCGGGATGGTCGTTCCGGAAGAGATTCACAGAGCTCCTCGGCGACGAATTCGCCAAGAGCAAAATCACCACGATACAGGCTCTTTTAATCGTCGCTGTTACGCTGTTTACCCGCTGCGATGAACGCAGTGCCTCTTGGCTCTATGCAGGCAACGCGTTCAACATGATAATTGATCTGGGTCTTCATGTTTTCCCAGCTATGCCTCCAAATGCCAAGTCATCCGAAGAAGATCTTGAAATTAGAAAGAGGGTATTCTGGGGAGCTTACTGTAAGTATGAGCGGTGCTGAAGGATTTTGTGCGGGTCTTAATCAATTGACCGCGTTGGCAGCACTTGACAAAATTCAATGTCTGTTCCAAGGGCGGCCACCCATCCTCCGCATATCTGACGCAAATATCGACATGTTGTTTCTAGACAACTATGAAGAACTAGAGGCGTTTGAAAGCACTTCATTCGTGGATAATTGGCCCCATGGCGCCGTGCCGATCCGCTACACATCGACTCTGCATAGGCTCTGTGGGCTTAGTCTCATTATGGAGCGCATCTTGACCAATCTTTACGGCGGAAATTATTCAATACGCGATTCCAACAATTTTTACTGGCAATCGAGGGCTCTGCAACTAGAGCTGGAGGATTGGCGCAGGAACCAGCCATCACATATTGATTGCATTTCCCATGAGCCGGCCAAGCATTCACCGCCACTTCCCCACCACCTCACCATGCTGTGAGTACATTTTCAGACATCAACGGTTTTCTTTTTGCTCGAGGCAGCTAACAGTTCCTTTACAATTCGTAGAGCATTATACAATGTTCTCATTATTTTATTACGTCGGCCACTCATTATTGAGCACCACGATACTTCACCAACGAATACCCCAAGACCTGCAGACTTGGCATACGAATCATATTCGGCCTGTGTTGGGGCAGCACATGAGATTGTTCGGATACTGAACATTTACACAACACACTACGAACTTAGCAGCGCGCCATATTTATTATCCTACTCTACCTACATAGCAGCAACAATCTTGGTGAGACTTCTTGCGCTGAAGCACAACGAGACGCAAGTTTGTCAGTCATTGGTCGCCTGCCTTGATGCGTTGGAAGAACATTCAAAACTTTACAAATCTGCAAGTCGAACGAAACTTGCGATCAAGGCGCTGATGCAACGAATGCACGTTACGCTTGATTCAGACAGACAGACCGAATTGGCGTCCGGGACTCAACGAGAGCAGAGTTCTGCGGACGGCGGTATTTCGAGCATGCCCCAGAACGCAGACAAAAGTGCAGATTTGAGCGCTGCGACACAATCCGCCTTGGACCCTCCTCCCGGCATAAGATCAGAGCTCCTCTCGTCTTTCCCACTGACCCCAAGCATGGATGCCACCAGGAGCGAAAACCAACCATCTCAGGATAACATCATGGGGAATAATGGTGCCGAGGTGAATGATGAAGCTGTTATCCAAAGCTTTTCTGCCAGTCTCTTGAGCGTCTTTCCGTCGCGACGAGGACGTGATATGGCTGGGGGAGCAGAGACACCCAATGATGGACACAACCAAAATTCCGTGTACGGTGATTTCGCATCCGGGTGGCGATATTTCGATGCCAATCCATTCAATGACTTTTTGGCTTCGGAATTCCAAGGGACATTGCAAGAATACAGCTCATCCGGAATGCTTTGACAGCACGCGGATATATTCTCTGAGGCTATTTTTCTCAGGCATGGACGTAATCAATGCCGAGCATCATTAAAGATTGTCCTTTTAAAATAGACAATAATTGGTTGATTGTATACTGGTCAGAATACAAGACTGAGAAGGAATTCCTATCAAGGCCTAATTGACACGCAAACAGCAAAATACGGAAAGAAAAGGATGCTGATGTAATAAACAACCAATGGTGCTGACAATGGGTATGCCAAATATCTACCACAAACCGAATTTTTCATTACTTCAAGGATGTAGAAACATTTGCCAAGTCAATGATGGTCACGTCTTCGCATGATTCGATCCCTTGTCCCAAGGTGTACGTCTTTGCGACAGAGTAAATATCATCAGGGAGCACGATTTCCACCTTTTTCTCACCATCAACTGGCCCATTCATGATAATTTGCAGTCCATTGGTATAGTTGTCTTCGGGAGCTTCGAGAGACGGATTATACGCTACTACCGCCTCTGGCCGGACAAGCAGTGGCAAGGTGTCAAAGCTGTGGGTTTCCACGTACTATTTAGTGCCAGTCAGAAAATTAGGTGAGCCCCGAAGAACAAATCACGCAATGAAAGAATTTAGAGTGCACTTACCCATTTTCCTTCCTCGTATACTTTGCTCGGCTCAAACCATGATCTCCATTTCGCCTCCTTTGCGCCCGTGATTGGCACGTAAAATCTGACCCAGCCTGATGCATGCATCACTGGGCAAACCATGAGGGAATCCCCAAGCATATATTGCGTATCAATGTTCCAAACATTATAGTCGTCTGGAAATTCGATTAGCAAGGCCCTCATCATGGGCGTGCCTCTGTTGTGAGCCTCCAGCGCAGTTCTGAGTATATAAGGCATGAGAGACATTTTCCTCCTCACAGCTTCCCTCAAAGCACGTGAGCACTTCTCATCTTCACCTGGATACCTTTCTTCAAACAGCCATGGCACCCTGTACGAGCTTGAACCATGCAAGCGTGAATGTGAAGAGAGGAGCCCAAACTGCACCCATCGCTTATACAACGCAGGGTCGGGAAGACCTTCGAAGCCTCCGATATCGTGTGCCCAAAACGAAAAGCCAGAAAGGGAAAGAGATAAGCCTCCACGAAGCGTTTCCGCGAGAGCGGGAAAGGTAGACTCGGGGTCTCCTCCCCAGTGAACGGGGAATTGCTGCCCTCCCGCTGTTGCGGATCGTGCGAAGAGGATAGGGTTTTCTCCCTTTTTAGCTCCACTACTATGGCTTTGGTGCGATTTGATGCAGTTCCAAACGCATTTGTTGTAGAGGAAGGAGTAATAATTGTGCATGCGAACGGGGTCCGATCCATCATGATACTTGACTTTTGCAGGGTCAAACGGGATCCTCTCTCCAAAGTCTGTCTTGAATGAGTCCACGCCCATGTCCATCAGTTTGTGCAGGTGGTTACTAAACCATTCACACGCTTTCGGGTTGGTAAAGTCAACGATTGCGGTTCCTGCTTGCCATTGGTCCCACTGGAACACGGTCGGCCTCTGCGTGTCGGCTCGCATGATGAAGTAGCCGTTCTTTTTCCCTTCTGCAAAGAGACGCGAAGACTGCGCCACGTAAGGGTTCATCCACACGCAAAGTCGCAGGCCTCGCTCCTTGACGCGGGCGAGGTAACCCTCGGGGTCTGGAAACCATTTGTCGTCAAAGCTGAAATCGCACCACTGGAAAGTCCTCATCCAGCAAGCGTCAAAGTGAAAAACAGAAAGGTGGATACCACGACTTTTAAGCCCATCTAGGAAAGATGTGACGTTTTGTTCAGAGTAGTCTGTCTGAAAGCTGGTCGTTAGCCACAGCCCATATGACCAGGCTGGTGGCAGGGCAGGTCGGCCAGTAAGAGAAGTGTATCTTTCGAGAATATCCTTTGTAGTTGGTCCGTAAATAAGCATGTACTCAAGCGATTCACCTTCCACGGCAATGTTGACTCGGGTTGTTCGCTCGCTTTGGACCTCAAACATGACTTTGCCGGGGTGGTTGACGAAAACGCCGTATCCGCGCGACGAAATGAAGAGGGGAATGTTCTTGTAGGTTTGCTCCGATGACGTGCCCCCGTCCTCGTTCCACATGTCAACTGTTTGGCCATTCTTGATGAATGGTCCGAAGCGCTCTCCAAGTCCGTAAATGGTTTCGTGAACGGCGAGATCAAGCTCAAGGAGCATGTAGTTTTTTTGCGTTGCAAACATTCCATCCGAAATCGAATACGAAGTAGAATCCTTGCTAGACACAAATCCAATAGAGCGGAACGAATGCGATGTCAAAACCCCAGCACCATCATCTCCAGCATCGGCTCGAGTATACTGAACGCCAAATTTGTTTGGTGCTGTGTTCACGGACATTTTGAGTGGGCCCGTTTCAAACACCAGCTTCTCCTTGGGAGTGTCGGTGATTTTCACCGGAGATTCATCCTTGGATATCTCAAAGAATGGCCCACCATCGTGTTCCCCATCCCAATGCGTGAATTTCGCAGCGATGACGCCTTCTCGAGGTGCGTTGACATTGGCCGTAATGGCGGGTGTATTCATGCTATCGCCCACCCCATTCTGCCTTTTTGTGAGCAGCAGCTCGACTTCTTTTTCGTCCTTGACCCAGAGTCGCTCAACATGATCTACCCAGTGGAAAGTGTAGCCCTCGCGGACTTGCCACATTCCATCGGTGAACTTCATGTCGGCGGGTGGCACAAAGCGGGCTGCTCTGGGCGGCTATAGATGGGCTCCGTTAGTTTTCGCAATATGCTTTCTTTGTTGCAGATGCTTAATTTGGCCCACTTGTTAAGATAGTGGAGAGAACTCCGTGATCCACTTCCCCGCCGGCTCGTCAGTTTCCGCAAGGTGTGCAAGGTCCGGGGAATCGGCCGTTTGTGTATTTCCGTGCCCAACAGAAAAAGTGATAGGCGTGTCCCGATTTTTTTTCTCTGCCTATCATATTCCATAGATATCATGACCAAAAATCTCTTCTCAACATGTGATACGTAGCATTGATGCAGGCGTGAATGCAAAGACGATCCGGTTGGTTTGCAGCCGAGCTACCCTGCAGGGATGTGGATATCTCCACGGCAAGTCGGATGAGACACGAGCCCCAACAATCAATCAGTCTCGTGTCAAATCAACTTGTTTCACCGGTGTTGTATCAACGCGACAATAAAAATGTTTGGAGATAAATTGCGTCCGACAAAAATAACTGCACTTTAAAAATTTAATTGACCTCCACATCACGTTTATGCATAAATTAACGTGCGTATTTAAAAAGCAATGGGTTGTCATGACCTCATCAAAATTTGACCGGTCTCGTACATTATCATTAAATAGCATCTAAACATTACTCTTACTACTGGTGTGAACCAAATCTACTGTACTCGCAACCGCTCCGGCACTCTGCTTTGAGTCGTCAAGCTCAAAGCTGTCTATAAGTATTTCTGGCTCCCTGTGCACGTGCCGACGAGACACGCCCGTTGACCGGGAATTGATGCCGTAGCTAGCATTGCTGGGGTAGCTATTCGAGTTGTAGTTGTATGTCGACTTTTCTGGGCCGCGCCACAGGTATCGCAACTTTTTCAGTGCCGGCAAGCAGGCGCAGACAAGGCCTGATACCATTTCGATACCGGACCAGTAGGCCAATGGGCCGATGCCCCATGTGCGGTTTCGGCTGTTGGATAGAGGGGGGACAGCCTGTAGTCGCAAAAACGTGACTATTGTGATGCTGCAAAGACAAAAGGGTTAGCGCCAATTGACGTAGCTAAGTACGGAAAGGTAACTTACGCTGATCCGAGGACGAACATTCCAATGACGGAGAATTTCTTTTGCACCCTCATGTTAAGCTTCCTGACCATCCACATGGCCATGCCCAGAGTGACCACATCCAGAAGGATGTTGAGAATGGAGTGGGCCCAGGTGATGGTGCTGATGTGGAGGCATTCGCCCTTGTGCTCGCCATCCCAGCCGTTCCAAAAGAAGGAGATGGGCTTGCACTGGAAGGCATCGGCAAACGTAAAGGCAATTCCAATGGCAATATTTGCGGCAATGGCCATGTACACTGCTACCCGGAAGCCGCCAGCGTTGCTGAAGATGCGGAGATAGAAGCACAGGATGGACATGCGGACAAACATGTTTCCAAGTTTGTACCCTACTGCAGACGCATAGAATGACTGTGACATGAATGTGATTAGCATAGGTGCTATGAGTAGAGCAACCAATGGAACTGTGTCGTACCTTGAAGATCTTTTCCTGGTCTTCAAATGGAACTTTCCATGCATCTCTTCCTAAACCCCAGTGTGCGGCTATAGCCCAATTAGCAACGAAGCAGATCACAATCATGCAGCTACCACGTACCCAAATACTGGCCCACAGCGGCGTCCATGGTGACAAACTGGTCAAAGCTGTTAGCAGCGGCCTATGAAATTGGTAGCTGTGCAGACTCACGACAGCAATGACAATGGTCCAGTCATCCCATCCGATTTCTCCAGCAAGGGACTTGTACTTGAGGATAACTCTCATGCCGATAATGGCAGAAGAAAAGATGGTGGCAGCGACGACGTAGATTCGAATAGCGACGGAAATGTCCCTGTCTGGCACTTCACAGATGATGGATGTGATGTTGAGCGCCGTGAGCGCTTCCTTGACAGTGCATTCATCGTAAAAGCACGGCGAAAAGGTGCCCTCAAAGTCATTTTCTTGCTTGTACCTGCATGATATTGAGGAAGCATTCTGAGGGGGATATGGGTCGAAGCATTTCAGCTACAGCCAGACAAGAAATTGTCAGTAAGTATGAACCGTTTCCCACGGAATTTCCGGGACCAAACAAAGGCGGACTTACCGAGCATGGTGGCAGGTCTGCATCTGTGACGTTTGTAACCCGTGAGAGGGCGCCTGCAACGAGCAGGGCCAAGACGAGGCCGAGCTGCACGCGGAAATGCATCGTGAGTATATCTCGCAGCCCACGGAGAATTTTTCCCAACTGGGGGCATCGCCGAATGACTTTATAAAAGTGCGCATGTCAGCGATGGAGCCGGTAGCGGGTGCATCTTGACAGACAAGACAATCCACTACGACCAACCACCGAAGGGGGGCCGCGGCGATAGACGTGCGCTCGGACCTGGAGCCGCCGTTGGTTCCTCTCTCTGCTCTCCTCTCTGGGCCCAGCATAATTACGGCCGCGGGCCTATCTCGCGATCAGACGACGGTGGGCTGGACCCCCCGGCGATGCAGCTAGCGGAAGGTCGGAGGGCGGATGGCACGCGGGCTAGCGCAGGAGAGGCTGTACAAGCATGAGTCCGGCGTTTTGCGACTGCGGATAGCGCCAGACTTGGCAGCGAGCTTGTAGCCTGTAGCGCGAGAGCGAGAGCTTCTTAGTGGGGCTGGGGAATACCGGGTAAAAAGCACACAGTACGCCGCAGGGCACCCATGCGGCGATCACGACGATGGCCCTTAAGGCTGACCTGCAACACCTGCAACAAACAATTACCAGGGCCCCGGGCACCCGCTACGGGTAATTAAATGGCTATACGGCTCCGCAGGCGTTAAATTGGGGGCCACTGGGTACGCTCTGACCACGCCGGACTCGCAGGCTACGGGAATCCGTCTGATGTTGTTTTCGGCCGGACTGGTGCCACGCCTGGGAGATCTTTGTTGTATTCTTCTTGGGCGTACCCGCGGAGAAATGCCATGCTCTCGTTGTTGCGCCGCGGTAGAAGGAAAAAAAAAACGGGAGGCTGCGTGGTTGGAAGCTCGGGACGCGCGGGAGGCGGCGGTTGGACCTGAGGCGCAGTTTCAGAAGCAGTTAAGATGATGATGGGATTATCAGATTCTGCAGTGAACTGGATCCTAAAGTTTGATGCAGAAGCCCGACATCAACGTACAAATTACACCCACACACACACATACATCCACACATACAGGTGGTGGTGACATGACATGACTTGCAGACCATTGCGCCTGAATCAAGCACCCGACAAATGTCTCATCCACCCCGATGCAGATACGACTCAGGCCACACACTCTAATCATGCCAAGATGATCTTGGCAATGGTTCTCGATTGCGCTCGGGCCCCCCGCGTGGCTTGGGCCATGCGTTGACATGGGCGTCGAGGGAGCCCTGACTCCGGCATTCCAGAAACGTCATTTTGTACAGCAGTATGCTCTCTTCGTGTGTGCGTGTGCCGCTTACTGTCAATCAATCGGCGCCAAAGTGAGCCTGGAGCTTGTGGATCCCACGTGGCAGTTCGCCGAGTCAGAGCCGGGTTAAATAACAAGGGGGGCTTTATTAGTCCCGTCTCCCATCGTGTCGAGGGCAACGGAATGCGGGCGGCCCTTGGCGGGAAGGGAAAGGGGCCCCCGGGAGGATTGCCATGGCCGCTGCGAGCTTATACCAGAGCTAGGCAGGGTCTCTTCCCCACGGACGCGCTCACGACAGCGTCCAAGTATTTAATTTCCTTCACCTAAGTTAGTTCTTTGAATAAATACAAAACCGGGCGGTGTGTCACATCTCTCTTTTTTGTGCGAGTTCCCCCCCCTCCGGCCCGTTCGTTCGTTCGTTCCGTTCCGCTGCGGCCGCTCGTTCCTACATTCGTTCCTTACCAAACAAACCCAAGTGATTGATCGCCGTGTGATGTGATTTTTCACAATGGCTAAGCTTTCATCTCCTTCTCTACGCTCCTTTGTGTTCCTCTTTGCCGCGCAGGCCACTTGCATTCCCTTGCTAGATTCCGTCGTTAAGACCGTTGTAAACGTCGTCACGCCCGTTACCAACAATGTCACCACCATTGTCAACAACGCCACCGGCGCCGTCACAAACGTCACCACCAGCCTACTAGATGACTTGAACCTCAACACGCCCTACTCCCTCAAGGACTCCAACGCAACTCTGAGGTCCGCCGGCATCCTGCTCAAGCAGACAAACTTCCTCTACGGCCCCGCGGTCGGCGGCGGCCCCTACTACCCCACAGGCGCCCTGGGCCTCGCCAAGGTGGCCGCCGACCAGGCCCTCATCGATACGGAACTGGTCCCCCAGACGGCTTTGGTCGGCGTCGATGTCGTCTCCTCCACCGCAGCTGCCTTCCAGTACAATGGATTGAAGACACTCGATGACTATGTCTCACTATACAAGAACCAGCTGCGACAGTCGCTGCCAAACGGCCCCGAGGTTGGCGCCCTCACCAACTATACCCAGGACCTGTTCTTTTCCATGGAGCGCCTGGCAAACAGCCCCTACATGATCAGGCGTCTGTTCCCATCCTCCGACACCCTACAGTTTACCGTGGACGATTCCATTGTGCAAAACATCACTGGTTCAACCCTGCAGCAGCTGTTCCAAGCCGGTCGTCTTTTCTACGCCGACTACCGAGCTCACAAGGATCTCGTTCGAACCTTGAAGTATGCAGCAGCTTGCGATGCGTACTTTTACATTGACACGACATCCGGTAAGGTTTTGCGTTGTTGAATAGAATGTGGACCTCTTTATGTTAACTGTTTGATAGGACAGTTCCTTCCTCTGGCTATCCGCACCAACGTCGGAGCTAACCTGATTTACACCCCGATGGATACCCCGAACGACTGGCTGCTAGCCAAGATGATGTACAATGTCAACGACTTCTACTTTGCCCAGACGTCCCACTTAGCTAGCACCCACGAGGTGATTCAAATTGCCTACATGGCCGCCATTCGAACGCTGAGCGAGAACCATCCTCTTCTGGGTGTGCTCCATCGCCGTAAGTCACCCACGTCTACTGAATTATCTTCACGATCCAACTAATTCCGCAATAGTCAACTATCAGGTTTTCGCTATTCAGCCCCTTGCCTTGGTATGTTTAAACGAAAAAATGTGTGTTTATGTGAAACCGTTCCTGACATTGAAACGCTAGACGGTGCTGTTCACCCCTGGAACCGTATTCGACCAGGTCTTCCCTTGGACAGGCCTGACATCAATGAAGTACTCCTCAGATCTGTACACGTCCGGCAGCCAGGGTCTCTTCCGCTCCAACTACTTCTACAGCAACCTGCAGAACCGAGGCCTGATCAACTCGACCCTGGGCCCGAACCTGTCATCGTTTCCGTTTTTGGAGGACGGCTCCGTGATTTTCGCTTCGCTTCGCAGCTTCATGACTAGCTTCGTGACGTCGTACTACTCAAGCGACGCCGCCGTCAAGGGCGACGCGGAGCTGCAGGCGTGGGTCAAGGAGGCTCAAGGTCCTGCGGGGTGCAGGGACTTCCCGACGATCCAGACCGTCTCAGACGTGGTGGATGTCATGACACACTTTGTGAGTATTAGCACAGCTGAAACACCCTTGTTTGGATCGTAAAAAAAAACTGACCACTTTTTCTTGTCTTGTCTCTAGGCCCATTTGGTGTCGCTGTCTCACCATACAGTCAACACCAATGAC
Source organism: Calonectria hawksworthii (assembly GCA_020975415.1). Classification (NCBI taxonomy): domain Eukaryota; kingdom Fungi; phylum Ascomycota; class Sordariomycetes; order Hypocreales; family Nectriaceae; genus Calonectria; species Calonectria hawksworthii. Next base: position 1,287,370 of record JAHXZK010000015.1, on the reverse strand, counting down.
ATCCTCGCCATCTCCGCCACCTTGCCGTTCCACCCCCTGGCCCTGTTCAAGGAACCCCCCACCGCAAAGGGCGTCACCAACGTCGTCCCCTACCTGCCGCCGCTCGACCAGGTCCTGCTGCAGTTCACTTCTGGCGCCCTCTTTGCCCGTCCGCTCCTGCGGGGCACCAACCGCACCCTCGTCCACATGTTTGACGACCAGACGATGCTGGGCCGCCTGAACAGTCAGACCCGCACGGCAGCGTCCAAGTTCATGTCCGACATGCTCAGCTTCAGCACGGTTGTCAACGCCAAGAAGTTTGATGCCAAGGGCCTGAGCCAGGGCATGCCGTTTGTTTGGAAGGGCCTGGATCCCGATGTCATCCCCTGGTCGGTTTCTATCTAACCTCGGGAGGGATATGCCGACATGTTTTGTTTGGGTTAATGTTTGTGACAATTGGCGATTCAATTTTGGATATATCACATTTTTAATATGTACATAATGACTATTTGGGTCCCCGCAGGGGCTCGTTACATCTGCACACACGATTCACCAGCATGCATCATTCAACATTTGATTGTCCGCACTTCTTTGACTGCTTTTGTGACTATTCAACCTTGTACGGGGGAATATGCAGCACTTCGTTTGATACTATCCCACGCTGCATACAGGGTGAGTGAGGATGGCTGAATGTGATGTCATTTCTCCAACTGCACCTTCATTTGTACTAGTACGACTTGCCCGGCTCTGGCTTCTTGGCTCCCTGTATGTAACTAAACTGCTCTGTCAGTCTAAACTCCAGCGCCGTCCAGTCGGTTGCGATATTAATCATATCGAACCCCAGCGCAGCAAACTCCTTGGCCTGTTCTGCTCCTGTGCAATAGATGCCGGCCTTCTTGCCCGCTCGCTTGCTCGCTTCGAGGATCCGATGTATCGCGGCGATCAGCTCAGGCGCCATGACGCCGTCCAAAATGGGGTGACCGATACTGTTTCCTGTCAAAATTCTTAGTTAGCCATGGGGGAAGGTCACTGGGGGTCTCGGGACTTGAAGTACCGAGATCAAACGGCCCGACAAAGAGGACATCGACGCCTTTGACAGCGGCGATCTGATCGACGGCGTCCAAGGCCTCCTTGGTCTCGATTTGCAGGATCGTCAGGAGAGTGTCATTGGCTTCCTGGAGATACTGTGTAAAGCTAATTTCGGGCCCAAATATCCTGGGGGCAAATGGCGAGCCGAGCCCTCGCACGCCCCAGGGAGGAAACTTGGCGGCTCGGACCAAGTCCTCAGCTTCCCCGACTGTGCGAATCAGCGGCACGAGTATCTTTGCATTTTGTGTCAGCTACGTTAGATCTGCGGTTGACAAGACGCCCTGCACTGCAAAGCAAGAAAGGGAGGGGTACCGACACCGTGAGCTCCCGTGTCCAATGCACCTGGCTTGGCATTAGCCCAAAACTCAAAAAAAAAGCGACCAGCACGCTCTCTCTCTCTCTCTCTCTCTCTCTACCGAGGGCCCTTACGTTTCACCATCCAAGGCTGCGTGTCGGGCAGTCTGACTATGGGGCTGACTCCCATTGAAGTAATTGCAGGCACGGCATCATGCATCGCGCCATCTAAATTAAGCAACAGTCAGCCGGTGAAAAGGGCCACCATCTGATAAAAAAAAATAACATTGTCACTCCGGATATCGGAACGGTAGTGCCACCACACAGCAAACAACATAGTAACAGTACCATCAATCTTTCCATGCTCGCAGTCGACGACGATCCAATCAACTCCCGTCTGCGCGAGAAGACGCGAAACGTCAGCATTGGGAATCATCTGCCACATGCCAAACGTCTGCTTCCCGGCATGGAATGCCGCTCTGAGCTTGTTGGATGCTTCCATGGCCACCAACAAAAGAAGTCGTGCAACGGCGGTGAAGGGGAGAGCCAGCGGCGTTATCTTCCTGTTGCACTTGGCGATTGATTAAGCAAATAAGAATTTTTTCTTCTATTACAAAAGTTGGTGGGTAGCACTCGCTGGTAATTGGGAGCAGTATGCAGGTCGCCGCTGGCCTTTTTGTACCTCGACGGTTGTGCCAATGCCGTGCGTCGTCAACCACACCAGCATGCCCTACTAATGCCGGCATACTGACTCCACCGCTCGCATACTGGCTCTCTGAGAAAGGAAAAAAGAGACAAAAAAATGCACACTCCTTCCTTTCAAGCACGGAGGATCTGCCGCTTGCTGCCGACGTGG